>JAOBAS010000007.1:8442113-8486211 GCA_025311575.1 Elanoides forficatus | reverse complement strand
CCCCTTGTTATATTTTCTCTCCCCTGTCCAGCTGAGGAGGGGGGAGTGATAGAACGGCTTTGGTGGGCACCTGGCATTCAGCCAGGGTCAACCCACCACAAGGACATTAACGATAAGACACCTCTTATCTAATCAAACACAAGAGACCTCGCAGAAAACAGTGGTACCTGGCAATACACAGTTGTTTCACACTTTGATACCATGAAGCCTCAGGTAAGAAAATCCACACCCGAAACCATACAGCATCCCCAGAGGAAAGCACCCAGTGCCTCTGACCACCTCACCATGGACAACACACCCTGCTCTTAAAACAGCATTACGGGGGGTTGAGAAATCAAAGGTGTGAATGCTTATGGCGAGTCATTTCTGCGCAGCTCCATTTTTTCTCAACTTGACTTGTTTTAAAAACATTTTCTTAAGCATCAACAAGGTGGCAGGAGCAGGAAAACCTTGCCCAAAACAGCTTGCAGCTTCTTTGCAAAATTTCTTCACGCATTGAAGTCCATCTATAAAAGGACACAGTGAACAACTAATAGTAAAAACAATTACCAAAAGGGAAGAGGTTGCAATTTTAACACCACTGCACACAGCGAGAGCGAAGATCCATTTCGCCCAGGAGCTTGCTTTTGACAACAGCCAAAATCAGCTGAGAATACAAATACAGAAAATGATACTTCTTCCAAAAACACCCTACATGCAGTTTACAGTTCAGTGACTTCCCAAGTCAGAAGCTGTGTTTCTGCATTTGATAATTCTCATGGCTTTCTCCTATGTGAATTTGTCCAGTCTCCCCTTGAACTCCTGTAAACTTTAAGCATCGACATCGACATCGCAAGGTTTTAGCGCTTAGTCATACAGGGAGCAAAAAAAAGCATCTCCCTTGTGAAGAGCTAAAGCCTGCACCGTGCTGTTACGAAAAAGGGACAAAAACGGGGTTCAGGCAAATAAATGGTATGATAACACACTGGATCCTTGCAGAGAACAGGGATTTTCCTCAGTCGGCAGCTTAGGGCAGGAGAGGAGCAAAAAAAGAGAAGAAAGAGAAAAACCTAGACGACCTACACTCGATTCCTGTTTCTGCAGATGACTACTGGGATCTCAGGCAAGATGTTTCTCTTCTCCATGCTTGCACTGTGTTTCCTGTCCTGTGTCTGTCTGGACCGCAAATTCCCTGGCATGGGGACCAGCCTTTCTTACACCCTTCTCCAGCATTGGGCATCGTGTGCTCTGATCTGAAGGCCTGAAAGGAGCCGATGCCATGGTGGCTCAACTGAGCCAGCCAAGAAATGGCAGTGCTGCTGATCCATGCCTGACCCCGCGGATGCCGTCGGGCCATGAACAAACCCCTCGTGCACATGTCTTTGCTGCAATAAGCTTGGAAAGGGCACACAGGGGAGGCAAGAAAGTTAAACAAGAAAGTAGGCTTTTTTCTTCCATTTTCTTATACTGCAAATCTTTTCCATGCCAATCTGTGTGTTAAGTTTGATGAACTGCATACACCAGCAATTCTCCTTAGCATCCAGAAAAACATCTGGAGTCCTCCTGCCTTTTTTTTCTCCTTTACTCAAACAGCTCCTAACCCACCAACGGGCAAATTTCAAACATCCTCCCGCAAAATGACTTCTGAATGAATATCAAACCCAGAGTGTTTGATTGAACAGCTGTTGAAAAGAAGGGAGGTAAGGGATTAATTTAACCTAAACTTGATCATGGCTTTAATTAGAGCGTTTATTACAATATAATGGCTATCTCTGGAGCAGCAAGAGTCACGATCTCCACTGCACGATGCTCTGGTGTACGTGCAAAGCATGCAGGTGTACCGAAGGCAAAGCACAGCTTTATCTGTCCAGGAGCACCAAGGAGGTTATATTCCACCCCCTTAAAATGATGCTGCTTGTTTGAGAATTGAACCTGTGAAAGCTGCCAGGACTTTAGCAGTCAACATCAAACACTGAAGAGTGCAGAACTGCTGGCAACCGCTGTCAACCAATGCGCACAGAACCACAGCCTGAAAAAAAAAATCACGTATTTTAAATTGGCCATTAAACCGACTTAATCCAGTGCATACATTACAAGGGATTCCCGGCAGAGCACAGCCTGACTATACCCTCTAGGAAACACTGCTGGCCTTTTGAGCTTTTTTTTATGTTTTCAAAAGCAGGAGGGAATATTCTCTGTAGTCCCAACATAGATATGTCAAATGATGAAGTAATATTGCCAGCAGGATGCATCATTTCAAATTCATCCTGTTGTGCTGCTGAAATGCAGGCTATACTGGGCCAAATGCTTCAATGTTAACTGTATCTATCAGGGGCAGAATGAACAAGATAAGCTAAGCCTTTTATCCCATTTCTAACAAAAAAACATCAGGGCATGAAAATCATTGCAGCTCAGCCAGCTGATTCAGCAAAGAAAGAAAATATCCTTCAGTAAAAGTCATTTGCAATAGGCCCTCAGAAGTACTGTATCGGGTGAAACATAACTCTATTTCTACTTCTTGAAGGCAACAATACACTCTAGAGCAATTTTGCAAGCCACTTCAGCAAATATATAGGTATCTCCAATTCCAAGCTGGATATTTAGGAGGTATCGTTTGAAGGTGCAAAGCAAGGAATTACACACCTCAAATCCTACTATTGTTACTGTGGATCCAAGCACAGTAATCTCTCATACAGCTCCCAGAAAATACAACCCCTTTATGTCCTTATCTTCTATCTCAGCTCCCTGTGCAGCAGATCAATAAACTGGTTCTCTCCTTCCTTCAAAGGGGGAAGGGGACCCCTGCAAAAGTCCTGCAGAGTCATTAATCTTCGTGAACAAAGACTTCATTATTGAACAAAAATGATTAGGAAAGGCCTGCAGAAAAAGGGATTTTGCAGGTTGTCTTCATGTCCTCTTTCAAGCACCTTTGGTTCACCGGTAGCTGTCAAGATTTAACAAGGTGGTAATTTTATGACCAAACGAATTGAAATTAATGGCAGCAAAAGGTATGTAACAGCTTAGCATTTTACTCGAATACACAGGCTCCGTGTTGCCTTCTGTTACAAATTACTAAATTAATTGACTTTGGCACATAGAAACTACAGGCTCAAAACCAAAAGTAGGCTTAAAATATTCTGAAAAGGGCAAAGATGATATATGTATTTGTGTGCTTCTTTTAAGGAAAGAGGTCTCTGGGACCTTTTTTGATAGACAAGATGTAATGAATGACACTGCTTTTTTAAATGCTTCATACCACCAATCTTTCGCCTTATTTCCTCTCTATTTTACAACAAACTTTCTAGAGATCAGTGTTTAGCACTCCTCCTCCCCGTGTGTTAATCAGGTAACACAAAGAGGCTTTTCTTCCTGTCTGCCCCACAGAGGAAGGGACTATCTTGAGGAACTCACCTTTGTTGAACCAAAATACGTAACTGGATTCACAACAGCAACAGATAGTGTGTCTAAAGAACACACACGTCAATCTGTTAAATACGACCGCCCTGCTCCTAAAGGACGGGTGGAAGGAGTTCGTTTGCAAAAGTGATTGGCACAGATGCTTGAACACAATCAGCATGACCGGCAAGAAAAGTGGGAGTATCAGTAGAAGGCTGCAGACATTTGACTGCCTGGACAGTGTGTGGAAAAACATTACACACCACCACTTCAGCTTGAAATATGCCAGAACTGGCTTGCTTTCCTGGCTGACTTAAAACAACTACCACCACCACCCAGGTAGCAATAAATATTTTCAAAAAACAAAACCTCCCACTTGAATTTCAGATGTAACTCCCAGCAAGATTACTGCTGGACAAGAAGGGAAGACATGAAGAAAGACTTTCCTGTCCTCATCCCTCCACCTGTGTACACCACAATGAAAGCGATAATGTCCTCTAGCGCACTCACTACCGAAAGAAAAAATTACGTGTGCCTATAATTGTAGTTCAAAGTGTTTCCAAGTCATGCACTGGGACAGCAATTGATTATCAGGACAGATCAAGAGCGGCAGCATCGGAGAAAGGAGAGAAGCAGCTGAGTTAAGCAACGTGGTCTTTACTATTCACTGGATTGCACATGCCCTAAAAAGTTACGATTTTTTTTACAGTGACAACAAAGTGTACCCCACGCAAAACAAGCTGAGGAGAATTACAGCTAATTACCTCTTGCTCTGTGAAAGAAGGAATTCCATGGGTATAAGGTTACCCTGTCTGTTTTGTTGTCTTCATTGCCTCCACACGCATCTCCATTAACAGGAGTTTTTGCTACTGAACTGTAATGAGATGAGACCAGGCCCAGTTTAATGCATTCTTTTATTCTCTCTAGATTCTTTCCCTCCTCTTCATCGACTATTCAGTTTTTATGAACTTTTCTTTCTTTATTGCACTAATAAATAACAAGAGCACAGCCTTGCACACACGGCTAGCTGGAGCTAGAAAGAAAGGTGAACACCACCTGGTACACTGCCTTGCTCGGTGACAACCCGACTAATGAGCAAGGTGTCACTTGCCCTGAGAAAAGCCACTGCCGAGCATCCACAACGAAATCTTTCATTCAAGCTAATACTAACCAAAAGCAGAATACCTCATTTTGATGGAGGGCACATTCAGCAGCAAAGTGCACAACAGCATCGCCACAACAGTACATGACAGGCTCAGAAGTCAGTGAGAAATAGAGCTGAATACTGGAGATGGTAAAGGCAAAAAAGGGGGATGGGGAATGACAAATACATCCTTGAAGAACCAAGAAACAGAACTAATACTATTGCTAATTTGTACTTGGGTTTAAGTCTATTGAGAGGACAAGATTAGGCCTAATTCTCCTTATGGTCTCCAAGTTGTGAGAGATGGCCAAAAAGTCTAGCCGAACCCAAGCATTAACTCTACCGTTTCCAACTGCCTGCCCCCATGGGCAATCGCTCCTGTGAGCAACCAGTCATGATAGTGACAGCGATTCTTAGAAAGCGAATGCAAACTTTTCTGCCTTGCAGGGAAATATGTCCACTTTGCTGCAGTTTCAGCCTGAAATGATGATTTCTCAACAGGACAAGAACCACCTTTCCATACCTTAGCTGGGCACTCAGCACTGCTGTACTCCAGTCCCACAGGCTACTGACAGCAAGCCCACTATTGCTCTTTATTAAGGTTATGAACCCATTCCCATCCAATGTCAAGTATCGTTTTGGGTTTTTTTTACGACAAACCTGTAAGCTATGCAATGTCAAAACTGCCATCCATGAGGATTTTCCCTAAAATAAACCGAGGGAGACTGACTCATGATACTGAAAGCACTGACAAGATCGGCCAGATCTGGTCTACACGCTCAACTGCAGGTTGGCACCAGGTAGTTAGCATCAAAGGTTCAAGAGGAGTGAGTAGGTTGAGGGAGCAGGGGCAAAACCAGCTGAAGAGCACCTACAGAGGAGCAGCCTTTGCCAGTGGGTGCAGCGGAGGCAAAAATAACTACAGCACTGGAAAGGGTGGTCAGATGAATCACGAACCATTGCTTTTCAGGAAGGTAGGGATAAGAAACAGTTGTGTAAGGCATTTAAACTCCCTCTCATGAGACAGATAAGAGAAAAACAAAAAAACAGGGCACGGTCAGTCTCAGCAGGAGAAGTACTGTTGTGTTAATTAGCCTGACTGGCCATCAGTCAGAAATAAATCATATTATCCATTGATAAGTGGCAGCATTTGATAGGAAATAAATTGCAGAGGTCTTTGGGCTCATGCTGGAACAGCTCATTTTACTTTCATTATTCAGAAGCACTGCATAAAAGGTCATGGCAAAAAAAATATTTATTTAAAATTAAAGCCCTATAATCCTATCTAAAGTATATTTATTTTTTCGATGCATAGGAATGTGTAATGCCATGGTTCTCTGAACTACTCTTCCAATATAATGCCAGGGAGATGTCAGGAGTTGCTCTGAAAATAAATACAATCCCTACTTTGCATATCTCTCCAATTTGCTCCCTTTACTACAGTTTTTCTTCTATAGAAAAACCAATTTTACAAAATTTGACTGTCCAGAATAGAAGCAAGCTAAGGGGCAAGGATTACCATAACCTCTACAGCTCATGCACATGAGTTTTTCTCTCTCACCCGCTTCTCAGTACTTAACACCTTGCTCAGAATAAATCCGTGGTAAAAGCTTGAGAACAATTTATATGGCAAGCCCGTAATGGTGACTGGAGCAGTAAGGGTAAGAAAGAGCACACACATAAGCACTTTATTTAGACTCTTGAAAACAGACCGGGTGGTCCTTAAATCTCTCTGACGCTCATCGCTTAAAAAAGGGACAGTTTTATATCAAAACACCTTGTTCCTTCACTGTAGTGCTGTCTTAATCTGCAGAAGTTGCTCTATGAAATATTTAGGAGAGGCAAAACATATGCATCCCTTCAATTCAGGATGAAGAAGAAAATGCATCTTCCCTCCATCCTCAGGCATGAAAGAATGGGCTGAATATCATTGAAAATAACACCTGAGAATTTGCTTCTGTTAACCATTTTAATTCTGTTTCCTTAATAAGCCTAAATGAATGCATGCTAATGTGTTTTTCAAAGCACATCTCTTGGGTATATAAAGCCTCAGGCATCAATGTCCACACGCATTCAGAGACAAGAGACTAACAGAGAGCTTTCATCACATCACTCTCAGTGCTGCCATGGGTATTTGCCAGTCTGAAGATTGCTCACTGACATGGTGTGAGCTAATTCTTGTCATGCTACTTCATGCTTGGCTGGAAATAATTGCTGCCTCATTACAAATTTAATAATGACACTGTGATATGGTATAAGTCTTCTTTGCAATTTTCATCTCTTCCATTTTTTCTTTTTTTTTCTTTTTTTTTTTTCCTTCTTAAACTACATGTGAAGCAGATTAACTGTTACAGAGCCCAGGGGTTTTTAATTAATTTTTTCCCTTGAAGAAGGAAATCCCATTTTTCAAGATTTTGCTCAGATAGTTTTTACAGCCCTTAGGAAACACCTCCACAATGCTTCTAACTCCAGGTTCCTGCAGGATCCTGGTAAGGTTTTTAGTTTTCCTTCATCTGCATCTACTTTGAGAAAGTCTGGGAAGAATCCCATGCTTGATGGCTACCTATACCCCTATACCCACAGCTTCCCTGAAGAATGAAAAGATTTAGGAAAAGTGACACAAGAACTGTCCTCTCTACCGAATGGGTTAGGAAAGAAAAGCCCAGCATGGAGAGTGCATTTCTCATTCCTCTCTCGCCGGGAGAAGTACAGTTTGGAGTCACAGTGAAGACAGCTGTAGGGAGACCAGGGCATTACACCTACCTCGCACCTCTACCACAGCCAACCATAAGCTGTGAGAGGGTCACAAAGGAGAACAGCTATCACACTCATCCTCTTCTTGGCGTGGTGAAAGGTACGATCCTGCAGGTAAATGCACACATTGCCAAAGAGAACGCTCTGCTGAGAAAAGGTTATGGTAGGTGGATGCTTCATGGTCGGCTTTTCCAAGCGCACGGATGGGTAACACCATTTCAAGAGTCACCACAAAACTGGGCTTATCTGCTTGCTGCACAGATGACTGCCCCAGCATTTTCTTCACCTTGCCATTACTCAGATACTCTAAGAAATCTGGAAGCATCACCCCAATACACATTCAAAAAAACTATTAGCAATTTTTTATCTCTTTCAAGTTTAGCCCAGTTCCCTCCTGATCCAAGTTGCTGCTAACTCTGATGAGTGCAGAGCAGCCAAGCAGTAACGCTGTTACAGGACATGCATCATCTATTCCTAGGCACGCTGTCAAGCAACTGTCAGGAGGCAAAAACTACTCTCCTCACCAAACAGATGAAATGGCTTGGCTGGCTGATGGGTACAATGTCATCTGGAAAACAGTAAGTTTTTAAGAAGGCTTAGTCGTCCAACTTCATCAGCTGCAAATGAAATACAGAGAACCGACCAAACCAAACCAAAGGTCAACCCAATTCAGAGACAGTGAACAGCACCAGAAGGTCCAAAGGTAAGTAGACATCTGCCTCTCACAAAGGCCCACTTGTGTGTCTAGTAGCCCAAGATGGCATTAAACCCATAAGTACGAGATTTCATAGCCCCCAAGAAGTCTGATCAGCACTACCTCATGAGCCACATAAAATATCTGACCCCTTTCTGGAATCCCAGCACATGGTCAGCTTCAAAGACTTCTACGGCAATGACTTCCATCCAGCGGTGAGTGATACATGCGGGGTGAATGCAGCACTATTCCTTTATCATCTGAGTACACAGGTTTCTGGAGGCTTTTCAGTAGTCTCTGAATAAAGCGTACCTTGAAAAACACTCTGGGTTTAATTGTTGTCCTGGCCAGTCTGAGCTACAGTGGGAGGGAGGAGACGTTCCCCAGTCACACAGCTCTAAGTCTTGAGAGATTATTTCACACTCTCATTTTCCCACCTTCATCTTGCCTGATTCACACTGTGCCATAAATGCAGCTGATGTAATCGGCAGCCTGGAGACTTCCTAGAGCTATAGGAATCCCCCAAAAGGTATGAATGTGACCTGTCTGATTGCATGGATGAACTCAATTATAAGGAAGAAGACCTCCAAAGGAAAAGTAGGTTAATCTTTTGCTGCACAAGACCTATTTCTAAGAACACCACAGCAAAGCACAAAGGAACATTCCCAGAACTACAAGACCTGACAAGTACTTTCAGCAACTTGAATCACAAGCCTCATTTCAGCGCAACCATCTCTCCCAAAGACCTTGGTGATGAAAGTTCTTACTGCTGAGGCCTTGGTGCTTCTAATACTTTCACGTGTCCACATGTTATTTCCCATGCTTTTCAAATCAGCAGCATGTAAATAAAGCACAGACTGACAATAAAAAAGGGTAGGGGATTTCAAAATATATTCTATTATATTTTTCCTTCCTCTTCTTCCCCCTTTTTTCCCCAAGCAAAGAAGTAAAACTGAACTGGGAGATGCAAGACTAATGAATTTACTTTCTTTTCTGTAGGCTATTTACCTGTGGCCACCTGATAATCTGGAAGGGGAGAAATAAAACCTCAACACGCAAATAAGTGTTGATTGAAATCAAGGACACCGCAGATTCACAAGCCTGTTAGACTGAATGATGTTAAGACATAGTCCCAGTTTCACTAAGGTGCACTGTAAAGACAGCATAACAAATAACAGTTCAGAATGCAAGGAACTTGAGAAGGAAAGAAGGAAAGAAACTTATCATCAACCACCTCCACTATCATGAGACACCTGGAAACATCTGCCATGGACTGTAATTGAGACAGGTGAAACGCTGCAGAGACGATGCAGGGTGTGTGCAAATGCAACGTTGTTCAAATACGCAGTACTGTGAAAGGAATAGATGATACAACTCCAGGGAGGAATCCACACTATATTAACAACAACAGGGTTAGCTCAAGAGAAATAATTCTGTTTTACCACCAACACCAGAGACAAGCAAGAAGGCAAAATACCCTCTCCAGCACTGCTCTTTCACTCCTCTGCACTGCAATACTTCAAAGAGGCCTACGCGCAACAGCATGATGGATTTTCCAAACACCTGCATTCGTCATTTGATTTGACCTCCACAGGCCACATTCTTCCTTGCAACCTTAGTTAGTTTTATCTTAAAAAGAAAAAAGGAAAGTAACGTGGGCCACCGGAGTGAAGCTCGCAGCCAGGGTTACTCCTTTCCTGCCTGCAGGGAAACAACCAGACTCCCCGGTTCAGTACTGCCTGGATGCAGCACAGATCTTGGACTGCACCGACACAAATAGAAGCTTCCCAGCTCACCTCAGCACTAGAGCCAGTCCACTCCACCATCCAGTTGGAGGAATAGACAGCTATGGTGGTATTAGCTGTCCTCATAAACAGTGGACTGTTCTCATCTCCAGGTCGCATTCTCCAGAAGGCTGTTTTTCATCCGAACGCAAGAAACTTTGCTTCTCGTGAGGTGCCCAGAGTAAAGGAAGTAACAGTGGAAAGCACATCCCAAATTACAGCCTTGAACTCGTGCCTAATGCTTCCTATTCAGTGCCATGAGAAATGTTGTTTAAGGCTCTGGAAAAAAACTGCCATAATGTACAGTCACGGTGAGACAGCCTGTTTTTCAGTGGCTTGGGAACATTAAGTATTTCAGTGCTCTCTTCTATACTGCAGTAAATACTGCACTTTAAATCCACTCAATAGGTGTTTAAGTCCTGCTATTAATCTTACTTTCAAGTTCTGGGACTTGAAGTACAGGTTTATGGGTTTATTCTGCAAGCTGAGAAAGCCTGAAAGAAGCTATCGTAAACGTAGCCCTCACCAATTACCGGGCAACAACCTAAACAAGAACATTTTTGTGCAGGGCAGCGTCCCTGCCATCACTCCTTTACCAAAGAGTTCAAACTATCTCCTCTGTCTAGCCAAAAAACCTGAAGATCGCCACGTAATATCCTAGAGTTCAATTTATATTAAGTTTCTGTGCCTCCATACAATACGAGTTTGGAATCGGCTGTGATGACAGAGCACAGTTTGGCTTTAGTGGTACAAAAGGCTATAACATACACATCTGGCAGTGCTGACTCACCAGTTTCATTTTATGATTGTCTCATATCTGTAGGAATATACGACCGTCCTTGCACGAGCACCAAAATGTTAAACAGAGGTAGTGCAGTGACAGACGAGTGGGAAGCAGTTGCATTATCACCTTCCAGGACAAACATGTTAAAATAGCAGCGAGACCAAGTGGGAATTGCACCTGTGAAGCCTGAACACAGCCATCTAGCATCCTCCCCTTAAAAACATGCACCAGGCAGCTTCAGATTGAGAAGACACTCCTAAAACCACAAAGGGTTACTGAAAGCAAACCCGCAACTCTTCTCAACACAGCACGCTAAAAATTCTTTAGCTTCCCCACCACCTTCAAAGGGGCGTCAGTCTTTTTGAAGCCTACAAAGCGTGGTGTGTAGCTGAGGGAGGGTGCCTGCCTGCAACACAACTTCTTTCGGACGACGAAAGATGCCTGATGAAAGCCTCGAGAAATCCAGGGCTCTCCCTGCAAAAAGCAGATTGCTCAAGGAAAATCCCAAATTCCCCATCCCATACCAACCGCCATAGGGCTGAGACATTAAGACAGTCAAGACACACTGTGCTTGGAAACAGGGATCTACTGAGGGATAAAAAAATGCCTCTTATCCCATGATTAACTTGCAGAGCTTTCCTATCCCCTGAAGAGGAAGAGAGAGCTCCAGAATTTTGGAGCCTAGCTCAGAGCATACTTGGCTTGAAAGCAAGCCAACGCACAGATATTTTTACTACTCTTACCTGTATGATTAATCTGGGTACCACTCCCATGTCTGCAGACACAGTATATCAAGATTAAAGTGCCCATGAGCTACGTGCACAAGTCTTATCGCATCCACCGCACCCCTCCCCACCCCACAATTTGCGCTGTGAAAATAGTTTTATAAAATAAGAGAGTCTCCTCTCTAGGAAGAGGATTAGTTACCCCAGTATAACTTTTGTAGCAGTCATCCATACATTATTACAGCTGCATTTACACACTGGGTCTGCAAGCACAATGAAAATATGTCATCCAGGATGCCACGAAAGGATGGGGTTTTCCTCATGTTGCCATGCAAAAGTGAACATATTTGGCTCCAAGAGAAAAAAGAAAGAAAACCTGGGGCAGAAGGACAGCAGACAGGCCCCCAGGCTCCCTGCTGGCTCTCCAAGCCATGGCCAGGGTAAAGAAAAAGGAATGGCACTTCTAATAATCTCCTCCAGTTACATCACCTGCTAGGAATCATCAGCACATGGTTCCCACCACACGGTAGGGGATAAGGAAAGATCACACAGACTATCCAAAAATGAGAGCCTGTTAAGAATGTTAATCCAGCCTTACACCGTGACCCCAACAAGCCCTGCTACGTGCACTCAAGAAACCGAAATGAAATGCAGATGCCTGGTAAGGTGCTGGTTTGCAAAAAGGCAAAATATCTTCAGAAAATCGATAATGTCAGAAGTTATTTCAAATGCTTTGAATATGGGGGAGGGAAGCATTTTCCATGTCTTCCTATAACGTCCTTCTTTCCTGTCATTTCTCCTTTCTTCTCCCTGCTATTTTTCCATTTCTTATTGCCATCATGCATTAAATTCTTAATATTCAGGCCATTTTACTTCATCTACCCTTTCCCACTTGCCCCTGCACTCATTTTGTTTTGTTGGTTGGCTCTGCTACTTTCTGTAACTTTTCAAAACTTTACCAGCTGAGGACAGTCATATTGTGACAAAAGGAAAATCCAAATTGTGCCACCTTGGTGCCATCTCATTGTTCAAATGTCTTCAAAGTTTTCAGATTACAAAGTCTCCCAATCTTTAATTATTTAAGTTTTTTAACTTTCCCGGAATGTAAAAACACTCCAAACGGAGATGACATTTTAGCGCTGATTTGAAATACCTCTGAGGGAAAACACAGTGAAGTATTCCAGTAAACCATCTTGTCTCATGAAAACGTTTCCAAAAACCTAACTGTTCAAAGGAAAATAATTTTGGACAGTGTTGTATGCAACTTCGTCAACACTTAACAATAACACAGTGGTAAAATCCTCAGTTGCTAGATTGAAATCATTCCACAATTTTGGTGCAGCCAATTATTCCTTCAAATAGCACAAGAAATGCAAGCAGTCTGAAGGTAACCACTACTACCACACTATCTGTCAAAGCTGGCAGCCAGGGACTCTTTTTTAATGGACCAGAATGTAAGGCAGACACAAGACTGCCAGTTTTGGTGACCCAAACCCCAAGGACTGCAAGTAGTCTTTGCTCTCAATGAAGAGTCACAGCAGCCACTGTTAACACTAGAAGAAAATCTAAAGCTCAGACACACTTAGGGTAAAAAATAATATTACCTTTTCTCTCCAAAATGTCTCCAGTGGATGCTGTGCCCTAATTTTAGGTGGTCACACGTCCCATCCCAAGAGCTGAGATTTTGATTTGAGCACTGCCAAGGTAATGTAAAACAACTTTAATATTTCAGATGGATGGGTCTGGCAAGTCCCTTCCTTCCAGATGTCATTTAAATTTTATAGAGAGGCATAAGAAAAGTGATTTATGCAAGATGGAAGTCCTAGGAGGAGCAGCCTGTCACACACAATACTCATACTTCGTTCATTGCTCCAATGTAACGGCAGACTGCACAAATTCAAAGGAAGGAAACAGCAAAGAACCATACCTCTTAAGAAACTGGCAGAAAAACAGAGCTTTCTGCTTTTGTTTCAGCAAGCTGGTAATGAACGATGGTCATTCCTGTTTGGTGGCCTTCATAGAATGAGCTGGCAGTGTCAGCTTCACTCCTACATGGTCACATGTCTAAATCACATCTGGAAATAAGCGTACCCTTAAATGACAATTTCAGCAAAATAGACAAAACCAAACGAAATGTTCAGAGGATGAACTGATCTGTGATCCCCACAAAGCACTTCTATCAGAACAGACAGGAGCAGCCAAAACTAAGCTATCTACAGAAGTTTTGGCTGCTATGTGCCCCTTGTTAGCATTTTTTTATAAACGAAAGTATTAGGCATCGATGATTTCCTAGTGTACTGTTACACAACTTACTTGATCTCTCCAAACTCTGTCTCTAGGAGCCAGGTATATTTGCTGACAACTCGAGGAGAACACTGGCTGTTCAGTAGACCTAAGCACAAACAGGGTGCCACACTGAAACACATGAAAGTGCTAACAGATGGGAGGTAATTTATAATAGTGAGCAAACCCACCTTCCTTATAAGGAGAAAGCCATTATGCCAGCTCAGAAAAAACCTTTGAGCAAGACTGTAAAGAGGAACAAGAGAAGGTGCTCCACAATAAATTCTTTAAAAGGGACCTGGTAATGGCACACAGCTGCCCTTCTGAAGGGCATTTTAACATCTGTCAATGAACAATTCAGAAATAAAGCCATCATTCCTCACTTCTTAAATAGTGGAGTCCAACAAAGTCAGCAGAAAAGCACCCTTTACTCCACTGTTAGATTTTCTTCTTTTCCCACCAAAACAATTATTCCTGCTGGTGTTCATCCAGTCGAGCTCTCCTCCCTCTACTTGCAGCTAGTGAATCAAAAACAAAAGCTGCACTTAACAAAACTCACGTTTGACCCTGCATCAAAGCTGTACTTTACCCTGCTTTGATTCTCCCGCAGATAAACAAAGTAAGACTCTGGTCTACAATCATCTCATTTCATCCTCACCTCCAGGCAAACTGAACTTCAGTTCTGCTAAGGATGGGGGCACTAGAAATGCCCTTATGTAAACATTTGGTTTGTCTCAATTACTTGATCTCTGTGTGTTCAGCATTTTACAGACACATGAGCAAGTACAGGCTCCCTCTCTTCTTTTTCTCTCGTTCCCTCTTCATATCTGGTTAAATACAGGATAACTAATCCTTCAATTACAAGCAGAGTTAAAGCACAGTTGCAGGGAAAATGGTGTGTGAAGCGTCTGCTTACATTTCCAGTGACTGAGGGAACTGTTATCATCCATCCCATTGTCACAGGGCTTTGTATCATATGGTCAGGCCGCTAAGATTTAATTCCTTTACATGATATCTAAAAGTCATTTACTTGCAGGAACTTGCAATTAAATGTATCACATCAACCACAGTTGTACGAGTTGTAACATTCATTATCGTACTTGTTTGTCAGTGCTGAAACAGGCACTCATAATTTCATTTGAGTAAGTGCTCAGCAATTTATGGTGAAGAAAGGCACAGGTCAATTTGATTCGAGGCTGGTCAAAGAGTGCAGATGCGATCACTAAGACTCTTTGCAACACCATCTCCTACTGACTGAAGACTACTGAACGCTTACAGCCAACCTCTCCCCAAAACAGCTTTCTATGCTGCCTGCAAAGTCCCCAAAATAACCCAGCTCCCCTTCTCCTGACAAATCCCATGGTTATGGGTGAGGAATTATTTAAAGCAGGCCTCCAGTGAAGTGGCTTGATCTGCAGCCAGTGCTTTATTCCAAGTCAAGTGGCAGTTCCCGGGACTCCGAGGCTGCTTTCGTCTCCGTTCGTGTGTAGCAGATATGGCTTGTTACCTCCCACCATGCAGAGCTGTGAAAAAATAAGACAGAGCCAACAGTAATTTCACTGTTGCCCAAAGCTGCAAAATGTGTTCCAGTAGCTAAGCAGATCCATCAAACCCTTCCAGTTATTCAGCCCTGTACAGCACACATACAGTACCCTCCTCCTTTATGTTTGTGCTCCCAGCACGCGTGCTAGTGTCAAAATGTCATCAGAAACAACCCTTTTTTATAACTGCTTCTCGTTTAAGCGTTTCCCCTAATCAGAGACATTTTGAAGCTTCCCATAGTCAAAGGCAGGTAAGAGAGATGCAAATTAAGGCAAGGTTTGCCCAGAAGACCAGAAAACCTAGTTTAGCCTTCTTAAACCAAGAAAAAAAGAACTGACTCCAAAGTACAAACCTGGCAAGAGGCTTTTTGGAAACCCTCCCAAAGAATCCACATTTTACAGTTTTCAAGGGGCAGTGAGGTGGGGAGCATTTTGTACTGGCTGGGATCTCAATTTCAGGTGGGAGTTTTCCCAGCACCTGCCTCCCTACCAATATATAAAAGTCTGCCCGGTTGCACTCTACCCTTCCCTGTGCCTATGAAGTGATGATCTACATTCACTGCTGTCCTCTCACCTTTCAAACTTCAGCAGAATTTTTTAGACAGGAAAACAAAGACTGGTGCTCGTAAGTAACAAATGCAACACCACATTGCATTCCCTGTATATTCTCAGTGATCAAAATATAAGGCAAGACCTTAAGTCGGACAGCAGGCTTCCCTCTGGCAAGGACTCACAGGATGTTTTTAACAGAGAACATTACTGAAGTCAGACGTACGGCCTTTACAGACCTGCTTCTGGTAGGATTGTCGATTTGAAGGTTCATTGGCACTCATCCATTTGAAAAGCATCATGCAAGAATACGACGCTTTTACATCTAGGAGATTTCCATACTATGCAGTATCTGCTTGTGCATGGTACCAACAGCTATTTCGTGGAAGAAACTGTCCCAAAACAAGAGTATCTGCAGGAAAATGTGAGGTGGAAACACCAGATAAAGATGCAGAGACATCCACATGACAGCTGGTTGTCAAGCATAACCTCTGCTAACACCTATCTCTTGCTACAGAACCATCTCCTCTCACACAAATTCCTTTTCCTGACAAAGAAGAGTCAAAAATAAGTAAGGGGGGAACCTCTTCTCCTGCTGAAATCTAACCCTGCACATTCCAGCCTGAATCAGCTCCCGTCCCACTCATAACAGCCTATTCTCATCTCATTCTGCCACTTCAGCAGCACAGCTTCTAAAATGGAAGCTGAATTGGACATTTGTGTTCAGAGCCTGCATGCGCATAGAGTCTCACTTCTCCACTGGGAATCCAAAGGGACTCCAGGGAGAAACACAATTCCCAGCAGCGCACCACAACAGGACCATCTGCTCTAAAAAGACTTGGAAAAGAAATAAATAAATAAACCAAATAAGACATTTAACAGACACCTCAAAAAGAAACAAATTTAAAATATATTTTAAAATTCCAATGTAAAACTTCACAAGAAGCACAGGTAGGGTCTGCTAACAAAATAACAAGCTGGAAAACAAAGATGAATGACAGCAAAGATAGAGTTTATTATTACCAACTACTAATGCCTTGATGATCTTTCAGTGAGAGCTTTGCCAAAGAAAAAGGTCTACAGCAGGACTCAAATAAACAAAAAGGATGTCCAATGGGCAGAATGAATCGGTGTCTCCTAGAGTTTATGCAGCTTATCCCTAGAGATGCTGGTCATGAAATACAGCAGCTCTCCCGGATGCTTTCTTGCTTTATGCCCAGTAATAGCTACAAAGGAGGCAAAGGTTTCTGTATTTTACCCATATCCAGGAGTAGTCTCAAAATGCAAGACAACACAATTTGACTCAATGCAAAAGGATTATCCCGATTTCAGTAAGTCTGACCTATTCTTCAGTCACCTAAAATAAATGTTTCCTTTCTGACAAAAAAGAACAACATTAGATTTTGCACTTCACAATCAGGAAAATCCATGCTTTTAGCTAGGTTTTCTTTTAATGCTAATAGGGTTCTCTTTCAAAGGGAAATGCTCTAAGTCATGATTGAAAAACATAAGGCAAGCTATCCTTAGATGCCTCACTGACATCAGCTATGCATGGCAGCCTGCCCTTTTTGGTACATTTGCCCGGACGGAAGAGCTTTACCTGTGATCCCATTCACAGCTCTTAATAAGAGCAGGCTGCAGTCCAACCCAGATGGTGATTTATGTCTCAGCTTTCCATTGAAGAGATGCCAATATTTGTAAGCTGACCCTACACCCTTCATTTTATTCTGTCGTCTGTTAATTGCACTAGACATTTTATGCACAAAGTACCTTCACAAAGTGCAAGCAACAAGGAGAATTTATTAGACGTGATGGCTCTGCACAAAGAAGAGTCTCCAAAAATCACTTAGTGCTGTACCTGTTTCCCACTCAGAAAATCAGTGGTCAACATACAACAAATGGTCCGCTTGTATTTCACAAGACACAGCTCTTCCCCACTTCGAGGAAAAAGACCATATTTAGCCACTGGCAAAAACCTAAGTGAGGTCTTCTATTACCATGAATACCCCTGAGACGAGAGAGTTGATATGAGAACAAAAAGACAGAATAAGCTCTGCAATTCTTGTAAATAATTAACTTTGGTACAAGAAAATGCTCTTCTTGGAAAACACCTTTCCTGAGCAAGCACAATTTGCAATGATACAGATAACTCCAAGTAACAGGAAGGAAAAGGTGTTAAACAGATGATCATAAACCTAAGATTTCTCCAGGATTGTTCCTTTCCAGGGCATCTGCAGAGAAGCATTTACTGGGCTTGACACAGACCTCACACGCAAAATAAATACCTTGGCAAGTGGGAATGCACCAGTGTTACAAGATGCACTTAGTCCGAGATGGCTGGCCCTAAGCAAGATGGGCTCTGCTCAGAACAAGTCCTTGATGTCACAGACTTACACATTCCTTACCTTAATGAATGAAGTGTGATAAGATGAATAGGAATAACGATACAAGTTAGATCTTTGCAGCATTTAGCACAAGTTAATGTAATTCTACACAATAACGCTGTAGGTACAATTATTCCTTTGGTTATCATTAAAAAGTCCACATTATGCCCATTTATGCAAGTATAGTTAATATAAAAGTCTCCTCTTGGTCTATGTTCACAATTCCTAACAGCGGGAAGTCTAAAAACAGAAAAAAAGGCCAAATGCACAGCTATTTGCTGGATCAGGTAGGTGACAAGGTGCTATGAAGTCCGGAAAACCAAATAAGCCTGTTACAGTTCATGCCTTTTGATTTCAGTTTGACAGATGTGAAAGACTGTACTTTCTTTTGCTAATTGTTACAGGTACTAAACGCTCCAATGTTTTCAGCCACCAAGGTGAACGGTCTTTTTCTCCAGCAGCCACAAATACAGAGAGAAATATCGGCAAGTCACAAAATAAATGATGTAACAGGGCTGAGATGCAAGCACGGTTTCAGAAAATGCGTGCGGGATGGAAAATTCACTGAGCTGACACCAGACGGGAGGCAAACTGAACATTTCCAGGCTTGCTGAACATAATTTATCAGCTATACAACAATTATGAATAGGGCTAGTACTTTTAGTGATGGTGTTTAGCAAGCAGGTCAGTCACAAAGCCCCACGTACCATGCGTCAACACTCCCTGCGATCAAACAACTTCATCCACCTGGGGTTATCCAGCCGTGCAACAGACCAAGTAAGAAGCAGGATTTTGGTCTAGGTCCCCTGTGGCCTGGTCACTAACATTTGCCAAAAAGATTCTGGTATTCACCATCCACTCCCACCAGACTTCCTACCAGTGTCTAAAGTAGCTTTTAATTCCTATTTTCCCCTAATCCTCACAGTCCTTTTCTAATTTTAGGTATAAAGCACACAAAAATGAAATGCAGGAGACTAAATGTTTGCACATACTGATCTACCAGTCTTTCCTCTCTGTCCTTGTGGACTTCTGAACTGTCAGAACTGGATCCTTCCTTGCTGTTGTTTTATCACTCCGCCTTTTCATCAGCTCAGTTTTTTACATGTCCGCTTCCTAAAACTCCTGAAGCAAAACTTAAAGCTACACATAATTCCATCAAGTCTGGACAGCAATCCAGTTGCCTGCATACATATAAAATGCTATGGTTTCTCCTCACAATGGCCTTAAATAGGTTTTAATAGACTTCAGCTTTGCAATTACATCTCTGGTATCTGCCAGTATGCTCAAGGAAAAAGCAGCCAAGAACAGGCACATTTTATAATCCCCAAATTTGTAAATAACATGTGGAAGGTCAGATTTCTTGTCTTTTTCCTATTGATTCACGTCCATAGTTTGTACAAGTATTTCTCCCTGTTCACGAACCATTCTGAGTTTTACAGACCTACAGAGAGCGCCCACATGGCACTTGTCCATCCCCCTGCACGCTTCAGGTCAACGCAGACCTCGCTCCAACAGTTCAGCTACACATTGGACCCGGAGCAGAAGGCAGCAGCAACAACATGCAACGTGAACTGCAGACTGTAACAGAAAAGAATTAGCAAAGCCATTTTTAACATCCCCTGTGCCAACAGAGCCCTGCTTGGGGACCCATCTTTCTTGGGCAAGCATGTTTCATGCTACTCCAATACAAAGGGTGATTTCTTTGCTGGAACTTCATCAAACAGTATACTGTCCCTGTAGTGAACAGAAAGCTGTATTTCTTTAAAAAAATAATGGAATAAAGACCTTTCCATCATTATAGCCTCTGCAGAAACAGCTTAGAACTTGAAAGCACTGCTGTTGGTTAAACCTCCCAACACTCAGACCATGCAGAAACGATAGCCATGGTTTAAAAAGTATTTACTGCAGCAGGAGTCTTGGTCTGGAAACTTGCAGTCTCCTGTAATTTGTGACTTTAGGACCATTTGAAATTATTTTTCTCACATAAAACAGCATCTGCCCTTGATGCTTATTGAAGTCAAGTACTAGCTAGTGCTTATAGGGAAGAGACAATAGTTCAAACCATTATTATCTCCTGCAATTGCAAACAAGGATTTTATTGTTTGTTAACCTCAGAAATGTATCATTTTATGTCAGCTTTAGAAGAAGTAATGATTACGAAGGGACAATCTCCATCACCCAAGAGCCTTGTTTAAGAGCAATCTGTCCTACAGTTGCACCTAGAAAGCACATGCTAATACTGCAGAATACCACAGTGCCATGCTCTATAAAAACAAATAGAAGGCTTTGTAAACCTACGAAACAGCAAGAGTGCCAGGAGAAAGGTAAAATCCCTCATGTCTTTGGGAAAAGAACCACAAAACAGGTTATCACTTCATGCACACATGCACAGAAATGACACAGCCATAAAGAGTCCGAGTGGAAAAGTTCAAGGAAACAGGCGTGAAGGCTGCAGAACAGACCAGAAGTTAGAAGAGACAGGTTTTCAGCTCCATCACAGACTGCAGAGTGGCTTTGGGCAAACGGTTTAGCATCTCAGCCTGTCATCGGTAAAACAGAATGAATGGCACCTTTCTACCATGATGGCAAACCAAATACAGACCACAGGGGTACGTGATTTTATGGGAAGGACAAACGTGTACTACCTTCCAATCTGCAAAAACACATTACATGTCTGCCCGTCTAATCCAACAGAAAATTCTTCCTGTAAAGTTTGAATACACAAAACCTGTCTCAAAACAGGGCCTGCATACAATAATATGTGTCACAGCAGCATGCCATGGGGAAAAAAAGTGATAAAAACCTGAAAAAAAAATTTAAAAATCCATCTTCACTTTGGCTAAATCTCAGGACTATTCAAAGTAGTCTGCAATTCAGCTGGGTTTGGAATTGCATGGTTTTATTATTTTTGGTACTCGAGTTGATTGGCTGCTTGCCTAACTCATGGTCTTAGGAAAGCCATGTCCCGCCCTGCTGAAAAATGAGCTAACAGAGATCCCATTGATACTCCACTCATCAGCTTTGTAAAACTACTCAAGTTTAATCATACACACAAGGCACAAAATACACACGGACTTCCTGGGCCGTACCTGAGGAGAAGAGAGTGAGGGAGGGAAGGGACAGGCAGCATTTGGTTCTTGTGTTGTTTTTCCTACTGAAAGAAGCAAGCATAACCAGCTACAAAGCATTTTTAGAGCAAGATTGAGGATCCCCTTTAGTGGAGTAGCTTTGAGAGGAAAAGAAAAAGGAATTTTGCAGCATTTTATGACAAAATATAAAAATTCCAACACTACCCCTAAAAATGTATGTTTGACCCTCCAAACACTGCGACTGTGTCATGTTATCTCATGAGGCCCAAAAGCCAAAATATCTCTTCAGCTGCATCTAAACCGTGGCGAACCAGATGCAATTCCTACGAGCACTTACCTACAGGCTAGTGCAGGGTCAGCCTTCTAGTCCTGGGCTCTTTAAAGAGGACTTTAAAGACGAAAACGCATTTTAAAAACCAACTGACTTAATGCCAATATGAAAGCTGAAATAATTTCGTTGCCCAAAATTTCCTTTTATTTAAATGCTACAACTTTTAAAATTCCTTCCTACATCAAAAAGAAACAGTAGGAAACACTGGTTTCTCTTCAAGCCCTCCCAAATTACAAGAGAAAGATTACATTTTTTAAAGTCAGCATTTTCCAAAACAGGTGAGAAAAGTCAAGCTCCCAAGCCAAAATTTATACATCAAGATGTTCAGTGTTATTCTCAAAAAATACTGTAGTCAGCTGACGCTTTACAAGTCAAGGGGAGCCACCATATAGCTAAAAGAGCAGAGAAAAGAAAACACGGTCAGGATCCTTAAATCCAGAGCCTAGCTTTAGCCTCCTGATCTTGAAAGAGCTACACAAGTGACCATTAAAGCAACTGTCCATAGACAAGGATTTGGGAGAGGATGGAGAGACGGTAGGGTTATTTTGAGGGAAAATAAAAAAAATACTCCTTTGGGTAGTAGATATACTATAGTTTCTTTAAGGACAAGCTAGTATCCGCTTCATTCTTCAACCAGGCAAAGTGACGTATCTGTGAGCGTATATAGTCAGAAATGTCTAATACAATGTCAACTTTTCAATTCCAAACAAATAACTGAATTAAACAAGCACGCAGTCTTTTTGCACTGGCCACCAAGACACAGCATATTAAAAGCAGAAATGCTTCAGTGTTTTCCTCCTCAGTTAACTCTCCCCGTCTGGTAAGTAAAAGCTCAGTTAATTTAATTGGCCTTTCAGTTCCTCACTACTGCAATAACTGAGTTGCCAAGGGTGAAATTACGAGTTACAGATGAACTAATCCCCCTGTGGCCTCTATCGTGAACTCTCTCCCCTGACCCGTCCTTCTTCGTGCCCTGCTTCCCAGCACCAGCGCTGCCATTCATGGAACCCTCTGCTGAGCAGATTCAACTTGCTAAATCAGCCGAGAATTACTTACTTTTCCCTGATCCAAGCTTCTGCCTCTGAGGGAGGCAAGGGAAAACGTGACCACCCTTTTCTGCAGCAGCACACGGTTACGTACAATTTGGTGCAATATTAAATGGCACCCTCATACTATCGGTGATAGCAGGCACGTGGTAAACTTGCATTTGTTGGACTTTTCTTTAAATTAGAAAATATCGCTTGTGATATCAACATACAGAAATGCTTAAATTTTAGATTAAAACATGAACTTGCAGCCAAAGTTAGAATCGAAGCCTCCTTATCAACCCTATACCATAATCAACCATAGCAGCAAGAATGAAGTTGATCCTCTGTGCTTCTTCCTCTCAGATTTCCCCAAGCAAGAAGGAATTGATCAAACACATGTGGTTGCAGAGTATCAGGACAGATTTAGCATATCAGATAAAACAGAACTTGCTGACTAAGAGGAACTCAGCAGACATTAGCAGAACGTTGTTATTAATTCAGGCTACCAAGGCTTTACCAGATAAGAAGTTTAAAAGCTTGTGGTTTAAAATTCTACCATTAAAGCACAAGAGGTAGAAGAAATTGCTTCTGCGGATTTAGACACTGGAGGTTTTTTTAAACTTCCTACAGAGTATTTTCCTTTTCTACTCTCGTCATCCTACCCCATTTCTCATAGATTACAGCACTGCTACTGAGTTGGTTTAATGAGGTTTACATAACATTATAGGTACTTGATTTAGCTGTCACAGCTACCATCTGTAATTAATCCTCCCAGGAGCTAGAACGCTGCACAGCTTGTTACTGCAAGCTGTGTTTCTAATGCGGTAGAAGCTTATAACCTCCATAATTCTGATCTTGCATCAGTTTTATGCCACCATAATTTCTCTGCATTCATTTGGCCCGTCACACCAGCCAGTGGAGAACATGACCCACAGGAAAAGGTTGTAAACGAGCTGGATGTTATCAGTAACGGCAGGCGGGAAGGAGTCCTTTTCCCTCTTTCCTTTTTCTTTCCCCTTCCCCAGAGCAAGAAATAAAGCAGCACACAAACGACCATCCGTGTTTGCAGACCATTTCTGTGTAATTTGCACACAGCTTCTTCAGCAAGTTACGTGCAATCAAGACACAGCCGTTAATGCTGGAACAGGTGTGGTTTTTACCTTCTACTAACTTATGCACAGGAGTATTAGTGAAGAGACAAAACTACGGCACTTCAGCCTCCCCTTCAGTGTGACATAAAAGAGTAGGTGAGATGAATACTACACCTTCTTCATGACACTGTCTGTGTGCTACTGTACTTTCACATTTCATACCAAAATGGGCCTTGCCTGTTTTTTAATGTAAGGAGGTCTGTGCTAGTTGAATAAATTAACTCCTGATTCTGGTCCAAAAGCTGCAAGTTAAGCATAGCATAACTTTAAGGGAAAAAAGCCAACCATGATTTAGAGAATTCTAGTGATACAGAATAATTCATAGCATACCTCAGGAAACTGTTTCAATGACTCCCTATCTTCACAGTGAAAACCCACCTAATTCCTAAGCTGCATTTATCTAGCTTCCATTTTCTGGCTACTCCATTTTCTTATGGACAGAAGAGTTTTATTTACAAGAATTTCTGTTCCCTCTGTAACCTTCTACAAATTACCCCTCAACCTTCCCTTTGAGAAATGATTCAGACTGAGCTCAAGCCTTTTGTTATGAGGAATCGTGCCTCTCCTCCAGATACCCTCCATCCTTGTGCATTCCCGCCCTCAACCCAGTGTCACTGAACAGTGAAAAATCAGACTAGTATTCCTACAGCTGGCACAGCAATGCCAAATACCCCCTCAATATAACACCATTCCTCCTGAATTGTAAGCCCCTAATATTCACAGAGGAATTATATCACCCCTTACCCCTCTGGTGTTAATGCACCAGGAGCACTCAAACTTTTTTCAGAGGCATCAGCAGGGTCCCCGTTGGTTGTTCCCAAATGCATTACCTTGCCTGCGGCCATGCTGAAAGCGCACCTTTCCACCCGAGTGTAGCCATCCTGCCGTGCCTCCTAAAATACCTATATCAGGCAGGCCTCTTCCAAGTTACCAACAAAGTGTTCAAAGCTCACGAGTTAAACAGCTAAGCTCTGTAGGGCTCGCTAGGCAGATGAACTGAATGGTTCGGGCAAAGGAACAGTTCTTTTAGACCACCCCAGAAGATTTCAATCCATCCATCAGAAACCATGCTAGTTTTATGCCAGCCTGGTTTCTTAAACTCATCCAAAGACACCTGAAACAAGAAAGCACACAAAAACTGGATTTCTCAAATCTGCCCTCTCCTATATCTTACAGCCAAATTTATCAAGGCCATGTTCATAGACACTTTTCTTCAGCAGCACTCTTGAACTCCTTAAATAAAAGAAATGAAAATGAAAGTGTCCCTGAAGTCTGGTACCTTTTTTCACTGGGGAACAAATAAAGAAAAAAAGCTGGAGGAGTTTGTTCTTTGAGAAGAGGGCAGCATGACCAGGTAGGAAACAGGTCAAATGCTGAATGCCTGAAGACCCTGAACATCTCTCTAATTCAGCTCGGCCTGCAGCCAGTTCTTTGGCAACAGAAACAAAAATGTGCAACTGGCCCTGGCCTCTGGTGCAAGATAAGAAGAAATGAATGCTTTTGTGGTAGGTTCCCAAGATAAACTATTATGCATGCCCAAAGGAGTCATGTGCAAACGTGTTTGTTGACTGCACACAATAAATCACTGCTTTCCAAAGCAAATCCAGCTTTGCATTTCTAGTTCACAAATTTGGTTGAGACAAACAATGAGGAGCAACCCCTAAGCTTTTGAACCTCTCCATAGTTTGTTCGCTTGAACAAATTAGATTTCCTCTCCTTGGGGCTAGCAAATGATCCCATGCTGGATAAATGCTTAATGCGAATGACATGTGAAGGCTCAGACAAGTTGCTTTCATTTACAGCCATTTCTAAACAGAGGAGCAGACATCCCTCTGCACCCATTTGAAAGGGACAATTACTGCGCTCTGAAACCACTGCAAGACGCTGAAACACTGACAAACATCTGAGTAAGGGGCTTTGCCAGATCAGTACCTTGGTCTTTCCTGTCACAGAGGGACAGGAGCAAAAAAAAGATTCAAAGGGGGAAAAAAACAATGTTTCCCTGTCTAAAGAAACTAAGACGGAGGTAAAAATAAATGTACAAGAAGACCTCAGCTCTGATAAAACTTTCAAAGTGAGAATAACAAAATTAAGTATATCCGCTCACAACGATGCCCTCAGCAACTTTTGCTAATAATGCTTATGTGTGTTACAGAGTTTGGGAGACCCAAACACGCTCAGGGTCCCCTCAGCCTAAGTGCTCTGCACAAACAGCAAGTGCCAGTTCACCTGATCGCCGCAGAGATAACCTAAAGCTCAGAGAAGGCGGGCGGTTCAGCTGCGAGAGGAGCAGGGACTTTGCTCAGCTACTGGCAGGGGGGCCGGTCAGTGACAGAGCCAAGGCGGCAGCAGAGTGTTTGTTTCTCTCTGGAGTACCTTCATCTACAGCCCTGGCAAAGGTGACATGTTTACCAGAGCTGGTCTAAATACTGAACCAAAAGCTTTCAAATAAAAAACATTTTGAAAACAGACAAAAACCTTTATGCACAACCTCTTTTGTTTGGACTGATATATTCTGTAGGGTTTGTTTTGGGGTTTTTTAATGTTATTCCCAGGAACTACCCAAAATATGGTGTTTACCAACAATCCCATTTCAGATTTTGTGCACACAAAATAAGCTCAGCAAAACATCTGGCAGAAAACAAATCTCCAGTAAACCTAAGGGCACAAAAATATAATGAACCACCTTTTTGATCAGCTTCCAAGTTGTTTTTTTAAAGGGTACACGCACCTTTCTCAAAAACCTGGCATGTGATGCGCATACCTGCTTTTAACTCTCCAAAGGTTCAGGGTATGTGCTTACCCCTATGCAATTCAGCTGTTGTGGATATCCCTGAGCCCTGGCTTTTGCTCACAGCAGACCCACCCAGTTGGGAGCCACACCAGGAACCTGGAAGATGAGAAACCTTTCAGTCCCCTTCACATCTGCAGAATAGGGTTCAAGACCTAAGTGACACACAGGCCTCAGGTTCACCTTCTGCACAGAGGACAATTTCATCAATGAGGTGCTGCAGCACAGCTTTATGCAGTCAAAATACTCCCCAGGACCACCAAATAAAAGCTCAATTAGATTCAGCACCTACACATTTGGTCTTCAGGACGTTCAGGGTTCCCTGCTAACTGTTTGATGGATTCTGGACACGGCAGTAGTTTTTGCAAAAGACATCCTGTCAAAAAGCTTACCTGAAGATGAATATCGTGTCTCCTTCCCTCTGACAGGACTTATCTCAGAATTAATTCTGTGCTCCAATGAAGGGCTCTGGGAATAAAAATCAGCTTTGGTGCTTTTGAATTCCCAGGTGTGCTAGCACCTTCTGACAACAACCACAGTGCACAGTTTTGGTTGGCAGGCAATTCAGTTTAATGGTTTTTTTTCAATCATGTAATGGATGTTTGAAAGACAACTGCAGATCAGCTCACTGAGATGGCTTTTCAGCATTGATGCACAGAAAATACCCGTGACTCTGCAAATGAACTCCTCCTAACACAGGTACCCTTCTTAGAAGAATTCAGAACAAGTACTGCTACAATGCCCTTCTCCTACAGGAGAAACTCTGGACTCCACTGAGCATGTAGAGTCCACAGGTAAGAGTGGAGAGGCTCTTTGTTTCCCTAAGTCTATAACAAAACTCGATAAAATTGCAAACAGGCTGCCATAAGTGTAGCTCTTGAAAAGCACTGTGCAAAAGAAGTATGATGCCTGCAGGAACTTCTATTTATTCATATACATGCTCATATTAAAATGCCAGGGAAAACACTAGGAGGAAGAGAATGGGAAAGGGGAACGATCCCAGGAACTTCCCTATAAAGAACTCTTGTCACTGATAAATTTTTACTTTCTCTTCTCTGTTAACGATAGCAAAAGACTCCAGCACACCAGTTACATTGCACTGCTTTCATTTCAAGGTCACTGTATGGACAACGTAGTCAATAAACTAGCAGTTGGAACATAAGGAGGCCAAAAGCCCATCAGAAAATCCTCTGGAAGTCTATATAAAATGATGATTAAGAGAAAGAGGAAATGAAGGAGAGGGGAGACAGAAATGCAGTTTTCTTTGGATTCCTGAAACACTGTCTTCCAATTCCTTCAGACACACGAGGATTATCACCTTCCTAGTGACAAAACTGGCTGTGCCAAGAGAAAAATAAATCACAGTAGAAGACCTCATTTGACTTTTCAGCAGTCACAGCAACCACCTTGCCAGGAAACAGAGACACGAACACAAAGCAGAGCCAGGAGCCGTTCCCAGGGAAGCCAGAGGCAAAGCACAGATGGATTTCCAACACTCGAAGTGCCTGGGAAGGCAAGGATAATCATGTTTGATTAGAGTAACTCCACTGAAACTACTGCAGAAACAAGTGCAAAGCACAAAATACAGCCTTTTCTGTCAAATTCAGACAGTCACAAGAACCCCAGCAGGACACAGACTGTACCCATGCTGAGGACACCGGAGCGGGTGAAGGGAGGGCCTATCAAACCACCCAACACTTTTCCTTCAAGGGGTCCCCTACTCCAGCCTGGACTACAGCCTCTGGGTGCCAGAGCACGCTGCCCAGCACACACCATCAGCTCCAGTGTTAATGCAGAGTATGGAGTAAATCAGACCTCAACATGCACCAGCAGCTCACAGATGATACTAAAAAAGGCAGAGGGGTAACACCAAAAGCATCTCTTGAGGGAGTCCAGCCCACAACTCTCCATCTACACGCAATCCCCAACACCCCTAATGTGACACAAGTGTCAATGTTGCTGCATCTGGCTTAACCTCAAGCTTTCAGACACTCTGAATACTGCACAGTGCCTGCAAAAGCCCAGAGGATGTGAGCTTTATGCTTTGCTCATTGGTCTATTAAAACCCACATAACAATCGTTTTTGTATTTGGAAGCTGGCACAACGAAGCATTGCCCCAGCAGAAGGACTTCTTCATGACACGCAGAAGAAATACAGCACTGACTGGTTCAAGAAAATAATGAGTTGGCCCAAACCTACCAGTCAAGCTTTAGAGCTGGTATCTTCATATGCACAGGGACAGCAAACAGCACAGAGAGGGAAGGGACAAATTAATGAATAACTAACTTCACTCATCCCTCCCACCAGCTACACACTAGGGCAGATCTCCAGACTGGTCAGTCTGGTAGCCTTCAGGTAAGATTGTATCCTGCAAGCATACTTGTAATTGACTTGGGGAAAAACCCCATACAAAAACCCCTAGTATCCTAAACAATTATCACCACCCCTCACTTCAAACCGGCCCACAAAAATGGCTAATAAGCACAAGAGTAACACAGGGAACTGCCATTTCCAGCAGGGGTAGCAGAGGGTTAGGGTGCCTGAAGATGGACTAATGAAGGATATCTCAATTCCACCATCAGCACGTCCGCTTTAACACATTCCCCAAAGCCAGCTTCCTCTACAACCACTTACTCGTATCCAGTGCTAAATCATTTCTTCATATGCATACGTGTGAGTTTGACTCAAAGGACCCAAAACTTCACGTGTAGGGCCAAGACGAGGTAAGAACAAGAGACAGAGTAGCGGTTGGGCTTACTGTAAATCTCTTGCAAGTAAAGTTAAAAGGTAAACCCATGCTCCTTTTGGAGAAAACCAAATGGTAAACCAGTTGCCATTTTGCAGCCTTGCTTCATGTATTAAATAAGCTCAGTGACTTGAAGGCTGACTGCCAGTGTTAGGGTCAAATGCTCAGCTGGTAAAATGCCCAGCTCCACTGACATCAAAACAGCTAAAGCCATTTACAGTAGCTGAGGACCCAGCCCTCTAAAGCTGAAGAGTATGGGAATGTGGGCTCCCCAAATAGAAATACACTGATCACATTTCCATAAGGGACTCTGGCCTCACCTCCAGTTTCGCTGCAACACTGCTAACTGGCAAGTCTACAATCACCATCTAAATCACTCCGGTATCACTTTCCAGAGACTGAAAGATTAAGAAACAGATCAACTCCCCATGCCAGCACAGGGCAGGTAAGTGTCGTTTTTCTGACCTGCCCAACAGTCCTTGCACAACCCCGCTCTGTCACTCCAGACAGATGCCACTGTCAACAGTCTCAGGGTGGTTTCCAAATACGAATGTCAACAAATCATAGCTTTCTTGCTTCCATATCATCTTGCAGTCAAGGGTCAGGGCAAGCCTGTAACAAAAATAGTCCACTTCCATACCACTGGGAGAGCGAATACCAGAAAGCATCCCCTGTACTCAACATGACAAAGTTGTTTGGCATGCAAACCTGCACCAGATGAGTTACATCCTTACAGGGATTACACAGATTACACCCTTACACCCTTACAAGGTAGCATTACTCCACCATAGGCTTCTTGATGTAGGTGTAGCAACATTAGGAAAGGACTGTTCTCCCTCAGGTTTCCTCCTCTCTCCAGTCCGTGATGCAGTCCCAGCATCGGTCACTCCAACAGCCATAAAAAACAGCTGATCTACAACATGAGTACTTAGGAATTCCTGATAAAGGATAACGGGAAAGGCCACATTCCCTATGAACCAGCCACCACGCAATTCGGGGTTTTCCCTGGGAGGAAGCAAGTTCTGCAATGTGAAGCCAGCATCTGCATCAACCCGTTCTTTGCTGCAGCAGGAGAGGGAGGGGACATAACGTAGCCAGGAGGGAATGAAATCCTTACCCAACTCTCAGCTTAGTACAGGGCCCTTAGATGACTTTAACCTAAACCCACCTAAGTCCCTGTCCTCCTATACAAACCTGGTATCCTTTCCTATAACCCTGTCACACATTTGGACTGAGGTGCTGAATTCAATCCACTTGTGGATTTGCTTGCACAGGCTGGTCTGGAACGCCACAGAAACTAGACAACTCCAGAACAGAAAGAAAACTTTCTTTAGAAAAATGTAAGCTCCCAGATGCATTCTTTATTATGTTACAGTAGAGCAAGAGGTTATAAGCAGAGCTCCCTGGAACTAAGTGTAAGCTGAAACGTGTCTCTGTTTTTGCAGCTCTCATGGCTAACTTATGTGGTTTCCATTGCAGAAAAGCACAGTGGTGACACTTATGGCACTCTAATTATATTAAATATCTAAAGCCTTTAAAATATTGGTATAACCATCTGAAGGGGGAAAGGCTCAATTACCAAGGTTATTTTTTCCTATTTCATCTAACTGAGAATAACCGTTAAGAGGTTGTTCTATAAGATGTGATGGATTTAACCAGATGCTCTCATCATTTCTACTGCAGTGCTTGAAAAAATAGCTTCTATAAATACACTAAAAAGCCAATGAATTACAGAAGCATGAAATGACTTCAGTAAGGTTAAAAACATGCTGGCATGATACAGAATGCACTGAAAATATTAAGTAGAGAGACCTCATTGCAGCTCTTACATAGACAGCACTACTGCTGATTTTAACAAGGAGGTTACTTATTGAAGCTGCCATATGAGAAATTATCATCTCCTCAGTCTGAACATGTGGATTTATCAGTTATCTGTAGAGGCTAAAGAAGGCATCTGTGTAAACAGGACACTGAGTAAAAGATACGACCTTGAAGATCAGATCAGCCCCCTTGCTTGTACCTGCAAAACAAAATACATATTCACATGCAAAACTAAAAGGAGGGAAATGATCATATATTTACAAACTGCTGTGGTCCACTGTGCTGGACTTGAATATTAGAGAAGGGTCTAATAAACCACACTTCACGTATCAAAGAATTGTTAAGCTTCTAAATTGAAACAAGCCTAACAGGCCGAGTCCACTTTCTAAATCAGAGCTGTCTGAGTCTTGCATATTCTTAAAAAAGCCACACGCTCAAAAGCATCAAGCACTGCTTTCTGATACCTAGCTGACAAGCAGTGGAAGCCCAGCAAAAATATTCTGCTTAGAAAGCATCGTTCCCAATTTATTTTTTTATACTAATACTTCCTATTTTTATCAGGGAAATCAGCATCACAGTAGCAATAAAAAAATGCTGATGAGAGGGTTTTATGTTACAAATCAATGCTTCTGACAGCCCGGACAGGTACGTACAGCATGACACACCAGGAACCCACATCCAACTATTACTAGACAGAAATGCCATGCCAAGTGGATAACTGGACAACACATAGGATGCTAATCGTAGCAGGAAAAGCAGCTTAAGTGCACAGCCTGCTCCTGGATGCAAAATATCATGGATGATGCCTCTTCCTAGGGATTTCAAGAGGCTTGCCTCTGATCTCACAGATATTTCTCTGCCTGAAGCAAGAAGGAGAACTGACACTCTTACATCTTGTGAGCTTAGATCTTCCCCCACAAAATGGTATTTATGCATTGCAGTAAGGGCAGGTCAGAGGAGATGGAAGTATCTGTAGTAACCCCAGCACACTCCTTTCCAAAGCGTGAGGAGATCCAAAGGTCTCACCACTCTTCTACAGCCAGCAAATCCTTCTGGAACTCACCGGAAAGGATCCCATGACCTTGTGGGGCCAGGCTGTTGCTAAAATGACTAAGAGAAAACCTATGCTGCACAATACCAAAGCAGGACAGACACAGAGTTTTTGAGCCATATCATCTTCCAAAAGAAACAGTAGGATCAGTGTTGTCCTAATTAAGTCTGCACAGAAGAATCAAAGTATTAATGGACCAGACAGAAAAAAACAACCCCAACATTACAGAGGTAAACTCAGTTCTACTTTTTACCATGTCAGTGGGTCTCAGCTATCCTGTGTCATCATGCATATGCCCTCATTTTACCTTGTCAATCACACATTACATACATAGGATCACCCACTGGATTACACTCAAGCAGCCAAAAACCTCGTGGGAAGTAAAATTACAGCATTTTACAAAGCAGGTGCACACCATTTTACTACACTGCAGTCATGCCCAAACTTCTGCAGTTACAATATGTACTACTGTTAGATAACAGAGCTTATGGCCACCTTCACGTATGGCTACAAACATAGGATCTTGACGGGAAACCTCCACATTACGTTACGTACCACAGCGTTACCTTCAGCTTGCCCAATATTAATAGGACTACGATGATAGCATTTTGCTTAAACCGGAAAAGGTACAGACCTGTGCCAGGACATGACATTCAAGCATGGAACATGCTGTTGATGAAACATAGAAGAGACAAAGGTCTGCAGCTCTCCAATGTACTGCACTTGAATTTTCCCTCTTACAGGAAGTGGGACTGCCTTCCCGTTTACAAACCTGTCAAGGCAAAACACAGCTCCTTGTGCTACAGCACGATTTAACGGTGCTTCCACCACAATGCCTTACTATTCCTTTCAATGCTCTCCCTGTAATTTCTAGAAGAAAAGCCAAGACGTTCCTGATAATGTTTACATTCTCAAAAGAAAGTCTGTAATGTAAGATTCCTTACTAAATCAGTCTGACAACACTGAGTTTCCCTAATGCAAACATAGTCCATTTGTGATGACAGACAAGTCACATGCGCTGAACGCACATTCAAAGTGCTCATGGGCAGAGGGAGCACATTATGGACTATTTAAGTCTCTCTTGCCCTGCATCTCAGTTTTTCTCTGGTCTGTTACCAAGCTTTGTCTATAATGAGCCCATAAAGAGATTTCACTTTATTTGCCAAGGTAATGCAAAGTTAAATTCTGGGACAAATTCTGCTCAATTTGTATTTGACTGTATCTCAGTTAGTTTCATTTTATCTAATATAATGTCTTCAGATGCCTTTGAAAGTAACATATTAGCCTTCGTTTTGTCCTAAGGATTTCATTAAATTATAAACAGATTTTCATTAAATTTACTGTTTCATTCCAGGAATCTTTGTTTTAAATAAAACATGGAAGAGAGGCTTAAGAATTACTCCTTAGGTCACTCAATGGAAGCACATAATTCACTTTTGTTTTGGAAGGTTTCCCTACAACAGTAGATTGAGGCACTTTTAGGTTCCCTTTCCATAAGCATGATGATCCCACAGTTTCACTGAGAAACTGAGATAGAAAGGAGTAAATTCAATTTTTAAGTGCCTCCAATTCAAAACCAAACCTAGGTTTTCAAAATGGAACATTTCTAAAATTCTAATTCTTTAAAACAACAACAAAAAATCCACTGGAATAAAAATGCAGCAAGTTACCTTTACACTGTAATATTGAGAATTTAACTGTAAATAACTCCTTAAATACTGAAGAAAATCAGGCTTTTTACATACATAGAAGAATCTATAAAACGGCAAAAAAATGTGGGAAAGAAATTGCTAACAAGTTTGCTCATGTTTTCACCTGAAACCACTCTACCAGGCTCAATGCATAAAAGGATTTACTGCATCCACTAACTCAGAACTGGCTATTAGTGTGTCAGTAATGACAACTCTGTCTAAATCAGCGTAGGTTTTCAAGTTCATAACTAAACAACTAACCCTGTATTACCTCTGAAAAAATGTATATCCGTGAACCACAAAAGAACACTTGACTTACAGCATATTGGTCTCATGGTGGCTAACAACCCAAAAGTAATTCTTCCCACATGACTATGACCAAATCCATCAATGTAGGACAATAGATGAATTCTGAGGAAATGAAAAGGTTAAAACTTTCAGGGAGACTACATTCCCATTAGAAATAAGATTTCTAGTTTGATAACTGAGATAAAAAAAAGGGTATGTATATAGCTGCAAGGTCCAAAATTTCTCATCGTTGTCATCTCACTACAAGACCCTAACTTTCAGCTCCCGTTGATGGCACTGAAAATTTATGCTCAGTATCAAACTTAAATTAAAATTTCCCAATTTTGAGCCTGCCAAAAGTTTAATTTGATCTCCATAAAACACATGGGAAGCCATTTATGAAACTTCTTAATTTTTTTGAGTAATGAAACATCTGGCTTAAAATTCTTCAAATTAATACAGGAAGAAATCATGTGCAGGATTTCTCATTTGGGGGAGGAGGGAGAACTTTTTTCTGGAAACACAGTTAAGGGTGTCTGAAAATGCCTAGGACTCTCCCTTAGCCATAGTATTCCAGTTGGTAATATAAAGATACTTCTGATGCTGAGCTCACGGGGTTAGAGGCTTCATTACTGAATGATTCTGAAGTAGCTATAATGATTACAAAATCAAGTAAGCACCAAGTATTTTATCCTAACGGGACTCCTTAATCTACGGCTCAACAATAAATTGCGGCACTAGGAAGATTACAGTGGTCTTCCGATGGAAGTCTGTTGTATGTATTCCCACTAGAAGCTATTTAATATGCATGGCAGAAATATAGACGTCCTAGCATCATAAACTTCAGAGCATCACATGGCTCTCTTTACAACCGCTTTCAAGGCTGACAGATCTGAGCAGTGATATAAAATCAATGCACCCATCTGGAAGAGCTTTGTATTTGGGATTTTTTCCATCTATTATGTCTTCCTGAAAGCACCAAGGAATATCTTAGGCTCCTTGTGAAATTCAGCAGTTACAATAGCAACAATTGGAGAGCTAATGTTTACTGAAAAGGCTCCAAGAATGATTTATCCCGGACAACTTTGACTCAATTGATTTAACAAGCGTGTGCAACAGCTATAACAGTGAGGGAGTTTCATACTGGCATTTCTGATAAGGACATGAGTTATTCAAGGGAAAAAAAAGGGAAAAAGATACACATGAAACCAACCTGGAAGATAAGAAATTCCACATGGAACCACTGTCCAGCCACGGTAGTCCAGTTTTGCCTAAGGTTTATTATTGATTTAAACGCTAGCAATCTATTTCAGAAGACTGGGCAGACATTCACCAGTTCCTCGTAACTTCTTTGCCCAAGATGTTTTCAGGATGAAGAACAAGGTCTCAAACACATCCTGGTCTGGCAAATGCACAAGCGTAGCCTGGTACTAATATAGAGCAAAGCTGCCTCTCCGGTGAGCTCTCTGGCTCATCGGAGCAGGCAGAACTCCCACAAATTCCCTTATCGGCAGCCTTTCTCCATAGCTTTTGCTGTTTCTCCCAGCTGTCTCCCTGAAAGCATGCCTAAAGGAATAGGACATTGGACAAACACGTCTAGGCTTTGCCAGTGCAAGTTGTTCTGCTTTGACCCCTGAACCAGACAGCACCAAGTCCTGTTTTTCAATACTGAAGACCTTTTTTTGCTGCCTAAATGACTGTTCAGCTACCCAGACACAAAGCTCAACCTTAATAGACTTGTCCGGTATTTTGAGACTCAGTTGAAAAGATCACATCCAAACTCTCTTTTATATATTCAGTGCCATTTTGTGTTACAAAGATCCGTCCAAAGCAGGCTGTTCCATTTGTCCTGACTGATGTTCGTGTCAACTGATACCATACTGCAAAGAGACAGAAAGCTGTTTATATGGGGAGGACAGAAGAAATTCAGTCTGTACTAACAAACAGTTTCTTTTTCATTTCTAAACAAAACCAGTTTGGTTTAGGTTTATTTTTCTCTATAGAGGGAGAAGGTTTCTTGCTGATACATAGCAGTAGCTTCAACGTTTCTATCTAGCAATTAAGACTAGGATTTTCCTATAGCCTTACTAGAGGAAAGTGCCCAACTTCCAGTCAATGCCAGCAAGAGTTGGGGATCCACTTTCCTCAGTTACCTTACAAATTCAATCCAAAAGTTCTTTGGGGGTCATGAAAAACGTACAGCAAAGTTCTGTTAGTTCTTGGCAGTCATATCCAGGGCCAATTATTTTTCAAACTACCAAAAAAATCCCAGCACAAAATTCCTTGGTAAGGTGCCCAGTGTCACCCCAAAGGAAACTTTCACAGCTGTGATATAAACCTCTGATAACTAGTATTACAACAGAAGTTAAAAGCACTGACAGAATCCAGAGCTGCCAGAAAAACATGCATTTATGATGCAAAGAAATCCCATGTTTATCTTCTAAGGTGCCCTGCAGCAAGCAACGTTAGGGTGGAATTTCAGTTGCCTACAGAAGTTAAGTAACACGCTCGCTCAGCTCCACCAGGCATTCAGGTGACAGCAGAAGAAGGAGACGTGACATTACTGTCATCGCGTTAGAAGTCAGCCTCGTCTCCCACAGAAAGGGTGCTAGGGTTATTTTCCTCTTTGCATCATTTCTGGTTTTACCTATTAGATCAAATGAAACAGTCAAAACCAAGTTTGCTTCTCCACTAGGAGATACCAGTTGGCAAAAAAACTGCACCAAACCACATTGGTGTTGACAGTATCTTTTTCAGATTCGGTATCTGGCAGCCCCCTCCAGGAGAAAACCAACATTATAAGAAAACAGCCTGAGTTCCCAGATCACAATAGCCTTCAGTGGGACTTGCCCACACCTGTACAGAGTGATACATAGAGAGAATCTGTGTGTATTTAGGAAGTTGAAAGAACATCTCGGACACACACATTAGGGCAATTGCTTGTTCCAGTGAGCCCGAGCAAATAAAGAAAGAAAACATCTCAAGTTCTTTAGCAAAAGTGATGTTCTCCAAGCACAGCAAGTGCCAGCCAAAACTCCTTTCTCCTTTCAGGGAGGGGTAAACCTCTCCCTACCATCTGCAGGGTGCAGGATGTACCTACGTGTCATTGCAGCGTATGCTGCAGTCACAGTAACGCAACAATCCTGTACCCCATATGCCAACAAGAAAGACATATGCAAAGAAACTGCTGCCCCATGGGGACTGACAAGTGTGCGGGTGGGAGCTAGCAGAAAAGCGAGACTGAAAACAGACTTGCTGTTACACCTCTAGCTGGAGGTTACATCCCTCTCCCTCTTTCAGCTACAAGTGAGCTTAAATCACCTTCAGTGAGCTCCTTACATGACAGCGCACTGTCAACTTTCTTTCCAATACGTGATCTTTTTGTTTCTTTTCTAACACAAAATAGGAACTACAAATTCTCCTGACTTTTTTGAGTAGCCCATAAAAATGGTAAGATGACCATCTCCAGAACTGTGCCCCACGGGCTGATTTCTGCAGCTCTGAATTATTGTGCTGAAGAGAGGGAAAATCAGTTTTCAAGTGAGCTGTCATTTACAACTCACGCAAGAAAGAAGAAAAGAAAAGCAGGCTCTGATTGTTCAGAACTAATGTCACGTTTGACACAGAAAGATACGATGAGATCCTTTCTGGAAAAGCAGGCTGTGACTTTCAACCCAAACACCCTCTCGCCTGCCTGTTCTGCTTGTGGCACGCAGATCTGCCACTGCCTCTCGGAGATAAAAGGGCCGAGTCTCATACACATGTATGTGCTCATAAACCTACCCCTACTAGCCCTGCTGAATAAATCTGCTTCTCAGCTAAACTGCAGACATACTTCACTGCTCCACAAAGAATAGCGTCGGCTTATGCTTTCATAAGCACCAGCAGAATACAATAACTCTACAGATTTGGTAAGTACCGTTTTCCATTTCTGCTTTTATCATGTAACCCACTATGGAAATAGCTATGTTATTTTCTCCCAGCATCTTCATCAGCTGTGGGACACTGCTTCCAACTGCAAAGCTGGCGCTTGCACTCCCAAACCAAGAATAGGAAAGTTTTCAATGCAAGGCCCAGGTTAGGCACACACACCAGTATGACAATGGTTTGTTGCCAATTTCACCCCAGTGAAAAACTACATTTGAGGCAGGTCCCCAGGTGACGTAAGCTGTCACCTTCCTATAGCTACATTATTTTGCAATGTCCACAGATCTCAACTTTAAAAGCATTATAGGTTTTTTCCACTGGCAAAACCTGATTTCTATCATTTCTCTTACCAATTAACTAGACATCGCAAGCCCTACTCTAGAGTTAAAATGCAAATCGGAAAGCTGATGAAGGTTTTGATAGGGTTGAGGAGAGGGAAGGAATGAGGAAGTGACCAAGCAAAGGAAAAAGGAATTTTTCATCCTGGGAATTTAAAAAGCAAAATTAAAGGACAAGTTATGAGACAGTATTTCTTAAACAAGGCTCTTCAAATGCATCTGGAAAGGAGGAAGGCACAATGACTTGTGAAGTTTATAAATGTTGGATAATTGTTAAACTGTTGTCCCGGTGAATGAATCCATGAAAAATCCAACATCTCCTGCCGAGGCTCTGGCGTATAGCTCCTGTAACTGTGTTATTAAAAGTTAATCATCTACTTAAGTCAGCATTTGCAGATGAACAGCTACCATCCAGGAAGATCACTGAAATGGAAAATGTGGAACAGGGCAGCTCTTGTAAAGACCCTGATGTCCAAATAAGACTAACGCCAGATCACCTCCCATAACACAGTGAAGATTAAAGTGCGAGTCTTTCACCAGCCAGGACAGAGGGTGGAGAGGAAAGACCCCTGAAGCAGAACACTACAGCCACCAGACACTCACATCTTCAAGGAAAAAACCCCACAGGCTACACAAAGTCAAGAGCCCAGAGTCTCTGATTAAAACTCAAAAGCCCCACAACCCACGGAATGTCTCTTTTAGTTTGTTAATCTGCCCATGTTTCTTCCGCACTATCTGAAGTAAAGACGAGTTGTTTCAAAAGCTTTTTTTGCCACAACCACCATCTGTGCCTGAATGTTTAAAAAAAAGCACCCCACAGGTTCAAACCCAAGGCCAAAGGTAGTTCTTAAACATGCACAGGTGACTGAGGAGGACCATGGCTCCACCACTGGGCCCTGGACTGCTAGATTATGAGATCCCATTCACACAGAGGGGAAAAAAGAACAATTTCTTACCAGCAAGTGTACCATGAAAAAAGATAGACACGTACATATGCACAGAAGAGTTGAAGAAGAGGGAGCTGGATGATAAATTTAGTGTATGTGCAGCCCACTGTGGAGCAAGCTGTGAAATATGCATCGCAGGTAACTATGGCAGATAAATCATCTCAGGGTAAGCAAAGACACTGGCTTCATGCTTCAGCTGCGTCAGGTTAAACGTTACGGCACAGTGCTTGACGTAGAAAAGTCTGCCTCACCGCTGCTTCGCTATTTCATGAAAAGGGACATGGCTACTCTCAAAGAGCAGCACCTGGAGAAACCAACACGATGCCCTGCAGATGCAACTTGCTGCTGCCAGAGACAGGGGCTGTAGGGACCTGAACTCCTGCCCAGCTCCAAGCACAGGGCAATTGAAAGACGCTGCTTCTGCAAGACCAACAAAAGGTCCAAGCTGTGGGAGAAAAGTGCCTGGCCCCAGAAACAGGGCTAGCCCAGCCACCCTCCACCCCTTCCCCTGTCCCTGCGTTTATCTCCTTCTGCATCCCTTACAGGGCAACATCCCGGCAGACGTTGAACAAAAGTTGTGTTGTATGAATGTCTTTCATATTACGAACAGCCCCACAGTTGCAACTTTTGCCAGTTGCTGCTTCCTTCATTGAAACACGGGTGTAGCAAGTAAGAAGAGCAGCATTTACCCTTCCGTGGGCAAAGCCTCAATTCCATTTCCCATGTGCGAATACTCTCACAGCACTCCTGAAATGTGAAAACACGTGAAAGGCAACAGCTTACAGACTTGTCAGAGAGCTCTGGATTGAGGCCATAGTTTTCCAACTAAAGTGCAATTCATCTCTTCTTACGGTAGGGTAGGGGTATAGTTTAAGCAGATTCTTCTGGGTTTCTAAGACATTTTGACACGCCACCTGTCAGCACTTCCTCATTACAGAAGTTTTTAATAGAGCTAATAGTTGTGTAACGGTGTTAGAACTCCACAAGGCTTTCTTTCAGAGGTAAAAGTGAAAAAAGAACTAAAAAAGCACTGATGCACAAACTGTACTGATTGTATATACTATGTCAAACCGCTGATATTAAGATTCACAATATCATGAGTAAGGGCTCACATTTTCACTGTGTGTCATTTGGTATTCAGAACAAGTCTCAAGTTGCTACAAAACAAAATAAAATGTGGTAATTCTAGAACATGCCAGCTCTCGGCTATGCAAACAGCGTTGTGTTTCCTTAAAAAAATGAGAGTTCATTTTCTCAAACCAAAAAACAACTTTTAGCCATCTTCTGTATGAGAACCACTAACATAAGAGAAGAATTATTACATATTGAAATGTGTGCCTCAGTCCACAAAAAAACTTCTCTATTGATTAAGAGACAAGAATTTAGTACATCCTTGGGAGAAAAATGTTCATCTCGCATCTAAGCTTCTTTCACCCAGTACCATGAAATAAAGAGCCTACCCCCAAACCTCTATATTACAATATTATTTTCAAGGAACACAAAGAAGGAACACACATGCAGCACATGCTTTATTCAAAAAACACTTTTGTCTTTATTTTTGATCTTTAGCTGATCTTAGCTTTCCAAAACTCACAAGCAGAAGGGATTTCCTACATAAGAAGTATCTCATTATTATATTAATAAACCTTAACTGTATACCATTCATGTAAATTGAGAGGTCTATTTTCCATCACCTTGCACTTCCATTCATAACCACACAAAGCAAGGATATGGTGGAGATTAAGCCCTACACACCGCATAAAACAATTACACGCTGTTATGCACTTGCTCTAAACAGGCTTAAAAGGCTGCTCAACAGCACTGCAGGATCAGGCCCCCGCTGCACCAAATGCCCCCAGTCTTTCCGTCATTACTCTTGGAAGTCCTGGGAGAGTCACGGCATCTAGTTATATCTGTTCAATAAAAATCATCACATAAAGGATATTAGTCAACTCATGTCTACAAGAATACATCCACCTTGCAACAGCAGGAAAAAGCAACCTCTAACTTGCAAGTCTCCAACATAAATAACTCATTACCTCCCTAGTACTCAGGTCAATGTAGGAGACCCCAGAAGAGCAAATCAAGAGTGCAGACTGCAGGCTGCTCAAAGAGGAACCCCCACAGCAAACTGGATAACATCATAGTGTTCTGCAAAACGTTCATTTGAACTTTACACAGAAGGGAGATTCATGCTGCTGTAAAGTAGACTTTATAGCTACCAAGTGTTAAATGCATGTTATAAACAGAAATTCATAGCTTTGTTCCCTGGTGGAACAGAGGATGTGCCCCCAGGCTAAGTAGGAGCATTTATATGACAATTAAAAAACAAACAAACAAAAAAAAAACCCCAAACAAACAAAAAACCCAAACAAACAAACAAAACCCCCAAAACATTTTGACCATTGTAAAAGTTAGCAAGCAAAATCTGCAACTGAAATCTTCGATTCTAATCTCATTTTTCAGGAATAACTTGTTATCCTTCTAAAGAAATTAAAGTGAAGCTCATTTTCTGTTGCTGATGTGAAACATTCCCTAACCAAAAGTGCTCTGCACCTGCTAACATTTATTTTAAACAGTCACTAAATTTATTCAGAATAGAAGCCATCTAGAGTGGGAGATGTAAAATTTTGGGAGGAAAAAAAAGCATTTTCTATTTATTATATTGTTCCTTTCATTTCTAACTACAGATGAAAATAGAAATCTGATTTTAAAAGCATAAAATCAGGGTTTTTTTTTAACTTCCACTGACAAAACGTACACATGTAACAGCAAAATGTTATCAAGTTTATCAGAAAATTTAAAGGGATACTTTTTTATTGAACAAGAATGTGTTATATGCAGTCAGTCACGTCGGATACTTCAAATTGGTTTATTGTCACAAACTTTAAAATTTTAGCATCAACATTTTCATGCACTTTTTTCTTCAGACATAGAACTTGAAACTAGCACTTCGTTTCTCCACTCTGATTACACTTGCCACTGAAATGAGCTAAATAAGTCAAACGTAATTATGTAAAAAGCATCTCTGAAACTGAGCCAGCAGATACCTCCAGCATAACACAGCTCCGTGCCTCCACCATTTTACCTCCTTATCTGTTGCTGGTGTTCTCCCCTACCAGTCCAGCTCCTTGCAAGTGTTTATAAAAAATTACAGTTAATGCATACATTAATTTGATGATCTGATTTATAATAGAGCTGATGGAAGTTGTATTTATACAATAGGTATCTGTCAACATGTGATTATTTTTATTATTTTGTGACCTCTCCCATGACTGATTGCAGAGCAGAATTAAAAAGATGAAAAGCTGAAATATCTGAAGAGCTACAATAATTCTTTTTTTTTTTCCTTTCCTGGAAAAGTCATATTGCTCTTTTGACTGACTGCTAATCCAAAGTCTCTTCTTTTAAGATGTTCAAGTCAACTAAGCATTTAAATTACCTTGAATTCTCTTTCAGGCAGTTTCAAAAAGAAAAAGGGAAGCAAAATTTTTGGTAGAAGCACAAGTACAGTACCATTTACTATGGATTAAGTTAGAGCTTTTTATTCTGTTCATAATTTTCATTCAAACTCTAAGATTAAAAACATATTTCCTTTCAAGAAAAGCTGCTTGGCTTGTCTGGTGCTTTATAGTGTTAGGAAAGCCCCATATGTGTCTCATGAAACTTCCAAAGGAATCTGCCAGTCCAGAAATTCATCCTTGTGTGCGTTACCAGCAGCTGTTGCAACAGACAACATCCATGTTTTAACACAAAGTAAAAATTTACTTGAGATGGCTCAGCTGGACTTGTCCTTCCTTATTGCAGTGTCTACCAAACATGAAGTGTCATTTATCAAGTCACACTTTCCATTTAAACCAACTCCCACCTTACTTCACAGCCCCGTGCTTCCCCCTCTCCTTCTCCCAGGGCTGCAAACTCTTCTTGGCACAAGCCAGCTGGCAGAAAGATGTAGACATGGACTTGAACAATACCTCCCCCACACATTTACTTTCATTGTGACATGAATGTCTCCTCATCCCCACCTACACTACCCTCCAGCTAAGAAAAAAAATAGTCATGTTTTTTGTGTAGTCATAGCTGTGCTGGTGGTGCGAATCTGAGAACTCCCTCAAGGGTTAAGACAGAGGGAGGAACACAAAACTCCTCAGCACAGTTGGAAATCACACACAGAGATGTGTTTTTCCTCAGAGGAAACCCATGAGCACAAGCTGACCCTCGACAGACAAGCAGCTAAGTCAGTCAAGCAAGACAGAGAACTTCAGTGGTGTTAACAATTCAAGCAATTCTGCAGTGCTTGCATTCACTACACTTCAATGTTCAATTTATGCACCAAGCATTTTTTAAGTGACTTCAGATTTTGGGTTTGCAGCAGAAGCAAGCAAGACAACCAAATGCCATAAAGCAAGACTTGTGGCAAATAGCATTCTTACAATAACACAGTAACAGCTCACCTACAACTACATGAACATGAAACACTGAGGAAAACCCTGAATAACAGGGGATGCTTAAAGGAAACAGTGTTTCTAACTATAGTTTAAAATACAAAAAAGTTTCTACAGATTTCTCTTGTCAACAGCTCTGTTAGTGCCACAGGCATACTGTGATGCTGCCGCTCCAGGTGACAGCCTTCAGGTGAGGCTGCAGCATTTGGCCCGATGCCTTCTTGTCATTCAGAAAAGCTTTCTTTTCAGTGAGTAAATGGTTTGTAAGCCAACACACCCAGAAGGCACAATTCTCCTCCAGAACAGATTCTATAGAGACGACATCTTTAGCTTGCATGTTGGTCCTGTCACTGGGATTTCTTCACTGAACGTGTACTTTTACGTGCAACTTTCCAAAGTTGTATAAAAATGCTAAAACCACAAAATTATCCCCCCC
>JAOBAS010000007.1:8362710-8389328 GCA_025311575.1 Elanoides forficatus | reverse complement strand
GGTGGGAGTAACGCACAGCACCTCCCAGGGAGAAGCTCCAGCCGGTGATCCCTAAAAACGGAGCACAAGGCGTCAGGGTGCCCAGCACCCACTTCACAGGCAGTTCTGCGGTAGGTGCAGAAGCTAACGCTGTCGAGTTAGCAGAGGGTGTTGGTTTCTTTTAAAATCTTGAGCTTTGACTCATCCAAATCTACCTGTAGTTGAACAGGGCAGGCCTTGTAACTTTAAAGATGTTTGAACTAAGTTTTATAGTGGCAGATTTCCCTGTTAATTTTTGCTGCAAAGAACAGATCGTGAGCGATAAGCTGGCCATTATCTTTCTATCATAAAGGGAGAGTAGCTGAAGTGCTGCTGGGCTTTGCTTATTTTCTTGAAGTGTTGGCAGCCTACCACTTAAAGGGCAAGATAATGTCGTAGCCACGGAAATAATCTCATTTGTTCTTTTCTCCTTGCATGAACTTTTCTTTGAAGGATGAAAGGTTATTGATTCAAATTGTATTTTAAAGAAAGGAGGAAATGTTCATTGAGAAGACCACTTCCAAGTTGCTGTAGTGGTGTGTGTGAATTAATAATCCTGGTGTAGTTTTGCTCAAAAAACAGGTCGATAGCCGACTTCTCTCCAATTATTGATCCTGAGGAGTTGAATGAGACAAGGTGTTGGCTCAGGGCAACCTGAACAGGGTCTTTATCATTTCTAAGCAAGTGACTGCATGAGCTGAGGTGTTGGATTAGGCTTGTCAATAAAAGATCTCTTTCCTTAGAGGCTCGACGGGATGCTCGCACACCACAACACTTTAAGCTTATTCAGTCCTTAGTGTCGAGAGCTTTCTGTCTCCCCAGTCCTATCACTGTTCAACTGGTACTAGCAAAACCTCCTGCTTGAAGCTGCAGCCACACACAGCTGCTTTTCTTCTGTGCTCATGGCCCAGGACAGTGTTTTGTCTGGATGCTTACTACTGATCCAGCACTGGCTGCTTTCTTCCCCAGACTCCTAGTGACTTCAGTTCTTAATCCTTTAAGCCACTCTGTCCTGTATCTCATTAAAAGACCGGTGCGCTCCAGGGGATGGGGTGGCATTGCAAATGGGTCATTTCTTTGAACTAGCTTGGAGTACTTGTGTAAATAAATGTGCTATTTAAACCATCCCTCTGAGGGCTTCTGATTAGGTTTATTTACAGGTTGTCTGTTGAAAGTCTTCTTGCCCTATAATAGATCCCTTGTATGCATTTCTGTTAAGCAGAACTCTGCTTTTGAGGAGCTACCTGCTCTGTGTTGGCTTGTAAACTAGCTCCTAAGAGCTCCTCTGAAAGCAGTAAGTATAAAAGGCACCTGCAGACAAAGGCAGGTATTCCTCTCTGACTTGATGCAGATATTCAAGAGTTGCCATGTATACAATAAGAGGTAACAGACTACTTCAAACAGAGCAGAAACTGTTCTTTTGGAGTAAGGACTGAAATGTTAATTAAGTATAGAAATTAAAAATAAGTATGTAATGCTACATAGTATTTCCATGCAGTGAATAGTTCAGCTATTCTTGTAAGTGGGGGTGTGACATAGAGGAAAAGGAAGGGTGGAAACCTGGATATTCTTGCATTACCTGCGACTTAAGAAAAAACTCTATACTTCATTTAGAGGAGATGAGGGAACAGGGGGAAATAATTAGTGGGTATATGTCAGTAGAACAAATTAGCATTTCCATCGAGCAGGTGCCAGTTGGCTCTAGAATTAATCAAATACAGCTCGTTCCCTCCCTTCCCACTCCTCCCCTTGACTTTAGCTGGTTATTTTTTTTTTTTTCCACCAGGGTTTGCTTCTATGACTTTTCTATGCTTCTCTGGGCTTTTACAGGCTTTGTTGAAGTGGTAACTTAAAGGCCCCTGGGATCCCACTGCCACTGAATTTACTATCAGCTGCAGGTTCTCGGTTACCTCTTGTCTTTCACTATTCCCACCCCTAACTTGAGTTTCCCCGCACTCAGGCTTGTGCCACATGTCAAGACGGGCAGAAGAGGCGAGAAGCCTCGCAGGTTGCGGTTGCTGTACGTTGCTGCAGCTGGTCCTACATCGTGTTTTGCTTGCCTTATGGGGGCTCAACAGCACATGAGCAGCTCTCCATGAGCTCAGCCGGTACCCAAACCGGTGTACCAGGCGTAGGCAGTTCCTTACTGGAAAGGAAGAAAGCTGCGCAGTTCAGGTAACAGTGACTGTATTTTCAATCCCTGAAAACAGTCCCTTTGTACAACAGCCCACAGCAGATCGCTATGAAATGCTGCACGTCTTGCATGATGAAGAGCTCGCTAATGAGCAAAGAGAGGATTTTCTGTGAAACCGAACATGCGAAACTTAAATAGCCTCCTCTTGCTGAGCCTAATCTAAGTACGACATGGAATAAAAACTAGAGCGAGGTTTGGAAAAATTTGATCGTGTTGTCGCTGTGCTTGTTGTTGACATGTCCTTTTCACCACGCTTTGGGGTTTGCTAGCTGGAGTGGGTGAGTGGAAGTCCGAAATCCTGCATGCAGGTTCTCACAGGTTTGCCACTGTTCTGGTAAGGACTGCAACGCTTTCCAAATTGTTATCCAAGTTTATCAAACAGTAGTGCTCTCTTCTCAACCCTGAAGTGAGTCCATGAAGATGCCTCCTGCCTGTGCAACCTCGTTCCAAACCTGGTGGATAGCTGCAAGTTTCCCTTGACTGTGGCAAAGATAAAAGTCCTAGGCAGGGGCAACACTGTAGGTAGAGTCTGTTCCCTTCTGCTTCTCAGCACAGACATGCCTCCTGGCCAGTTATAGCTTGGAGGAACAGCTTTTCATCCTCTCAGCATCAGTATGGAGATCCCACTACTGAGGTCCTTCTACTTCTGCTTAAACATAAGGTTATAGTCCTTGAAGGAGAACTGCCTTGTGATAGGTACAAGGAAGGACTATAAAAATTACTTTTGATGTTTATTTTGATGAAATATTTTCTACATCTAATATTTATCTTGATCACGTAAAAGAGGTGGTAGTTTTATGAAAACATTCAGCTTGCAATATGTGTGAAGACTCCCTAAAAGTTTCAAGTTAAGGGATTTAAGTACTGAACCTAAGAATAACAAAGGTCTTACTAAAGCCAGTTTGGTTTTAGATGCATGACTGATGTGATTCAAGAAAACCCCTGTATTACGTTGCTGTATTTTTAAAGGCATTAGCAGATGAGAAGAGTACAAGCTGATGTAATTTTCTAACAGCATTACAGAAGTAAGGTCCTGTCTCTTTCTCACTTGGAGCCCACATTATTTAAAAAAAGCAAACTGGGCTGAGGCCCTTTCTACAGCTTACTATAGAGGCAGAGTTACTGTTGCTACAGACTTGAAAGGAGATAGAAGTAAATGACCCTTAATGCTTTAGATTTCCACAGTTCTAATATAGACTCTTCCTGCTAAAGAAGAGATTGCTAACGAGATAGATAGTCCTACTGAGTTCATGTAGTGGAGCCCTCTGCACAGCAGAGTCAGCGTGCCTTCTTATAAGAAACAATTTCCTTGGAAGGATGATACAAAAATTAATACATCTTTTTACAGATTTACAAAAGAAAAGATTTTTAGTTGTACTTGTGGACTTCTTCATTTGTTGCTAGCTCCATGGTGCTAAGCTTGAAATTCTAGTAGTTATTCCTTAGATTTAATATTCAGTTCAAGTTTCATCTTTTGCCTTGCAATTTATTTCTTACTGTTCAACTATCCTCCTGTTGGTAGGATACTTACTTGTGTCCAAGTAGTCTCTATTTATGTGCTTCAATTATACTTTCCTCAAAGATTGTTTGAAATCTCAGTATAGGGAAATGACAATAACAAAATGCTTATTTTCTCTTTTTAATAAAAAAACCATGATAAGGCATTTTTTATTTGTTTCACTGATAAACTCTATTCCTAATCAGGTTACTTGGTATAAGAAACTGAAAAGAGACAGTACTTTTGTTGTCAGAGTGTCTCACAGTGCTCCTTGAACTCTTGGTGGTGCAGCAGTTGTTGAACATGTTCCTGCAGGAAAGCACAATGAAGAGAATTCAGATCCAAGCAAAAGCCTATCAAAATTCCCCTTGCTTATTTTCTTGCTAGTATATTTACACTAGATACTATATATACTGATATACTAAGTAGTTCACCCTAAGCTAACACATGTATACATATCCTAGTATTAACAGTTTTGATTTACATCCCCTTAACATAGGCTTAAACAATCGCCTTATTTTCTTGATCTTCATCCTCCCCTCAAAGGTACTCTAAGTCAGATTTTGTATTTGTGGGTATTGGCTATACCTCCCCTTCTCCTCTGGCAGGCTGAAGTGGGGAGACTTCTGTCACACAGTCATATAAAAAGAGAGCGTGCTTGTTACAGACGAGCAGCCTTCCTCTCCTCCCTTTGCAACCATTTAGTCCTGTTTACAAAATACATAGATAAAAATGGCTCTGTTTTCCAGCTTGCAGTCCAACTTTCCAACATTAAGTAACACGTGCCTGTGTGTATACATGCGCACGCTCTGGCCTCGTCAGCCAGCAGGATTTTTAATTCTTGGGAGGGATCGCCATATGGAAGTGGATGGACAGTAAGCTGTTACTGCACAGAGGAAGGAGGAATGATTCAAGGCCGTCTGCTGGATAGTTTTCAAAATGCTTTGGCAGTTTGACTCATCTATATACAGAGACTGAAAAAAAAAAAATCACAAAGAATGTCACTCTGCTGGAGGCGAGGATTTTGAGTTGTGCCAACACATCCACGAACATAGGGCTGAAGCGAGATGAAGGTGCAGCTCTTTTCTATTTGCTTCCTTGTTAGAAATAGGCAATTCATTTATGCATTGAGGTATGAAAGAATTTAAATGGAACAACACATTCTGGTTGCTGTAATTTAAGAAATGCATCTTCTAACCTCTCTGGGGAAGGGACTGGTCATTATTTTGCAGCAGCACATAGCTCTGAGGGACTTTGACCTATCTGGCTTCAAAGCCCTCCTGCAACATAAATGCCAAATCATCTGGACAGCTTTGAGCAGGCTTTCTCTTTCCACTGAACATACATTAATCCTTCTGCTTGATGGGGGTATACTTGCCTGCAGAAAAAGAGATATGACTTTATTAAAAGTGATAGTGATGCAGTTCATCCCTCATAGCAACCCTGAGACAGTTACTTTGGTGTGTTTGGATGTGCTATATAATGGAAGAGCTTTTTCTATGTTCACAGCTGCTGTTGATTTCCCTCACCCAAACAAAAACAAAACAAAAAAACCAAACAAAAAAACCAAAAACCACTATGAGTGAAGAAATTTCTTCATATCTAGCATAGTGTCCTGTTTTCTCTTGCTGTGTTAATGCAGTTTGTAGGGCTGCCTTCAGCTTTTCCCTAAGGAAAAAAAATCACAGTTTCTATTTCATACTGCTAACTATATGCTCCCTATCTCATATTCTCTGCACCTGTATTACTCAAAAAGGTCTTGGATAGTTAAGTCTAGAAAAACAGTGCTCTTTCTGTTATTACCTGGTTGTCTGAAACTCCAAGTGTGCAGAAGCTCCTGTTGTTTGTTGCCCCAAAAGTGTGTCTTCAGAGTAAAAACCTGTGGCACAGCCTTGTAGCTCAAAACTTTCTTCTTTGACACTCTTCAGTACTGTTACATTATTTCTTTTTCGGGGGCTTTAATAAATATTTACTATGCCCCATATACAAATGCCAGCAAACACAACAGCATATAAAAACAAGAGCGCACAAAAGGCAACCACAAACCTACTACTTGCAACACTTCCAAAACAAATAACCTCCCCCTAACCCTTTTTATATACAGCTGAGCTAGCGCTGCTTAAGTTCACCTGGGACGATACTTAGGGTTTCAGCTGAGTAACCCTGCTATGCGAGTCATCTCTAGGCTTTTGGGGATGGGCTTGTAGCCAAAGAGTTAGCACATAAGCATGACATTGTTAGGAACCCCCAGATTTCAAAGATAGTTCAGAGCTTAAATATTGTCCTTACTAATGCCCGGGTGTTCTCATGTTCAGGTTTTCTTTAATTTCCATAATATCAGGATCATACTCTTTAAGTTTACATGGTTAGATTTGTAGTGGAGAGCAAGTTCTAGTAGCTTCAAAAGTTTTCCAAGCGAACTCTTTAGAAGAAAAGCTGGCAAGAATTATTTTTTTTTTGTCCCACTTGAAAAACAAAGAAACTGAGTCCACATGTTCTGCTCACATCACACCTGTGGTGTTAGCTGAATTTTAGCAAAGGCCTTGCTTGAGCCTGCGGGGTGGAACTCAGCAACAGCTCAAGCTGACCTAAATCAGTGCTATTTCAGTTCCCACACTACTGGCTGGGTCTTCCTGCTTTGTTCCTTGCCACAGCGCTAATGTGTGTCTCATTTTGGGGTTAACTGATTCAGGGAACTTGGTGTAGCTCCCTGAAGACCGAGCAAAAATAGGCTGGGATTTTTGGATACTGATTTAGATCCAGGACAAGCAGACGCGGAGATGGGAACGATAGGAGTTGGGAACCCAGGCAGAATTCATTTTTGCTTCAAAAAAATACATGTGGTGGCTTTTAAGTCTTGCTCAATGTTGCTGTTACGCACAAGAGAAAAAAAATATTTGATTTAGGTTTGTTTTCCCTTTTCTGTAACTGTGGAAATTACACTGGTGCTCGTTTGACTCACTACTATTTCAAAATAATATTAAAGTGACTAATACCTGAAAAATGTGCGTGTCGTTTGACTCGCAGTTCAGGGCTCATTTCATTGGAAGGCCTCTGACTGCCGCAAATTGCTTTAAATTGGCAGAGCACTTCTCGTAACGAGCGATATTTCAACATAATTTAATTGGGTTCCCTGCCAAGGAGGAAACTGTAATCTTGAAACTTTTTGACGGTGTCACCCGGTCAGTGGTCATCTCTTGGCCTGTGGGCAGGTATGGATGAGTATGGGGTGACTCAGATGTTCTAACCACCGCAGTATTAATGACTTCATTGCCAGGCCCTGGGATATTTGTCCAACTTCTGTCCCGCCGCAAGGAGCGAAGCTGCTGGGGTCTGGCAGTGGGAATGGCAAGCCCTGCTCTGGTTTCCAGCGAGGCTGCTCAGCAGCTGGAGGAGATTGCTGCTGGTTCAAGACTTTGAATCAACGTGCGTGTGTCACAGTAAGGACCCCTGGCTGGACTGAGCCTTCCTGAGCTGTTAGCCATCTGTGTCTGGCTTGTGATGAAATGGCGAGCAGAAATACAAGTAATTTCCCGCTTCCTTTTGTAGCTGGAAATGCACCTTGAGAAGCCCCTGGGAAGCAACTGCAGCCAAAGCTTTTGCCAGCAGTATGCGGGGCAGGGAGGAGTTTCAGTATGCAGAAACTGAAATTTAAGCCTGCCTGGGTCTGATATCACTATAATATTATGCTGTAGAAAATAAGAATGCAAAGACCCGGTAAGCACAGCATGTTTCACAGAGCACTCACCCAAGTGCTGATGCTGGGCATTGGACAGTAAAGTTTGCAATGTCTTAGGTGCAGATGTGGTAGAAGTATGGATCACTTTAAGATACGACAGATTAAAAAGCAAAACGAAGACCCATCCTGGGTCAGTTCAAATGTTTGACGATTAAGACTTAAAGATCCAAAAAACTCCCTTCTGCCCTAAACCCTTTATCCTTCGTTGGTATTCTGCTTGACTTTCACCACCCAGCTTTTAGGTTTCCCCCTTCTAAGCTGCAGTATGCCTTGCGGATGAAATAAATATGGCCAGGTAATGAAATCTCATTTTCTATTAAGGGATCATTGCTGGTAATCCTGTGACAGTGATGTGACAGCTTTACTTACTCCAAAAGTAGCTTGCTGCTTTTTGGCACAAACAGACTTGCTCTGTTTATGCCGTGTCTGAAATGCTAGGACTGTGGTCTTGATTTGAGTGTGTATCATGTAAAATTTGTGTAGAGTAGGATGCTAGATAATACACTCGGCGCTTGTCGAGGCAATTAGGTTTTAAAACAAAGTACGATAGCATTGCAGTGTGCTTCCTCGCAGGTGTTGGGACGGGGCTGATGCTCTCCACAGCTGCCAGGGACTGCAAGCTCTCCCAGTGCTCGGATCTTGGCCCCCTATCTCAGCAGTGATTCACGGCTCTGCTGGATGTCTCTGGTCGGCTCCAGGGGTCTAGCAAAATCCGGGAAGAGCTGTGTCGAGACTCGCCGGAATGTGGATTAGTTTCATACGTGTCTAAAGGCAAGGATGCCTGGGAGAAAAGGTGAAATAGGGCTCTCGTGGCTCTCGGCAGGGACTGTGAGGAATCTGTTCTTGGGGCTGGGGCTGCTCCCTGCTTCTGCACATGTGCGTATTTAACAGCGAAGTTAAATCCAGCAAAACCCAAGCACTGGAGAGTTAGCACTCCTGAAGCATAGCCTGTAACTCTGATTGTGTCAGGAAGCACTGTTCTCGATTTTGGGGCTCTGAAATGAGGATCGAAGGATTTCAGGTCTAATCCCGTGTCCTTAAATAATCTGTTTCATTCATCGCCCCAAACTGAATTGCTGCAGCTGAGCAGCATGAGCACAGAATCCTCTTATCCTATAGCTTTCCTCGCCGTATGACTTCACCTGTAAATAGAAGTTGGCTATAATTAGACGTGGTGGGGCTCACATCTCCCCTGCGCTTGCAACAGGGAGCCTTAATTCAGTTTAAATGGAATTTCCTTGGGCATTCGTCAGGGAGGGAAGCACCAGACCTGTAACTGAGACCCTTTGCAGGGGACAGCCCTGACAACTCCTGCTCCTGTGCAGTGCCAGAATGCTGGTTTGGCTATCTGCATCAATTGGAAAAAAACTGCAGCACTCTGAGCTCATAAAACAGACGTGTGATCTTTGTTTAGTTGGACTAGCTAAAAAAACCTTGAAGTAGTTTCCTCAAATTCTTGATAGTTTTCTCCCTTGCCAGTTCAGCAAACCAAACGAGTTATAGTTGTTTTAAGAGCTTCACAGCTATTGCAGCCAGTTGTAGTAGAGACATATGTATGAGGGAAAAAATGCATCCTGTAGACCAGCTGCTTTGGATTTGTATAAAATCAAGGTTTGTGTATTTTGTGTGTCTGGGGAGGAAAAGACAGGTGAACAGCAAATTCAGCCAACCTAGTCTTTCTCAGCACAGTGGTCTGGGGAGGTATGGAGGGAAACCTCCCCGTGTCATCTGGAAGGTGTATGTTTTTTGAATGGGACATTGGAGCTCTCTTCTGACAAGAATCTGGAAAATGAGATCAATTGAATTTGTGTGTGTGCGCAAGCTCACCCTTAAGACGTGAGTGCATCTGACATTAAAGTTTTGGACTGGGCTGAAGCCCTGTACGCACAAGAACAGCTAATGAGAATTTTACCTGAGCTCATTTTATGTCTCCTAGGCCATTAGGAGTAAAAAGGTCTTGACTGATACTGAGCATGAAAAAGCACAAAACAGAAAAGCAGGATAGTTAATGGAAAAACTGAGCTAATTCCCTTTCAGACTGCAATTTCAAGTCTTGTATAAGTGGAGTGCAAAAGTGGGACTTTGTATGTTGAAAATAATTGCTGTAAAAGCAAAGAGAAGAGCCTTCCTTTCAATCGTTGGTTCCCTGTGAAAACTACGGGAGGGAGCAATCCGTGTGCTTTCGCCGTGAACAGTGAAACTCTGTCATCTTGTCTGCAGGTTCTGCACACAGCAGATAACTCAGCGATGATGTAGGTTATGCTTCGGTCTGGGGGATAAACTAGGAAATCCAGAAACTCTGCATCAGGACAGTACAAGGTTGCATTGCGGATGACTGCAGAAAACCAAACTTTGTAGGAAGAAATACCCTTTTCCATTACAAGCCCGAATTCTGCAAAGGCCCGAGCACCTCCTTAAGTCCGTGCTGCTGGGAGCAGTTGGGCTGACATCAGTGTAATATTTATTGTACATAAACTCTAGGGCATGTGTTTTTGCAGAGTGTCACTGGGGAAGGTAAGCTTCTGGCAGGCTAGAAATGAAGAAATGTTGCCAAGTGGCAGGAGGTAATGGTTGTGATGGTCTTTCAGACTAACAGGGATGCCAAAGGAAAAATATGATCCTCCAGATCCTCGCAGAATTTACACCATCATGTCAGCAGAAGAGGTAGCCAACGGGAAGAAGTCGCACTGGGCTGAATTAGAGATCTCGGGTGAGTTGATTTGGTGTTGAATTTTGGTTCAGCAGAGTTGTTGGTGCCCCAGAATCGTACCAGACGCTTTCAGATAGGGGATCCTGTTGTGAAGACAGTTTTTTGGAGTTGGGGGAGGAGGAGTAATTGACTTACCAGGTTGCCTTTGAGCTTGGCTGTCTCACATTCAGCCCAGTTGATTTAAAACACCAACTCAGATTGGATGCGAGTTTTTGGATAGCACATCTGCTTCCCTAGAACTGTACCTCTGTCTCTATCCTTTTAACTGGGAGGGTTAGATAATTATTTAAAGTCTGCTCATAGAAAAGATACATGAAGGTATCTTCCGCAAGCGTCACTGAGTGTTCCAGTGAAGTGGTAGGGTTTCCATACTGGAAATCCCATATTCTGACATCCCCCATAGTTTGTATCTGATGGTTTGAGACTGCAGACCAGACTGAAGAGGTGGTTCTTTGCTTTTCTTTTTTAGGTAGAGTGCGGAGCTTAAGTACGTCTCTTTGGTCACTGACGCACTTGACTGCTCTGCACCTCAATGACAATAATCTTACTCGCATTCCACCTGATATTGCCAAGCTTCATAATCTGGTTTACCTGGATCTGTCATCCAACAAACTCAGAAGTTTACCAGCAGAACTAGGAAACATGGTATCTCTCAGGTGAGAGAAATTATTCTGGTTAACTTTTCAAAAACCTACGTTCTGGGATTGGGACCAAGAATTTTATTTTGCTTTCCATTCTTGTATTTAAAATAATTCTGAAAAATTCAAGATTGGTGCAAAGTTTCAGTTCTAATAATTATTTTGATGTTCATTACCCTCCTTTTCTGATCTCTACAGATACATGTCTGTAAGCTATGTAGTCTTCTGCTCTGAAAGATTCTTTGAGAGTAGGTGATTGCCTGCTGTTTGAATTCTCCCAGATTTAATTTTGTGTTTTGGGGTTTTTGTGGCTTTTTTTTTCCCTAATGAAAGTATTTTGGTCATGCTTTGAAATGGGAAGATTGGCATATCTTTCCATAATACAAAAAAATTCAGAGTGAAAAGTGTCATCTTTGAAGATGAGCGGCATATAGCGCTTTAAGAGTTTTCTTCTGATGTGATACTCATCAAAAGTGTTTTTGCATTTGCTGCAGGGAATTGCTTTTAAATAACAATCTGTTACGGGTTTTGCCTTATGAACTTGGACGGCTCTTCCAGCTACAAACCCTAGGTTTGAAAGGTGAGTGAGTTCTTTACAGCTAAATACGCCTAGGAGTACACTTGAATTACTGAGGGAGTGCGCTCAAAAGCTTTGTGTATTACCTCAATATTTTCTAACAGTTTACTTGAGATATTAAGCTTGCAGCAAAAATGACCAGCCAGTTTGGAAAACAACGCTTTTCTTTTTTAATGCTATTAAACTTTCTTACAAGCCTATTTTAAATCTGTAGATAGCTAAATAAACCCTCTAACCTACTGTATTATTGATTGAGGTGAGTCAGAGGAAGAAAGACTATGTGTGCTAGCTAATTCTATAGCATCTGTTACTGTGGTATTCTACAGTTCCAAGTTAAGCAACCTAAATATCTTCTGGGTCAATTCGTCTGTTCTCATTACGGGGGATTTTCTTTGTTTGGAAAGCCTCAAGAAAGTCAGGCAGCTAATCACCCAGTTGTTGTTTTATGCTGTTGGCAGGCAATCCTTTATCACAAGATATTCTCAGCCTCTACCAGGATCCGGACGGAACTCGAAAGCTACTGAACTACATGCTTGACAATCTAGCAGGTGACAGCCCTACAAATCTGCTTGACAGAAGTGGTTTAAAAGCATGCATTTCTGACAGTATTTGCTGCTAAACCAAGAATCTGAACCACTGAAGGGAGAGTGTTTTCTAACTGCTTTTGTATTTTTGTCAAGTGGTTCCAGTCGTACACATAAACACACACAGTGGAAGACGTTGACGTGTTTTCTAAGCTTTTCCCGTGTTCCCATGTCAAAGCCAGTTGTTCCCACTGTTCTGTTTGAAGCCCTTCAATTGCCAAAAAAGTGCTAAGTCTTCCTTGCTGAAGCCATTTTGGTACTTTCCACTAGAAATTATAATCCAAATGCAAGCAGAATGTCAAATTTAGATCTAGAAATACCAAAGCAATTAAGACTGTCCAGTACCTGACTCAAATCCTGCTTCATGGTTCTGTAACTGAGCTTTCCGTTTGCCACTTGATGTCTGCAAAGTTAAAGCACTGCAGGAATGATGGGTATAGAGTGAGGATCCTGGAGAAGGGGATGCAGGATGTCTGAACCACTACAGGACTTACCCTTCCTTCTTCAGCAGTGCATTCAGGGTGCAGGAGTATTTCGGTGGTGCTTCTAGATTTGAAAGCAAGAGACAAAAATAGCTGTGAATCTTACAACTGACAAATTTGTTCTTACTGTAGCTAGCTATTTAAATGATTCTTGCCTCCCCTGGAGCGTAAAAAGACCTGGGGAGTTGGGGTTGCAAAGCACAGTATGGAACATTACTGTTCAGTCAAAATTTTGACGTGAAAATTGTAACTTACAAATACAAACCCTGAATTAATCACTGGTTTAAATTTTTTTTAGTTCATCCAGAGCAGCTGCCTCCAAGGCCATGGATTACTTTAAAAGAACGAGACCAAATTCTGCCCTCAGGTAAATCTGTGGTTCTTTACCCTGTGCTCTCATAATAATGCACTGAAAAGCTTTTCTTTGGCTTTATTTTCAGAGAAGTCTTCTGCCTTACATGGATCAGATTGAAAATAGCAATTTGTGTTCATTTGTACTAAAACAATTAACATATGGCTGTGCTGTAAATATAATTTCTGTGATTTGAATGGGATGCTGGTCATTTCTTTTCCACGTTAGGCTGTGTCATAACTGTTCCAGCCACTGATGCTTAAGCAGAAGAGCTTTTTTTAAAAAATGCAGTTCTCAGAAATAGTAAGAATGGTAAAATAACTGTATACAAGTGCCGTGTGGGCGCACAGGCTGACTAAAGGGAGACTTTAAGAAGTCACTATCTGCAAGTAAACACGTGGAGTGCCTGGTACTGAAGTTAGTTTAATGCCCTCTATTGTTGCTTTTGGTAAAGTGCAAGAGGCAGCATTTCTTCAGGCTGTCTAAATCCAGTGGCCTTTCTTCTCCTGTGCATCCTGAATATAGCCCTCAAAAAGCGTCCGCGAGCTTGTATAAAGAAGAAAAATGCTGATATTGTTATTGCAGAAGATCAGATTAATAACCAGCAAGAATAATGTGGCAGTCCTCTGTACTTTTTCTTTTTAGAAGTGTGAAGATGGCAGGTCTTTAAAACTTAACTCGGTCACGTGTTAGGCAGGCTAATGTTGCAGTTAAGCTCATCTATCACCTTTTTTCTATTAAAGAACAGCAAACCAGAAAAAAAAATAGGAGGAAACAGAAAATGCCAAAAGTCCTGTAAGCCACCACAACACTGAGTTCTGCATTTCTGTTTTACATTCCCTTACAAATCAGTATCTCAGTGGAGTTTTATGGACTTTGGTTTTATTTTTTAAATCAAACTTCCTGAGCAGAAACAGAATTCAGAAGTCATTAGAAAGCATAACGTTAGGCAAGTGAGCCGTGCAATATTTCATGGTTGAAACTGTAACAAGGTTGTTATTATAAAATTGAAACAACCGAACAGTGGAAATCTTCTCTGTCTACGAGTATAAAAAACTACAGCTGTGGGGTAGCCTCATACTAAAACCTTGATTCTTTCCCTGCAAATACGAGCAGGCTTTTCCCGTGGCACGGTGCTAGGATATTGCATTTACCTGTCTTTTTTTCATGGTGTAAAATCTAAGGGAGTTGCGAAGTTTGTGCGTGAAAGACGTGTGTTTCAAGTTGAATGATCGGATAAGCTGCATGCTGACTTCTCGCTCTTTTTTTTGAAATGCGACCAAATAATGTATTAGGTGCTTGCTAATTTATGACTTCATTTCTTCTTCTTTTCCTTGCCCTCACCCAGACCTCTCTCCCACTTAGACTTGATAGACACAGCTACAGCTGTATACAACTTAGAAATGTTGTACAGGTGCTAGGAAAATTGTACAAATGTTTTGGAATCAGACTGCCTTAATATGAAGTGTTCTAAATCAGCGTTTCTCTCTGATGCTGTAGTATCATGACATAGTAACAGCTTCTTTAGCAGCTTGGCTTTACTTTTGCTTTAGAACTGTACGGGTCACTAAGTTGCTGTATCATGGCACCTCATGCAATAAATGCTGGCTTTTGACTCTGTCACTGAAATAGCTGCTCCTCTCCCTCTCCTTACCAAAGAGAGAGGCTGTTCCTAATTGCTGCCAACCCCTAGGTCTCCCCCAACCCCAAAGGTAATAAAGAATTGACTGCAAAACAGGGTTGCATTGCTTTGTGACGCACACGATGCCCTCTCGTTTTGGTAGTAATGCTGATTTTTTTTCAGGAAGAGTTTAGCCTTACGTGGTAACTGCTGGCTCAGCAGGGCCTTTTTTACTCCTGCTCATGAAACGCTAGTGGAATAAGCCCACTGACTTGTGTTCAGTAGGCCCTCCAGAATAGACCATGTAAGGTTCAGTATTTTGGCTTGAATAAGTTCAGCATTTGTAGTCTTCAGATTTTGATAACTTTGCCCTTTCTTTCTTTCCTTCCAGCTTCATTCACGGTCATGTGTTACAATGTGTTGTGTGATAAATACGCCACCCGGCAGCTCTATGGCTACTGCCCATCTTGGGCACTCAATTGGGAGTATAGAAAAAAGGGAATCATGGAAGAAATTGTCAACTGTGATGCAGATATCATTAGTCTTCAGGTAATTGGAAAATAACTGTAATTTTCATCAGAAGCAGAAAACCTTAACTTCCACCTTTAGAATGAAATGCTCCCTTGAGAACACTATATTCGCCTGCTTGCTAACAAATTCTGGGGCTTACCAATACAAGCTGTGTGCACATCAACTTGTTTACATGTTGGCTTGTGTTTTATGAAATGAGACAAAGTAAGTGAGATAAAATTAGCTTAATTAGTAGTTGATTTGCGTTGGAAGATCTGGGTCTTTTCCCCCTCAGATAAACATCCTAAATGTTCTCCCTCTGGGTGTATGGGGTTTACAGCAGGAGGGGAGAATGTAGAATGCTATATCCCGAAATGCCACTATTCCTAGTCCATTCCTGCTTGGTGCAGAAGTTTAAGTCTCAAAAATACTCTCATTGGCTAACAAGGGGACTCTCATGCTCAAAGTTAAATATCGATTGTCATTGGGACATGTATTCTGCTGTGTTATTAGAAGTTTATTGCAGATGTTTAGAACAGTTGAACACTCCTGCCTTTAAACTGATCTTTCGTTTTTTAAGCAAGTTTTGGTAAGCAAAAAATATTGCACAAGAAGAGAGTCGTTACTTTGGTCTGAAAACCTCGAGATCAACATCTGAAATCCTCTTGGAGTCCAAATGTTACTTCAGAGAAAATGTATTGTTACAGAACAGCGAGAGACCATTGTGCAAAAGAGCTCTCCAGATTAAATTCTAGTTGCTGCTGGATATCTGTCGACCTCTCAGAAGTTTTAACCTAAGACAGTATCCACATTCAGATTTCAAAAATATCAGGTGTAATCTATTGCTATACAAAATACACCTGTCACTTTCCCTTTTGGGAGGATTCCAGGATATCCAGGAATGCAAATCTGTTTCCAGCAGGCCATTAATCTAAGAAGTGACATGATTTGTGCAAACAGAAGCTTTTCACTTCGGTGAGAGCTGTTGACTGCAAGCCAAGGCAGGCCCAAGTTGCTGTACAGCGATAGGAAAGGTTTACTTGACTTTGTTAGCCTAAGGCATTTGTGTTCAATTCCAGGAAGTGGAAACAGAGCAATACTTCACCCTTTTTCTGCCAGCCTTGAAAGAACGAGGATACGATGGATTCTTTTCTCCCAAGTCACGTGCCAAAATCATGTCTGAGCAGGAGAAAAAGCATGTGGATGGCTGTGCAATATTCTTCAAAACTGAAAAGTAAGGGGCAGAAGCAGCTTTTTAAAAATACGTTAAAACCAGCTTGATTTAGGTCTGAAAGCTTTTGTCTCTCAGGGTGCATGGTAACCAAAGTACTGTGCTATAAAACAGAAGATAAAGTTCACTACAAAGAATCAAACTCAGTCCCTCCATTCCTTTCAGACTATGAACAAAGGTATCTCTTCAGAAACATGGAAGTTGCAGGAGAGCGAGTATGAGTAAAAACTTACGTGCTTCGTGTGTGCAATTTTGGCAGATCTAATAAATAGCTCATCTTCTCTACACACTTTTGCCTTGCTTGACAGAAATTTCACCCCTCTAAGATGAAAGATCTATAAGCTGTGCTGGCTTAATCTTCAGGTATTAAAAGATGTATTGCTGCCAAAGGATCACAGAATATTCTCTGCTTTTATTAATCAAAACATTACATAATTGAATACCTGATCCAAAAAAGTTCTGCTACACTAAAAGCATCAGACTATTGGGAAGGGAGGAGAGGTGCTGGCATTCACACTTCTCATCTGTGTAAACTGCTCACGGGTTGTACCACAACGAGTATGCCTCTGAATATTCCCTCTCAACAGTTTTCAGTCATTAAAATCGAAGTTTCGCAAAGCCTTAGCTCCCTTTCAGAGTTTTCACTGCTTCCAGACACAAAATTCGGCCTTTCAGATCATGTATAAAAACAACTCGATTGGTTTTGAATAGAGGAGGTCTGTGAAAACAAACAACTGATGTTTTTCAAACCTTGAAACTAACAAGGGTATACAGAGAACTGATTATTATGTGGCTCTCACAGGTGAAAACAGAAGACTAATAATACTCTTTTTTAATTTTCTCGGAGCACAAAACAAAAAAAAAAACCCTTTCAATAGGTAGCTTTCAGTTTTTCCTGAAGCAAGGCATCTTTGGGCATCCTAAGGCTGGAAAGGAATGAAAAATCAATTTCATTAAACTAATGGTGGTAGCTAGTGGTTTGAAAGAAGCTGGTTTTTAATAATGCATTTGCCCAAAGTAAAAGGCAAGCCTTTAATTACCATCTCATCTTAATTTTTTGCCTAGAACACTTCTGAGGAGGTGCGATAACCTCTGAGCGTTGCTCTGAATAGTCCTCTCAGAATGCTACGCTGAAACAAGTAAACACATCCTAAACCCCAGGTATCTTGTATCCCCTGAGAGTATCTCACTTGCCAGACCGAGAGCTCTATCCTGACTGGGGCAATATTTCTTAGAACTATTTTTACTTTTATAAAGCAAGAGGACAAAAGAAACGTGCCTCACCCTGTCCTGCAGGCTCTCTCCTCGGACGTGGTAGACCGGAGTGCAGATAGAAACCATGTCTTTACATGTAGCTGTACATCACATGTGTTCACATGTGATTCTCTTTGTTTAATCAGATTTACACTGGTGCAGAAGCATACAGTGGAGTTCAACCAGGTGGCGATGGCTAACTCTGAAGGTTCAGAAGCTATGTTAAACAGAGTGATGACGAAGGACAACATCGGAGTTGCCGTGGTGTTAGAGGTGCACAAAGAATTATTTGGAGCAAGTGAGTAAGACCGTGGTTCTCTCACTGATTATTCAGTTCCATGTAAAGGCGTGAGTTATTCCTAGGTAATACAGCTCTCTAGAATATGATTGCCATTGGTGGTGGTAACCAAATACTCGCAGATGAGCGAACGCTGTTTGCTGTGCTCATTTGAGAAACGATAGCCCATCGGTGGCTAAGACAGGACACAGATGACGTGATTTCCTGGTCTGGTTGCACTTGCAGCCGGATGCCCAGCATTTAGCTTTCTCCTTTCAAGCTTTTGTCCCTGCTTACTTATTCTGTTAAATTCTATTTGAAGAATTAAACTTTTCCAAGGTCAGTGTGTTTACATGCATATGCTCTTACAAGTAGTTGTCAGTAGTGTTCAACTTCTATTTTCAACTGTCTTTTTTTCCCCTTGATTGAATCCTTCCATCCTCCCCGGGTGATTATATGACAGTGCTAAGGTACTGATGTGCAAGAATGAGATTATCAGGTATCTTTTCATGCCACTTGATTGACTGACTGTCACATTTTCATTACGTTTGATCAGATGCAGTAGACAATTTCAACATGCTTAAAATTGCCACCCTGCTCTGTCTGCGTGTCTGGTTTTTGATTGCTTGTTGCCAGTGTACCCTTCAAAGGAGCGGAATGTCTAAATTGCAGGACTGGAAGGAGCTGCCTGTGACTTTATGCCCCATCTTTCAAAGTACTGTTTCTCAGAAAAATACTAAAACCAGCTATAGCGTTTTGCAGCAGCCAGGTTCATATTGCATTCATATAAGCAGGTTTGCTTTTTTTCCCAAGGGAACAATTTGCCATACCATGGCAGCTAAGAGTCAGGAAACTCCCTTGTGCCTTAAATATTGAATAGTGGTGCACAGTCAAGTGATGACCACTTGAACAGTAGAGAAGGAATGCAATTGTAACGGTATCAGATTATGCTGGCTATTTCTTTCCTATATTGGAGAGATTTAGTCACGTAATATTATGTAAATGCTGCTGATTTAGAAAGGAGTAGTGGTTCAGGTAATGCCTTTTTTCCAGCAGTGAAAGTACATCCATGTGCTGGTTTGTCTGACTTGGAGTCCTTAGTAGCTAGACCCTGAATGTTAATGGGGAAATCTGCCGTATTCACGCAGTCAGCCTTTCGCTGATAAAAATGTATTTGTTTATCCAGGTATGAAATCGCTTCATGTGGACAAACAGCTGCTTATTGTGGCCAATGCCCACATGCACTGGGACCCTGAATACTCAGATGTGAAACTCATTCAGACTATGATGTTTGTCTCAGAACTGAAAAATATCCTCGAGAAAGCCTCAAGCAGGCCAGGTAGCCCAACAGCAGATCCTAACTCTATCCCTCTGGTGCTGTGTGCGGATCTCAACTCACTGCCTGATTCAGGTAAGACTGGTTTTGGCTTAATTTTTAATTTACCTGTTTAGAACGTTTGAATCCTCTTTTCCTCTGAGGGCAATGGGGAGGTTTGCATTTCCCTGGGTAGGTTTAGATGAAAGCTTTCTTAGTAGCAGCTGTCTTTCGAAATCTGGCTGAAGAAAATGCAAGTCCTCCGGTTGAGCAATCTGCTTTTTGTGGTCTGTTGTACACTCCAGAAAAGTTGGTTACGCCTACAAAGATGTAGAAAAGAACAAATAGATCTTAAATAAATTGTTAAATAAATAGCCATGCCTTGAGCAGCAATAATTAGGAAAGACGTGAGTTTGTGACGGAACATGAAAACTTTCTAAGGAGACAGGTTTGCTTTGGTAATTATGACATCCGATACTGTAGTATCAGGTATATGTACGAAAGCTGTCCCTCTGGCATCCCGTCACATGCGTACTACAGTACATGTACTGTGGGTTTACTGTAATCCTCAAAGGAGAGCCTCAGTTCCCTGGCTCTGTGTCAGAAAGGTGTGTATGGCTCAGACGTGGACAAGACAGCTGCTGTGTAGATTTCCCCTTAGGTGGAAAACTCTTTTCTAATCTCATGGTGTGTCTTACTGGTGTTTTGGTGTTTGACTCCGAGACCAACATTCCCTGAACATCGTAATTTAAAGCAACTCCCTGAATCCTTTCCTCTACAAACAGGTGTAGTGGAATACTTAAGCAATGGCATAGTAGCTGACAACCACAAGGACTTCAAGGAGTTGCGTTATAACGAGTGTCTCATGAACTTCAGTGGCAATGGAAAAAACGGGGCTTCTGAAGGAAGAATTACGCATGGCTTCCAACTCAAGAGCGCCTACGAAAACAACTTGATGCCTTACACCAATTACACTTTTGATTTCAAAGTAAGCAGCGATTTTTCTGAAATGGCAGACATTGACCTGGTCTCCCCAGGATGCTGTCTTAATTCTCTGACCATTGGCTGTCTTTCCCTCTGTTCCTGTAAGTGCTTCATCACTGGTTCCTACACTCGCTGGACACTTTTCCTACCGCACACAAATCCTTGATTTGCTGGCATTTTTAAGCTTTCGACCTGGCTCTGGCCAGTGACTTAATGAGAACGGATGCAGCGCTTTGAACGCAAAACGCCACGCGCGTTTCTTACCCTAATTCCAGCGCTGTGCCTCTTCCCGTGAATTGCAGCCAGAAGCCAGTCGAGTTCAGGTTGCCAGAAGCGAGGTCTGTTCTCACTGTCGTGTTTCTCTTTCTCCCTAGGGTGTGATTGACTACATTTTCTATTCCAACACTCACATGAACGTGCTTGGTGTCCTGGGGCCTTTGGACCCTCAGTGGCTGGTTGACAACAACATCACTGGGTGTCCACACCCTCACATCCCTTCAGACCACTTCTCACTGTTAACACAACTAGAACTCCATCCTCCGCTCCTGCCTCTTGTCAACGGTGTGCACTTGCCTAACAGGAGGTAGTGGAGCCCTGCCCCTTTGAGGGCAAGGACCTGTTGTTATGGACCTGTACAGTTGTAAATCAAAGTATATAGGAGTGAAGTATGGCCAACCTTAAGCTGCTTCTTCAAGCTCCTTTCCTTATGTGTTTGATATGAGATTTTGCACATTTTGGTGCATATTGGTATCATTTGGCACTAGGGCTGGAACCAAAGTATTATTCCCTTTCCAGGTTTTTAATTTAATTTTTTTTTTTTTTAAACTGGCAAGCTTTTTCTTTTCAGTAGGAAGCTGCACTTATAAATGGAGAAATGAGATTAAAAACTTGCGTACTAACATACTTCAAGGTAATGCTTTTTTCCAGAACGTGGCGAAATGAGCCAACCTTTTAGGAGAAAGAAAAAACAAAAATAGAAATGCTTGTTTTGTAGGAAGAATATTAGAAATCCTGTTTGTTTGAACCCAAAACGGAGACTGAACTCTGCATCCAAAATAAATTTTGCACATTAGCAAAGCACTTAATACCTGACTATAAATGATTAGCAGTGCGGCCCTGCCCCTCGTCTAACTAACATTAAAAACCAAAGATGGCTTAGTATCTGTGATAAAATTTGAGGTCTAAATTCTCCTGATGTAATTTCATTTAGAATGAAATTTCCAGTGAAGCTACGTCTCGCAAGACTTTGCAGGTGAGCGTTTAATGCTGCGTATAGACCACTTGCTCGGGCGACGCCACGGTGACTTTTTTTTGGAGCTCTGAAGAACTCGGTCCTTTCTGGGCGAGGTACACAGGGATCCAAGGGACCTCTGTGAAACAGAGCTGCCTCCCTGCTTTGGCAAGCCAGGGCGACACACTGTTCAGCCGCACAGTTTGGGAGCAGGACTTAGAAATGGTAAGAAATTGCATTTGAAGCGAGCCGTCGCAAGCGTTTGGGTTCCGGGTGAATAAAGGTGTTGCAAACCTGTCCTAGGCTCCCTTTTCCGAAGTTCGGTTGCAAAGATGGGAAACTTGGGATTAACTGCTTAGGCGTAGGGCACAGGAAAAACCGCTGGAAATGACCTTACTTCTGTCTCCAAAAGGGCACGTGGAGTAGCTGTCGGCACACTTTTTTCACTGGGGGAGTGAGTGGTAGCCGTAGTCATTCCTCGGATCATTTTTCCTGACCCTAGTTGCCAAATAGCCATCACACTTTTTTAATAATCTTTCTTTTCTGTTGTCGGTCAGGGTTGAATTAAAAAGCTGCTGGTTCATTCCCAACTGTTAATGCTCTTTGGATGTGTTGGAAATCCTTTTTTTCCCTTTTTATGCTCTAGGTGGCCAGTTCAAAACCTTGTGCCTGAAGAGGCATTAAACATAATGCAATTTTCTAAAAAACTGGTTGGCTGCTTAATGTTAGAAAAAAAAATGGCACAGTGATAGGAAAAGGTTGTGTCTGTGTTTTTAAGTTTTTCTTTATTCTGCTTTTTTGCTGCTATAAGATTTTCTTGAATTTATATTTTAAACTTTTCATGCACTTTACTGTTTCTAGTCTCAAAATGTGATATTTTTAATAAATGAAAAAATTTTCCATTATGTGAATGAAATTTTTAAACAGATTGATAGCCTATATTTATGTCTCATTCGTATACTTCAAAAAGTCAAATTTAAATTGTGAAATTAGTTTTAAATACTAAGGAGCCATCTTCTGTCTTGCAAAACTGCTAAGTCAGGCTGTTCCTCTACTCTTTAATTAAACATTTCCTTTGTCGTTTTATACATAGGAAATTATCCATAGGGAAAAAAAAATCAATTGGACCTAGAGTAGAAACTATTCCCTGACGCTTGTTGGGGGCCGGGGAAGGGGTGGTGTAGGACAGAACACAAAAATGGGTTCAACGAAACAACAACTCCCTTTTAAAAGAAGTGCCTAAAAAATGGAGGCGTCATCTATTGTCTACTGTAAATTGGAAGTGATCATAACTGGGTGAAATTCCTGTCCGGCAATTGCTTTGTGCAGCACCAAAAAAAAAGCCCTTTCTAAAGACGGATTTTCTTCTAGGTGCAGGTATCTCTTTTTTAATATACCTCAGCGTTCGCCACCTAGCCATTGCAGATAAATTGCGAAAGCGATTTGAGAGTATAGTACTGGAAAGTAGAATAGCATGAAAAACTTAATTTTGTGGACATTACCTTTCTGTAGTCAGCTACTGTATCTTTTTTGGAGGGGGGGGTGCTCTGCTCTGGAGGTGTGCACTAACAAACCCTTGTCCTCCTTTTCCTACACGCATGTTAACTAGCAACGTGAGCAGTATTTCCTACCATACTTCACTCCCAATATTTTTTGAGATGTTTGTATAAAATGGAATTTAAAATTCACCTATGATTGTATATGAACTGCAGAGGAGCCCGTTTATTAATAAAAATAAAACCCAACAACAATGTTTTGTAATATTGGGGTGGGAGATGATGGGGATGAGGAAAAAAACCCTGGCAAACATTGTAAACTGCTTAAGTTTGACTTTCCTTTGGTTTCTAACCGATTGAAGTGTTCTGTTGCGGGAAGGTGTTTAATTGGATTTTCTCTGCTGCGAAATGCACTTCCAAACGTCCATTACGCTGTGCGATTTTTTTAAAAAAAGTTATTTTAACAGACGTTGCACAAAACCTCTGGATTTTTAAAAAAAGAGTCTTGTTTATGTTTCAGTCAATGCACATGACTGGGGACATGTTTACCCGCCTTTCACATGTCTGGCTCCCTCCCTGTTTTCCTTCTGGGTTTTTTTCTCCTTTCCCAGCAGGAGCAGTAAGGGGACTGCGCTTTTTTTCCAGCTCAGCAGAAACGCCGCTCTCCATAGCGATTTTCTACTCTAGGAAGAGAAAGAGCGGGGAGCAGGCAGCCTTTCAACGAACATATGCATCATCCTGATGGCAACGCTAGTTTTCTTTTGACCCAGATAGAAGCTGATGGTAGGGTGTTTGCTAGGGGAGAGGGAGTAATACGAAGCAAATTATCCCTAACCCTAAGCAGAGAGGGATAGGACACCATCAGTTCTCTCCATCACTGACCCTCAGTTCCCAGCACGTCGCACTGTCCTCACAGCCGACACCTGGAAAAAAAAAAGCTCTAAGCCCTTTACTGCTCCTTGCTGTCTTGGTTTGCTTTCAAAAATATGGTGCCTGGTGTCAACTTCGAAGCAACAGCACTGCCTAAAGCAAGCAGAGAAAAAAAAATCCAACACCCTTCTACATGCAACTTTTTAAAATTCAATATGGTAAATCTGTTAGATATGGGGTTTTGTGTGTGTATATATATATAAAAAAAAAAGAGAATTTTGTACAATGTAGCTGAATATTTTTGTTTCCTTATTTCGATGTAAGGAGTGTGAACATTTGCGTACCACACGCTGAAGTCAGGTATGGCACAATGGGGTCTGAGACCAGCTTTCCTTCCCATTTGCCTGGTTAAAAGCTTTTGTCGTCCCTTTCTAGTACTTGTTGAGAAAATATTTCATTTTATGGATAAGCTTTCTCTGTTGGAAGTCACTCCTGTTTAGTCTGCAGAAACATTCAGAGAAGGTCTCGTTAGTCCCAAGTCCTCGCTGTTCTGTGTTGTATAGCCTAGAAAACCAAAATCTTTGACTCTTAACCTTTTCAGAAGCACTTGCCGCTGACCTAACACAGCTTTCAAAACCCTACCGTGATCTTCAGCGTTTGGGTAATGCTGTGGATGGCTGGTGGTCTCCCACCTTGCTGGCTTTGCCACAGACACTCCTAAATCCACATTCACACTCCTGAGCTCCCAAAGGCCCACTTCACAAAGGTGCTGAGCATCTACAGCTCCCACTTAATCCCAAATATTGCTTTTTTGGAGACCGGCTTTCCGCACCCAGCTTGTGAGACAGCCGGTCTGAATCACGAGTGAGAATTTGAGACCTCAGAGGTTCATATCACTTTTTTTTCTCTGGGGTTGGTTTTGGTCAGGTGGTGAGGGGGAAGCCAGAAAGGCTTGTTGAAATTCAGAGTTTCTCTGTTAATTTAGAAGATGGGTTAGGGAAACACTTTTAAGGATTCCTAGACCAGGAGGTGCAGTATCTACGCCTTCTTGGTAGGGAGCAGGAACCAGAAGGGGCTGTCAGTCCTTAATATCTGAAGACCAGATTTAAACCCAGCAACACGGCAGCAGCTACTTCATTTCCACGATGCATTTTCAGCTTCTAGCATCAAAACTTTCCTTTGGCATGAAACTTGGCATAGTGGGGTGGAGTGAAAAGTCTTTTAGTCCTATCCAAACCAAATCAATAGCCTGCGTTAGAAATATCACACGAATGTGATACGTACCCTCGTACTGGTTTAAAAGGAAGTTAAATGACAAGTAGCAGTTGTCCTCCCCCCAGCAACCTCAGCTTTGTACGTAATTAAGATTCTTCTGTTCTTGGCTTCTGCATAGGTACTTTTCTTGTAATGGTAATGAAGATCTGAGGCCCGATTTAAACCTAAGGAAGGACTCTCTCCATTGTATGGGGAGATGACTGATCTAAACACACCCTTATCTGGCACACTGGTTCACTAGGCAGCAGCAGGAGGTGGTTCAGCTAAAATCAGGCTGTCAACATAAAAGAGCAGTGGGTCGTTGTCCTGCTTGGTCACCAGAGAGGCGTGACATTCTTCTGGGCCGTCTTCGCAGCCAAAACGGCCTGGTAGGAAGCAAACGGCACACAAGGCTCGCTGCAGTTCATGTTGACTTCAAAAGTGATACGGTTTCGGCAGCAAGCACACCCATGGAAAAACCTCGCCTGCCTTATTTCACATGTCCCAAAAGGAGCTTAAGTGCTTGGTCTTGCGGGGGTTTTACCCAGGGGGGCAGAGAACCTGATTTGTTAGAGACTGGGAAAAAAATGAGTCCTAGATGCAGAGAAGTTTGCGTTTTTCTGATAGATGCTGTTATTAGCAGAGTGTCTCCATCTCATAGTGAGGAAAAGTGTCTTGTGGTATGCAGCTCATCAGTTTTTTTATAAGATTACAGAAGTATAGTCACACACCCTCCCTTTCTCACCCTTCAGTGTTGAAAGGCGACACAAACCCCGAGAGAACCTGGTGGATACCGTTCATGTCTTAAGTCTCGATGCCAAGAGTCAGCCAAGAACTCACTTCAAGATTAAAAACAACTTTAGCAGAAGATTATAAGGCTCTAGATCCAGGCAGAGCTCTAAGTGATAACAGTATTTTCTCCTGTGACCACTCTTTGCGCTGACACTGACCACGGGTTTGCTTTTCCTCCAGGAAACGAGAGCAGGGACAAAAAACAGAGCGGATGAGACAGGCACAGGCATTGCATCATCAGAAAAGGGACAAAATTAACACCTTAAAGAACTCCTTCATCCTATGAAAAATTATTTGGCTCTATAAATAAGAGATGATAAAGTTTGCTGGTTTGGCCATGTTTGAGGATGACGGACTTCAGGCATACAGTTTCTTAGAGTATATCCAAAAACAAGCGTGAAGATAGAGAAGTGCTGGGGTACTTTGGTACTTTCGGGTGTTTTAAACAGCATTGATGGCAAAGCACGCCAAGTGATACGACTCTTTCTCTTTTTTCCTTCCCCTCCTGCAACTGTACGGTGTGTTTAGCGTGCAAAATCTCTCACTGTTTGAGTGGTGAAGGTTAGAATGATCCTGGTACTTGGTCTTGTCCTCTTTGTTAAACAGTTCCGACAATTTAGGCATTTACTGAGTTTGCATTTGTCTGTATTTGTCTTTGTTCCAAAGCAAAAAATAACCCAACCAAAAAAAACCAAAACCCAACGTCACGGTGGCTTTCTTTACAAGTGATGTTACATGACTTTGGCTTGTTTTCCATTTTTAATTATTGCATCGTGTGTTTGCTTTCTGAGCAATTAAAGTGTTTTGTGTGCACCACGTTAGCTAAATATGCCCTTAATTCATAAACTCACAGGCTGGACCGGAGCAGCGGTGATGGGAGCCCGGGCTCCCCCTCCCACCCTATTTCACGGTAGTTATTTTGGGAGGTCGGGGTTGTTGTTTTTTTTACTTAGATTTCTTTCTTGTGCGTTGCCTTTGCAACCGCAAGGTC
>JAOBAS010000007.1:8344108-8356497 GCA_025311575.1 Elanoides forficatus | reverse complement strand
GGTGGGGGGGTGGAGAGGAAGCTCCTGCCCCACCTGAAGAAAGTCACCGCCATTTCTCCGGAGTGGGCATCGCTCGCCGGGACATCTCCCGGCCGTCCCCACGCTATGCCGCAAACCCGGGCACAACAATGAGGAGGGCGGCTTTCCCAGCCGAGCATCGATGTGCTATTGCCCTCGCAAGGAGCAAACCCTGCTCCTGCCATTTCCAACCTCCCACCCCCACCAATAATTTTTTTGTTGTTGGTTTTGGTTGTTTTTTGGGGTTTGGGTTTTTTTTTTTGGTTTTTCTTTTCTAAAAATGTTTTCAGAGGCGCGGCACCGTGCACAATAGCCGGGGCAGAGCGCAACCCACGGATGGCAGCGTCAGCGTGAACGACCGAAGGCTGCTTTGCGCAGCGAGGTCTCACCCCTCATCGCCTCGGGAGCGGGTCCCTGGGCCCCCGCCAGCCCCCCAAGAGCCCTCGGTGCTGCGAGCGCTCCCCAGCACCGCAGAGGCGACGGGCTGCCGTCCAGGGCCAGCCGAGCCACAGGGTTTTTCATCAAAGCAACTTACGTGCTAGCAATACGCTTCAGCAGTTTCTTTACCCAAGGGGCCTCAGGATTCACGCACACTTTCCCTGGGGCTTTTAATTTAATTCTGAAACGCAAGGAGAGCTTGTGAGCGTTAGCCTCCCCTCCGAAGGCAGGGATTTGAGTGGCCCGAGCTGATCTGCGAGGCTCGGCTTTCATTTACAGTGCCGGCAGATCGCAGAAAGCTGCTAGCGACAGAGGGAAGCCACGGGTCGGTCAGGAAAAAGCAAGATGCAACACGTTCCTGTGCAGAGTGGAGAGCGTGCTTGAAGCGTGCTCAAAGACGATCTTCTCTGTAAATGTACAAATGTATCAACGCCGAGCGGTTAAAGAAATCTTACACTTCTGCTTAACGCACTGCTCGAGTCAGAACCGGAGTAACGAGATAAGGGCTCGGCCCGAGATGCTGTTTGCCCTCAGGAGCGCTGCATGTGGGTAGTGGAAAAATTGTTTATGGCTCATCCTGCCTTGGTGTCCGAGGATATGCTTCCCCCAAACTGCAAACACCCCCCACCAGCACGCTCCCCACTAAGCACCAGCACGGGGAAATCACGCTTTCCCTTGCTGGAAAGGGTCATTTAGGTCCTGGGGACCTCTGGCAGGTCAGCTCGGCTGCCTTTCCTCCACCGGAGTTGACCTCATCTTCCTCAGCCCCGAAGCGTAAGTGAGCTTGCCGGCATTTTTTCAAAGCTTTAGTTTTCAGAAAGAGAGGGGAGAAGCGGGGCGGTTGCAGAAGAAGAGGCGCAGCAGTGGCCCCGCGGCTCTGCGGGAGCCGGAGGAGAAAGCAGCTTTCTGCCCCGCGAGCCACCTGCAGCACTTACATGATCTCTGTACGTCTGCAGGTGCTTCCCACGGGTCTTATCTCAATGCTTTCGTATCGCTTTGGGCTGATGTAGTCAGAAGTTGTCTTTACGCACCTACAGTTGAGGTTTCCGTTCACCTCCAGGATGGCTGAGAAAGACAGAAGGGAGCAACTTACAGAGAGAGATGGCGTTATTTAGAGATGTGGCAACTCCGAATCTATTAGAGAGCCAAAGAAACCATCCCTTTCCGTGCTTTCACCGACAACGCTTGAGGGACCATGGTAAGAAACCGTTATCTGAGCCTCTGCCTCGGTACCCTGCTCTCACACAGCTCCTGAAAGCTGAACCGGGTCCTGACAGAGGAAGGCGGTCGCTCTTTTTCCTTGGCTACGAGAAAAACCCTGGGTTAAACGGCCAGGAGGAATCCTCGTCTCCTCCGCTCCCTTTCGGCGCAAGATGCAGGCGATGCCCACCCAGGGCGAGGACCACGGCAGGCTGGGAGCTGACAGCCGTGGGTATCTCTGCAAAGACGTCAGAAGCTCACCTGCGCTGGCGGAGCGGGACATCATCATCGTCATCATCATCATCATCACCAGAAGCAGCAGCAGCCGCCGCCGCCACGGGAGCACGGGAGCTCCTGTCCCCATCCCAGCCGGCGCTCGCATCCTGGCAGCGGGCTCAGCCCCCAGACACGGTCTGAGGAACCGGGGGAAGAAACACCCCTATTTATTTGGCAGGGTCACGCTCTGACACAAGCGGCAAGATTCAAACTTCAGCAGTCACATCTGACCAGCGGACCGTGAAGAGGTGACGTAATTTCTCGGATGCTCCCCGCAGCCGTGTCAGAAACTGAATTTACAATATTATTGATTAAAACCAGCCCTTGGAATCCAGCGCATGTTTGGATTCCCCGCGTAATCTTCCCCACACCCTGTTTCTCATTAGCTGCGTCTGTACAAACATCGCCTTTTGTTCCCTTCAGCATTTACCCCTCAACCACAAAAAGAGTCCAGCATAAAATCGGAGCGCAAACCCTGGGTAAGCAGGGTTTTTTTAACGCACTCAGATATTTACATATTTCTTTCTTAGGGCTATAATTCCCCCACGCTATTTTTGCTATCTCTTACATCAGCAAAAACGCCTCGCACGGCACTGGGGAAAAATAATAAAGATCTCTGCTATACATTTCCACTCAGAGCCTTCAAATCTAGCACTTCGCTGTACAAGTAAAAACACCCAGGAAATGCAAGAGATGACTGGTACCGTAGCACCAGCAAAAAGCAAACTATTCCTGCATCTCTGCACATTTGTGACCAAGTGCTGATGCGCCCATTTATCAGCAGCGACTTTCCGGGTACCAGCGGCCTGGGACAGAAATGCAGATGGATGCCAGAGAAGGGCAGCAGGAAAAGCAACGGAGCTGGGACGGACTCGAGGTTTTGCGAGGGTGAGACCCGAGCTCTCCCCTTGCGGCGCTGGGACTGGAGGGAGAGGGGCTACAGCCCCGCCGTTTCCCTTGGGAACATCTCTCTACGTTATGTCCAGAGTGCCCTTCGATAACGCAGGGATCAAATCCCCATTTGGATGCGCAAGGAGCCGTGGGGCAGCACCAGGGGTAGCGTCAGGGGTCTTCCTATTTGGCCCCATTTAGTAGCCCGTTACAGCACTTAAGACCTGAAATAGCCAGAGCTTAGTTAGAAGTGTCCTGCCCGCCTACCATTTCAGGAAAAGCAGCTTTTATTACGCTATCAGCTCAGAGGCGCAGTGTACTCTGCAGTCCATGAGCCAGTTCTCCATCATTCACGGCGGGGACAATCAAACGGCGCTGGGCAAACTATTGACACCGAAGTAGACGCATTACGTGGCACTGAGAAACTGTAGGGGCGTATAAAAAGGGAGGTCCGACTGTGCACATCCTTACAATGCCGTAGAGCCACGTGCCCACAAGGCTTTAAGGCTTTATTCTGGCAACGCGGCATCCTCCGGGCCTTACGCACACGGAGATACGCCTGCCCATTTTGGGGGAACGTGGCCTGGCGCTTGTTCCTCCGCACATTTCCCAGCGTCTTTGGGGTTTCTCTCGGAACGAGCCATCGAAGGACTAAAGCGACGCGTTTCGGCACTCAAGGGGTCAGTCCTGTAATGCCAAAACCTTGGGGTCTCACACAGGATATTCAAGGGCCACCGCTGCAAGGCGACGGCCACAGCAGCACCCCACGCTCTCAAGTTTTGGTGGGACGGGGGCTGGCCTGAATAAGGCAAGTTCACCAGCTGGGAAGCAAAAGGGGAAGGGGACACGTAGCCACGATTGCGAGGCAAGGAGGAAGGAAGAGGGCAGAAGAAAAATGTTGTGGTTGCGTGCTAATAATGTAATTTGGAGCTTTCAAATCACATCAGCATTTTATATAGTAACAAAATGGTAAGCTAATAAAAAAAAAAAAAAAAGTCTTCCACTCAAACTGTAAGCTACTTATCTTTCTCTTAAAAACTCTTTTTTCCTCCTCCAAGATGGGTCCAAAAGTCTTGTAAAGACCTTGTTCAGGAGATGAAGGTCAAAAGTGAACAAGCAAGCAGTTTAACTCCCTGTAAGTCAGGGTTGCAGAGAGGGCAGGGAGAATTCCCATGAGCTATTCCCAAAGTCCTACGGAGGGAATGAGAGTCTTGCTGCTATGGCAGTGGAAAAGGAGATGGCTTTAAAACCAGGTTTTGTTCAACACTTTCAGAGTTTTCAATTTCCTTGCAGAGAGTTATTAGAAGGAGCCCAACCTAAGACCGGTTTAAGTGGTTTTGCTGGGTCGTGGCAGGGGTCTCTTCAAACAAAACTCTGCAAAACGGTGGGGAATGATGACCAGTCAAAAGTGCTATGGAGGCACTAAAAAAAGTTTCAAGCTGTTTCTGAAGTTCATGACTTTAAAATGATCCTGCTTTTACAGCTTGGGAAACCAGAGAGAATTGAAAGCAACTTTCCCCAGAGCTGCGTGGCGGAGAGGACGGATTTGGGGCACACAGCCAGTGCTCTTGCAAGTTGGAAGTCACGTGGAAGCGTGAAAGAAAAACTGAAGAAAACCAACACCAGTGCTGGAAGCACTTAGGGAAACTGATATGGGAAGAAGCTACCCCTGGGAGACGTGCAGTGGGCAGACCAAGATAACTCATGAGCGAGATCATGTCCCAGATCCATGGCTACGGGGCAGGTGTCCATCTCCCATCTACCCTGGAGAGAAGTAGGAGCTACAGAAGCGTGTTTCGGCTGGATGGATTTAGAGACGCAGCTTTAGAGGGGGTCCTGGGTCATCACTCCGGCCACAGCGACCTCAGTTTTAGCCTCGGGCAGATGTTTGCCCCCAGACCTATGCAGGAATCTAGGTGCTTTCACTGAGGTTGTGCTGGTACGTTGCTTTATGCCTGTCCTCACAACACTTCTTCCGTGACTGTCGTGGTGGTCGTTAATTCACTTTGTACCCAGGATGAAACCCACACGTCCCTCAGGAGGAGGACGGGAGGGTCTCCTCTTCATTGCGAGCACCGAGGAAGTTGTCTCCTCCGCAGAGGTGGCCTCGGCAGCAGCTCCCTTCCAAGTAGAAGTCAACACTGCCGGGACAAAAATAACGCGCTTGCCCTGGGGCTGCAGAGAAGGCAGAGTTGCCCAACGGCGTCTTTGGCCTGGCCCACGGGTGCTTCTGGAAAGACGGTTCGAAGCGCGGGCTCAGCTCTGCTATTTCAGGCGCTGGGGCGGCATGGCAGTCACGGCCGACGCGGCTGCGAAGATGAACGGAGCACAACCAGTGGTTCCCTGTCAGACGCACCCTCTTGATTCATACCTAGACACAGATTTTCATAGCGAAGCCCAGCTCTGGCTCCATCTCTGAAGCAAAGCGCTTGGGTTTCCCCCAGGACACTGGGGTAGTTTGGTGAATCCCCACCATGTGGCCCCAGAAGACGTGCATTTGCCTAGCTGGTTCTCAAGGTGCTAGAAGTTTCTGCTTCGGGTAGGAAAGGTGAAATAAATGTGGATGCGGTGAGAAAGGAGAACTTGACTGAGAAGCTGTAATCCCAGGGTTTCTGAATTGTCTTGGTAGTAGTCAAGGTGGTTTTGATGTATGACTAACATGCATATTGATAAACACTGTGGTGTTTTCTCAGGATGGAAAAGCTTGCAGTCATTGCGGGTGGCTAATATTTGTGCATGCTGAGTGGTAATTCTGAAAAGGGAGAAGGAGGGTGAGGACCTAGCCTGCGACTATATGTAAGCTAACCGCTTCCTGGATGCCAGTAATTCAGAAAAGTGGCCCTCATATGTTAAACTGTGGACTTATCCAGGCCAGCATCAACTGAAACATGTTAGAAATATCCTGACAGCTTCTGTATTTTCTGCAGCAGCTGTACCTTTGCAGGCAAGAGTTTGATTTGAGTCATTTTTTCTTTCTGTTATGTTTAGTAGGTGTTTTAAAATTTTTTACACCCACTGGATCCTCCAGACATCCTTCCCATGGTACCTAAATGAGAGGCCTACAAAAACATGGTGCAAATACCTCCCAAAGGCCAGGACCATGGCAGGACAAAGGTGCTCCGCTGCGTGGCTTTGCTCTGCTTCTACAGACATTAAACTGCTTAAAACCACGTCATGTAGTGGCACCAACCCATAGAAAGCCTCAAGTTAGTTCAGCAAGGTCAAAGATTTCCTTGAAGACACTGAAAAATAGGTGATGGGAAATGAGAGGGGAGGTAGGTGAGCCATGTGTGGAAAGAAGAAGAGAGCTCGTGCTCTTTGGCAGACAGAAACTGGAGGTTTTACATGCCTGAGCCCCCTCTGGAAGATGAGAATGGAAAACCTATGACAGCATCTCCAAACACAGGCGCCAGGGATGGAGCGAGAACTTGGTCTGTAACAATAAGGCAGCTTCCGAGAAGAGTAGAAAATGACCTGAGCTAAGCGGAACAGGAGGGGGAAAAAAAACTCAAACCAACCAAAAACCAAGCAACCAACCAAAAAACCTTTTCCACATTTGAGCAGGATGGGCAGAAACCCAGCCCTGATGTAAATGCCGTGGAGATGCCGGCTCTCCTGCCCTTCAGCGAGGACCTGTGTGTTCCACCAGCAAGTGCATAAGGATTTGCAAGAGGCTGCATTGGAGACGTCTGCAGCAGGCAAACCTCTCGGCCACGCTGAAACCACTCGGTTTGTTTTGAGAGAAAGTGAACTTTCAGCACACCTCTCCTTTCTCCACAACTCACCCAGCGCTCCTTGCAGGAGAGAGAAAAAAACCCTGTTGTTTGATGGTTTTTTTTAATAATTACCCCCCCAAAACCCCAACTGCAGTGAATTGACACCACTGTGGTTTGTGGTCCATCATCTGCTTCTAAGATAACGATGCCTCCTGCCAAAACCTGAGGGAGAGCTGCACCCACACCTATTTCACCGACAACCAGTTCAGCACTGCATGAAAACCCGGGCAGAGGCACCCAGGACCAGAGCACAGCGCTGGTTTCTCTCTTATCGTACAAAAGTGTGTCTCAGCCGCTTCGTGCGGTGCCCAATTTCCAGCCCAGAGCTCCTTCCAGCCCTACTGGGATGTTCTCCATCCCCTTGTGTCTCCTACACCTCAAAACCATGTTCCCAATCAGCCTGTGTTCATTTATCCACATATGAAAAGAACTTCCTTCGTCCTTTTTTTCCCCTGATGTCCCTTCTCCTGGCTGCATTTTAAGAAGAATCACTCCCTTTATACAACTGGCCTTCCTTTCCTCCAAAATATTAATAGCTCAAATCTGCAAAAAGTAACACCAACGCAAGGGGATCAGCCCAGGGGAAGGGAACGACTGACCGGGACGTGTGGATCTCCCATGCCCTGTGCTGGTGGTTACCAACTCAGCAGAGTTTTATTTGTACTGGGATACAAAACAGACAATGCTTAGTGCAGCAGACACCAGGTCTAGAAGTGAAATTTCCACACGAGAGCACCAGAATTAGCCAAAACCTAACAGAATCAGTCCAAAATTAGGTTGTTCAAACCAGCTGCCGAGCTCAGTGTCACTTGCTGTCTTCGAGCGACGGTGCACAGACTTGCTGGTGACATGGCATGGGGACAAGAATTCATTTTTGGCAACACCGGAGCTATGTGAGGACACCTCTGCTCTGCATATCTGCAAGCGGCTGAAAAAATCTACTGTGGGCATCTTTAAAAGTAGGGCTCAATATTTGGCCTGCTTGAGGGCTAAAGAAGGGGAATAATACAGTAAGAGGGAGCTTTGAAAGGGAATGGATAAGGAGGAAAGGGAAAGGCTCAGAGCAAGAAAAAAAGCTCGATCGGGGTGAGAGAAATTAAAGAAAACTTTGAAGAAATGTGAATTTGATATGCCTGCCTCTCCTGTCAATCCCAAGACACAAGTCCTCTGCAGAGCAGCAATTGGGTGCTTTCTGCCAAAGGGAAAGCCACAGTACACGTTCAGCAGCACGTCAGAGCATGCCAGCCGACCCCAGAGCCGGGACAGTTTTTGGGACACCCCGTCCACCCCAGAGATGCAAATGGCACCAAGCAAGCGCAGGAGAAAATCCCCGGACTGCTGTGCTAATTTGCACTTGCTGCTAGAAAAGCACGCTGGAGAAATACCCCGGCACCCCCGCACTTCTTGGCCTGAAGCTCTCGATTTGCTTCCAATACGAGTCAATCCGAAATGAACCTAACGCGAAGCGGAGAAGCAGCGTTATTCCTCAAAAGGCACGCCGGAAAAGCAGAAAGCTCTGTGCCGCCTGGCACAAAAAAAAAAAAAAAAAAAAAAAGGTGAAGCGGGAATGAAACCCAAGAGCTTTACCAAAAAGCGGTGTCGGTGGCTCGGCCGCAGGTCTCGGCTCCCTCTCCGCACATTTGCATGGGGGTGCAGGAACCGGTCTAGACGCTGCAGGTGCTGCCGAGCGAACGCCGTTAGCGATTTGCATAGGGGCTTCGTGCGACGGTGACGACTCGACCCCCCCGGCGTGGGAGGAAGACGATGATGAGTTTAAACGAAGTCAGGCTGCGACAGGGAAGCGAGCCAATAAATTGCAAGCCGGCGCATTATAAGCGAGACGTGCCTGTTGACATGGCCCCGCTGCTCTCGTTGCGTAGTTGGTGCAACTTCAAGCCGACGTCCTCCACGTCTCCGCCGGCTGGGAGGAAGGTCTCTTGCTTTTAGCACTTCATTCCTGGGCGAGCGAAGAAGTGGTCCAGGTCTAAATTACAATGGCTAGACCAAAACGTGCTCCTGGAAACTCCCCCAGGCTAAATCTAGCCTGCGCCTTCGCAAGATGGGAAGTTGCCAAACTCAAAGGCGGCCCCCACAACCCCCCAGCGCCTTTCCCTGGAATAGAAAGAGGATGCTGCAATGCCGGTGAGGATGCTCCAGCGCTTCAGGAGACTTACACAACGGGTGCTCAAGAGAAAAAGCTGAATCAGAGTGACAGGATTACATCGCCTGCTTGTCCCGCAGAGCCGACGATCCAGCCGAGCCCACGGTGCCGGTGGGAGGCTGGATATCGAGCACATCGCTGCGGCAGCTCAAGGTTTTAGCTGTCTTGTGCGTCTGTGTCAACAACTGCACCGCTAGCTGGGCGCCTGGAAACAGGAATTAGACACAGGGTACTGCCGCGATACGGAAGGATTCACGTGAGCTTTTACCATCGGACCCTTCTGCTCATGACAAGGAGGAAAGAGGTGCCAAAAATGCCACAAAGGCCAGAAATACAACCAAGATGCTGGTACGCAAGCACATTTCCCCTCCGTACCTGAGGGAGCCACCTCCTGAAGGCAGATTTTAATTGCTTGAGCTGAATTACATCCTATTCGGGTAATTTATTTCAGCAAACACTAAGCAACAGTGCTACCACCAACCTCCCAAGGAGCATTATGGCAAGGTCTCCTCCCCTTCTCTTCAGAGTTTGACATCTTGATAAATGCAGCTAGAAGCTGGCAGGCTTGGTTAGAGTGGTATTTTTTTATTTTTTGTTTTTCCAAATATTAGTGGTTTCCATTTTAGTTGAGTCAGTAGTTAAGCTGTGTCCACATTATTTGGCTTGCGGAATAGCCGATAACTATTATTTCTGGTAGAGCTAGACGGTCTTGACCCTTTTTCTACTGGTTAAGTCAGAAGACAGTAGCTCATCTTCAGAAATGTAGCGCCTCTCGCTTTCTAGCCCGACACAAGCTTCTTCAACCACAATAACCAACCTCCCTGATGTCTAGTGGCACATCTCCGCTTCACATGTATGTTAATGACTCATTTCCCAACAAACATCATCTCTTTCCAGACTATCTGAGTTTGATTGCCACAGCATATATGACCTTTGTCTCCGCTGTTTTCCACCCGTTCAAAGCGGTATTTACAGATCTTGTGCTTGCAGTAGCTTGACATTTCCCGTCTGACCGAGTAATGTCCTCCCTACTTGCAAAGTTCACCAACCACACATGAGGTCCATCTCCCCGCCTCAAAGCAGGGTCTCACCTGATGAGGTCCAGGCTGATTAAGTAACCCGAAGGTGACCGAAGCTAGTTGAAGGGTTTGCAAATCCCCATCGCCCACAGGACCCACCTCTCCAAGTGGGAATTGCACACAGAGACCACAGCCTGGGATGAGCTACCTAGAGGACGGGAAGCCAGCAAGGCAGGATGACCAGCTAAATGGACCTGGAAATGAGCCACAGTCCCGCTCTGAAGTGAAGAGTTGCAGAGAAGCCACCCGAGCACTAGTCCTCGCAATGCACAGCTGCCTACACCAAGATCTGCTCTATAGAACTGGTAAGGTTCAAGTGACACGGCCAAAGGAGAAGGACGTGCCCAGCTACCTTTGAGAGTCTCACTAGCCCTGTGCGACGAGCATTTCTGCCTGTCACATCTACGGATGCCTCTCCAAGTCCTAGGCCCGCTGGCAGCAAGGCAAAGTAGGTGTAAGCGCAGCCCGGAGCACCAAAACGTGCTGCTTGTGGAAGAGCGACGTGGTGGGGCAGGAGAGGGAGCGATGGTCCCAGCTGCAGACAGGCACAGGTGAATATTTGCCATCCTGCCAGGGTTAATTACTGCTGAGGGGCTGCCGTCGAGGGTCACGGGGGTCTGCGAGGGGTGGGAGGCTGCTCGGCTGTTAGAAGTTTGCGGGGAAGGAGAAGGATGAGATACGTGGGAAATGGCTGAGGGGATGGGATTACGCATGGGGACTGGGGGAGTCCCACCCCCCGGGACATTTCGGTCACATCCAGCCACGGCCGTGGGAGGGAGCGCTGCGTGCCAGCCCCATCCACCCTCCCCTCCCAAGCTACTGGGGGATGATGTTTCTGGCTGGGGTCCCAACCCCGGTGCAGCACAACACACTCGAGTATATCGCTTCTGCTATGAGGCACTTGGTAGCCTAACATACCAGGAACGGACCCAAACTTGACCACGAGACTTGGGCTTACACCCGGAGTCGTTGCTTTCATTAATGTCCACTTAATGTTTCGAGGCCTTCCCTCATCCTCTTTTTGCCAAGTGTCCCCCCACCTCTTCTCCTTGGGGAAGATGCTTTCCCCGCAATTCACCCGCAAGCCACCATAGGAGTAGTTATATTAAAAAAAAAAAAAGGCAAGCCAAGAGCGACTGTTCTCCAGCAACGAGTAGAAGTGCACATGGTAAGGAGGGGAAATCCAGGTCTCCACCAAGAAGGAACCATGTCGCTGCAATACGAACGTTTTCTGGGGAGATGAGTGGCCCTCCCTCCGCCCTGGAAAGCCCCTTCTCAACCGTTTCTCTTGGACCCAGCACCCCTGAATCAGCACTTCGGGCATCAGAGCCTTGCGCACGCTGCCAACGCAGCTACCCGGAGATGCTCTCAAGAGGGAAGGAGAAACTCAAGCCCAACTTCTGCAAAGGACGTAAATCTCACCAGCTAAGAGAAAAGATACTGAAAGGAGTTGTCTCGCAGCTAAAATAATCCAGTGTCGCTTCAGGTTTGGGAGGATAAAAGAAAGGCTGGTTGACCTCACAAGTCATGCTCAAGGCTGGAAGGTCAGCAAGCTCTCGCCTGCTGGGTGGAAACAGGGAGGCAGATGAAAGGGCAGCGCACAGGGAGAGAAGAAAGGCTCAGGGAGATACTGGAAAGTGAAACCAAGAAGCATAAACCCATAGAAACCATGAAATCTGCTTTGATCTTTCCTCAGCTTTTATCTCGGTTGTCGCTTACAAAACACATCCTGAAAATTAATAAGGCCTAAAAAGTCACATCTGCTGCAGGGTGCAGCCTTGGGTTGGATCCAGAATGTCCCTGAAGCTATTTGTGCATCCCCCCCTCCCTTTCCTACCCCAGCTTCCTGCGGTTCGGGTGACTGCCTCTCGCAAGCACAGACTAGAGCATCTCCTGGCTTGAAGTTTTGTTGTGCGAGAAAGGTTTCCCATCTCAAACCTGAAGTTTCCCACCCCTGCTAGCCACATGCAAATGGAAAACAGCAGAAAAGCAGTTTTTAGCCAACCAGACCGATTTTTCAGGGGTACGCACCAAGGAAGCTGATCTAGGGAGGAAAGCTCCCAGCTTGATCTCAGCCTGAAGAAGAAAGGTATTCCAGTTAAATTTTTCTCTCACCGTTCATTTCCCAGTCCTCCAGAAAGGATTCATTACTACTCTCCTCCTCCTTCCGTGCTCCTCTCAGCACGGTGATTTATTCCCTTAAGATCAGACAGGATCGTTCCAGTCCCATCTACATCAGCAAGTAGCCTGGACCAACACGATGCCTGCAAAGCATTGACCAGTCTGAAGACCGGGCACCCAGACTCTATGCACACATCAGGGGGGGCTTTTTCGTTTTCATTCTTGACCCAGCCTCGTCCAGTCTGGTAGACCGAACACCCACTGGAGGCTGGCCCACGTCTGGTGTGCTTTGTTGTCCCGCTCAGTTTTGCCAGAAGGGAACCGAGTTCATGCCCGTGAGGACCACCCCGGAGGATGAAGCACAGCACTGTAAGCGGAGATGCTGGGGATGTTTGGTCCAACAAAAACCAAAACAAACCCCAAACCACC
>JAOBAS010000007.1:8319139-8344048 GCA_025311575.1 Elanoides forficatus | reverse complement strand
ACCCGACCCTAGTAATCCAAACCGAGACACTAATGTAAATGCACCCTAAGATGGGTTCAGCCCAAATTGCCTCATCATAGCGAGCCCCAGATTCTTTCTTCTTTCAGAAACATGCTGCACTAGCAAAAAAGGAGAGCGGGGCATCCACGGAGAGAGGGAGCACAGGTTTTCTGTCCCGTGGATGTGGTGGAAGAGATGGGGGGAACATTAGTAAGCTAAATAAGAGAATGGGTGCTACAAGAAGCAATACAGCTATTTGCAACAACCCCATAGTGGAATTCAGCTATCCCTCTTTACGATTGCCACGTTAATCCCACTTTTGAACACAACTATATTTTTACAACAGGAAGGAAGAGGCATTGCTATTCAGAGTATGAAAAGCCCATGAGGTACAAAGGACCGGATTAGCTTCTGGGGAAAGGCAAAGCAGCCAGATGCGAAATACCTGGCAGCAAGACCACGCACACTCTGGCTGCGTGGAGGAAAGGCACACGGGTTGTGGTAATCGACCCGCACCACTAATTCTGTCATTACAGGCTGCTCAAGAAGGAGCATTCCATGAGGCACGTTCCGGGTTTTTTGAGGTTCACTCCCACCTTAGAAATCCACGCAAATAAAAAAACCCTGATGGCTTGTCCTGCGGCTTTGCCTTAAACTTCTACAAGACCCAATCCATCGTGAATGGAGATGTTTACTTTGAGTCAGCACAGGCGTCTGCGTGTATGAGAAGATTGTGCCTTGTGCAGTACTGGAGAAGCCGAGGCTATGAAGGGTCAGTGATCAGCATAACAGCTTAAAAATGATCCGAGAGTGATTTTTAAAACCTACACTGAAGCACAAAGTCTTTGCATTTGGGGGGTATACAATCACCATAGTTGGCTTAAAACCAACACCTAACGGGAATAGCTCCTAATTCCAACTCCCATCTAAGAAAAAGAAGGAAGACAGCTGCGTTGAGAAGTCAAAACATTGGAAGGAGCCAGAGAAACTGGTCAGACCTTCGAAACCAAAGGGGCACCAGGCTGCACCGGACTGCCGTGGGAGTACGGGACGTACCCTTCGGAAGCGCGTGCTTCCCAGCAGCCGTGCCGGCCCTTTCCAGACTGAAACACACGCGTGGCTGGCGCTGACAGGATAATACCTGTTTTTCCGAGAAGGCGCGCATTTACGGCTGAACACGGGTGGCGTTGCAAAACAAAGATGCTAATAGGGTCAATGCAATGTTAAAATCTTATTGAGGTTCAGTGACAGAAAGCAGAAAGAAGCGCAGCGTCTGCTGAGCACTGCAGATGAAATCCTTTAGTTTTGCTATATCCTTTACACCATTATAGCCCTGCTGCCTACTTGGAGGCTTAACAAGGCATTTAGACACGTTGTGTGTCACCAATCTCATAAAACCATCCATACAAAACAGACGAAAGGCACACTCGCAAAGCTCTGGAGACAAAGGCAAGCACTGAACATGACACAGTTTGAACTACCTCTTCTGACTACATGGGTACTTGCACAGGTTGTTTTCAAGGGCCAAAAAGCAAAAAAAAAAAAAAAAAAAAAAAAAAAAGACATCTTGAAATATTTTTATTAAACAAGTGACCCTGCTATTCAGTCACTCGAACCTGTTCATTTTTTGTCCAAAGCGAGCAGCAAGCCAGTACGTGAGCAAACCACCTTCTGCAGGCTGGATTGAACAAAAAAAAAAAAAAAAAAAATTAAGTTATCGAAGGCGCAATGGGCTGAGCTGGGTGCAAGGTGGGAGCACCCAGGGCCAGAGGGCGCCGAGCCACAGCCAGCGAGCGAGTGTGCGCACCCCGACATCTCCTGGTGCCTCGGGGTGTAACGGAGACACCGGCACCGGCTTTGCAGAGAGGCTGCCAACTGGGGAAAAACCCTTTCTTGAAGCATAAAACAAACAAACAAACAAAATTATTAAATCTCGCCGGCTTCCTAATTGAGGGAGCATCAGTTGGACATAACTGATATCTGAGGGAAACTTGCTTTTGTTTGTTTCTATAAATATTTTATCTTTTTCTTTCCTGCCAAATACCCTCTGTGGATCATACGCAAGATAAACTCTTGCCCTCCCCTGCGCCTGCATTTGTCAGAAAACATCCTTTTCCTTTCCTTAGTTTGCTGGTTCCCAAGGAAGATGCACAGATAGTTTGGAAGAAAACTACAACCAATATCCTGTAGAAAACCTGGATTCTTTAACACATACTTTGACAAACACAGAAATTTTTCTTTTTTTTTTTTTTTAAGGGTCTCTTTTTCCTCGTTCAAGCAACAATAAAGAAGCAAAATTGTCAAAGGGCTATAACACTTGTGCTTCACGTTAGAGAATTATCACAGATGAGGAGGACTGTGTCGTGATCCAACCTGATCCTCCCCAAATCTATCTGATTATGGTCCTGTATTAAAGTGCATTTTCCAATGAAATGAGGTCATCTGTTGCGTGTTGTTCTGGCATCAGACAAATGGGATTGGGACTCCAATCGAGTTTGGCATTGTATTTCAGATCGGCGTTTTAGATTTGTACTTGGGAGTACTGTTTGCTAGCAGGTTGATTTAAATGAAATTTTATTTATTTATTTTATTTTATTATTCCAATGAGGTGCTGCTTGTACTCCGTTTTCACCTCTGAAGTTGCGACTTTACTTTTAAATGGCAAAACAAATCAAGGGATGGTAACTCAGATCCCAGTGTTACACCCTTTCTCCTCGATTTATATATACATCCACTGGCAGATAGTGAGGAGCCACTGAGGTGGCTTGGGGATTTAAGGGTCTGCATTTCAGCCGACAAAATCCAACCTCCCGTTTGATGAACGGGCTACGGGACGGAGTGAAACCCCTTCTTGTGCTCACCCTAGACAGCGAGGTCTCCCCATAGCTTTCCCCTTCACTGATGCAGAACAAGGATCCAAGCTGCAGTAACTGGAAATAGTGAGCCGGAGCAGAAGGATGTTAAGGCTACAAAGGGTTTTTCCTCTCCTGCACAGGGGATTTTCTTTCCTACAGTCTTTGCCGAGGACATCTGACTGGTTATCAGTGGTCTCAGTGGCAGTAGTAGCAAGTATTTCACCTGGCAGTTTTGGCTGCATGGAAGACAGAGGTGGTGTACAAAGGAGGTGCTGGGAAAGACGTTTCCCCAACATCACACATCCACATAAAATATCACCTTCGCGTAACAAAAAGAGGGACTTTCCTTCTGCCTCTGAACATGGGACTGGGGAATGTGGGCAGCTTAAATGCCCGCATCATGTAGAAACAGGATTCAGACTTGCCACGGCAGAAGCTAACTCCATAAAAAAATGATAATAATTAAAAAAAACCCACCAGCTAGGTTCTCACTTTGCACTGACACCACAGGATTCATGTACAGTAAGTCAGGAAAAAAAAAAAAAGCCTTCTCCTTTAGTTTCAGAGGTGTATTTGCTGTTTTATTCCTTTTGCTGTTTTATTCCATTGCACCGGTCTTAAGGCACAGCTGTGGTAGCTAAACGGTTTGTGCAACGCACGTACTGATATCCAGAATATTTTTTTGCCCTTCTCATAGGAAGGCATTTAATCTGGTTTGAGAAAAGGCCCTGAGAATGGCTGTACTGGGTGAGATAGGGAACCCAGCAACTCATCGTGCGCAGGGTCTGGTGGCAGATGCCTGGACAGGGGTGGACGGACAGACAAACGGACACTGAAACTTCCCCCGAGCCCTTTCCAGTGCCTGCACGTGTGTCCGTGTTCAGCAGTTATGTGAAAGGGCGGTGGAAAGCAGGGCTCCCCGGCAGGCTCAGGGCTCAGCACCACTAGAGAGCGGCAGACACCAGCTAAGCAGGGAAAAATAGAGTGGGAAGGGAGATTTTCATACTGGGAATCCACCCAAGCGTCCAACTCGCAGGCAGAAGATGACAATCAAAGCTGACCGACAGTACAGGAAAAATTTTAACAGTTTTATAGGTGTTACACGTGACCGCTCTCATCATGGAGGGTCGTTGGTTTTGTTGGTATTTTTCCCACTGCCGCCCCCATAGGAAAAGCAATTTTCCAAAGTATTTCTGAACCACCCACTTGCAATTTTTTCCCAGGTTGCCATTCCTGTCAGCGGCGGCGGAGCAATAAACCTGGAGCTGGCCAGTGCCACTGCATTGCCCGCTGTCATCAGACCCCAGCACAGGCGGGTGCTGCACGAAGACCGGGGTGCCCCAGGGAAAGCGCATGGAGATGGGACACAGCCGAGAAGGGCCAAGCGACCGGGTGTCAGGGCGGGAATGAACAGAGGAAACTCTGGCCCGGAGAAGGAAAAACAAGAGGAAAGAGATGAGGGGAAAGGAGGGTTTCTTCCTCTCCCAAAACACACAGCTTAGTTCTCTTTGCTCAGTTCCCACGCGAAAGCAGTAGCAACCTGTGGAACTGGCTTGTCTTGATGTTCTGCAGCAAAGCAGAGTTTAGGGTAGGTTTTTGGGTGGGGAGAGGTACGGAGGCATCCTGGAAATCTAGAAATGCAGGTTAGACCCTACAGACCCTGCAGCAGCGCGAAGGGACCTTTGTTTGAGAGAGGATGGAGGAAGACCGTGGCACCGAATGGCAACTGCCCCAAAAGACGATGAGGAGGAGATGTAGACAAAAAACTTGCTTTTTCTCACGTTGCTGGGGGACTGGCTGAAGCCTACAGCGCGGGAAAGGACGACAGCCCGCAGCCAAGGCATTGCCACAGAGGGACAGAGAAATCCCAACAGGAAAAAGCACCCAGGACCGTCTGTGGGTGGAAAGAGGAGGCTGGAGAGCAAACCGCCCCAAATGGAGTGATGCCGCAGCATCGCACCTGCTGCGGAGCCACCGCGGGCGGATGGAAAACATTTCCCATGCCCGGTCAGGGACAGGGAGAACTTGCGCTGTCCTGGGGAGGGCAGAAGGAAAGAGACACTCCTGCACAGCTCCGCCATCCCCAAGGCATTTAGAGGTGTCCCCCCCATTACAAGGAACGGAAGCAAGCCAGGATGAGCAAACTCAAGGTGCGTCTTGCTGTGTAGGCAAAGTACTTCTGCGGCTGAAAACACGGAGGCAGGAGGGCACCGGGGCAACACGCAGGCCAGAAGCTTCTGCGCTGCTCTTCAGAAACTGGCATCATCCTCCAGACAAACTCCTGCTCCGCACATCAAGCCCAGCAGGCTTGTGGAGCACACGGGTGCCTGATGCTATCTTACAAGGGGTATCCCTCCCAGCAGCACCAGGTAGAGGCTGCCCTTTGTCAGTCTGACGGGCTGCCTATGTCGTACGCTGCCCTGCTTTGGGCCCTAAAGCCCAGCCTTTCCTTCAGATACATCATAGGACCCTTCTTTGCCAATATACCTGGAAATCTTAGCAGGTGTAACCGCTAGAGCACGTTTGCCTGACTTGACAAGCAGCCTAAAATACCGGAGTGATTTCCAAGTTAACCAAAACACACATTTCTTGTGCTTATGGCCTGAAAGAGTATTAACGTAGCTACACATCCTGACTAAAGGCAGCATGGCTGAGCGATATGTACTGTGAATGACTCCCACTGCTGAACTGTGCTGCAATACTTGATGCTACAAGCATGCCAACGTTAAAAAGATGGTCAGCTAGGAAAGTATCACTCCTGTTTTTCCAAGTCCGGAAAGACTTATTAATATATCTAGACTTTTGCTAGAAACATGAAGATGCAAGTTGTCCTGGTTAAACCACGACACAAGTTTACATGCAATGCCTTTTTAGTATGTGCATACTAGCTATATTCCTAGCTAGAAAGCTCGAAGTTTCAGTAGTCTGAAGCTGAGACATGAGTGTTACTGTTCGGCTGCACACCTGGAAACAGCTGGAACCTGTTAGTGTCACAGAAAGCCAGCATGCCACATATCAAAGTAGAGAAATACTACAACGGCTGAGGCTTCCCGCTGGGAGCAGCTGGAGAACCAGAGGACAGGCTGCCCGCTTTGATCGCTTGAGTATGCGATCTCATGTAAAATTTACGTTTAATTGCCGGGAGAGCACACATTTGGGATCCCTGTTTTCTCGAATCCCAAAGAGAAGCAATGGTGGGATCGAAGGGAGCTCCAGGTGAACTTCCTTCCTAATTTCTCCCGGGTTTTTGCTTGCAAAGGAGTTTTGCGTCCCATAGACACGCTTCCCTCAAGACAGTATTGGATGCTTATTTGCCAAAAAGTAACACGGGTGCAAGCCTGCAGTGTAGGACTTCCAGAGGTGAAAGATAAAGGAGGGAGAGAGTGAGGAACGGTGCTGTTACCCTAACATTTACTCAAGCCTGTGAACCTCACAGGAAACTACCAAGTTACTCCAAAGTCCTCCAGTACAACTGTTGCCAAAATTTGCCCATCAAGCGCAAGACACAGCTCGGGAACATGACACAGCACGATCTATTTGCTTTTGCACAGTATTTCTTGGTTTTGCAACAGTCAGTACTTCCGAGTAGAGCGATACAGGTGTCCATTGACTGAGTAAACTACACAGTTCAGTAGAAACACAAAATCACCCCATAATATTGAAGTCTACGTAGACACAATACCCGGTTCTTTCCAGACAGCCACAGGAGGTCAATACAGGAGCTGGGCTAGGATTTTCCCCAGGGTTTGCACAAACTGCCACCCAGGAAGCATTCAGTCCTGGGTCCTGGTCGATATAACCAGCCTGTCTTACAGTTATGCCTCAGCCTCACTTGAGCTGGGTTTTTCCTGTTTGATGGTACAACTGGTTCTCATTTGAGCTGGAAGGGAGTGATACTGGGAAAGCCATCGGGCTGGAGGACATTCAACTGTTTCCTGGAACGCGACACAAGTTTGCAGGGAGGGTGGGTAAAATGCATTTCCACAGCAAAGCTCCTCAAAAGCTGGGATTTTTAACACTTCAGAAACAATAACCAACAGAAACTAACAGTGAAACGATGCTTTAGGTCTCTTGCACAGTAGGCCTTTTCTTCTCCAACACTTATCCAAGCACTCGCAAGTAACTGCAACGGACCCTCCCAACTGTTTAATTTGTCATGCTAAAGCAAATGATGTTTATCTGCCCAGAACTCAAGTGCATGGGACTGGGAGACCACACAGTGCAGTGGCCGGCATCACAACAGCGTGATTCACAACAGATTTACATTGAGCCCTGCCTCACCCAAAGTGTTTTCTCTACTCGAGTTGAATCAGCCCGTGGAAGTGTTTAAAGGTCACGGTGCTAAATGCCATTGGAATATTTTTTGCTACTCCAAGGACTCCTTTCTGTATCAGCCCTAGGATGGTGCCTCTGCTGGTTCAGGTAAGGAGAGAACGGCTGCTTCACCCTGCCTCTGCCGCCAGCAGATATTTTATGACATGCGCGAGGTCAGAGTCCCTACCCCGGCTCTTGCACAGCTCCAAGGCGAGATAGCCCCGTTCCGTCCCCGTCCCCAGCTCTCGCATCGCTTTCTTGTCAGCCTCCCCTGAGACATCACCTGCAATGGGCAACTACAAACCCGCAGGCGGGAAGCCCTGCCTGCCTCCCTTCCTTCTTCCTCTCCTTCGGAGGGGGCAAGTCGAGGTGAAGGTGCAAGTCCAATGACACGTCTGTGTCACGCTCCCAAGCCGTCACCAGTTCCACCTCCTCACAGGTAATGCCACAGCTATTTGCCCTACCCAGTTGACGATATTTCCTCAGTTTCCAAAGTCCTGAGGAGTCTCACGAATTGCTTGAGCTATCAGGCTGTTTGCATAAATAGCAGCACACTCACACCTTCCTTCCCCAGCCCCTCCTAAGGTTACTCACCGTCCTGCCTAACCTCAGACTAACCTGCAAGCAGGGAGCCCACGTTTCTACCACACCTACAGTAAAAACCCTTCTTTTGAGGCGCAGTTACTCCGTGCCGCTCGTAACCAAAGCGCTTGCGTTTCAGGGTCACGACAGACGCCCACCACGAGCCTGCTTCTGTATAATCGAGGCTGGGAGACATCAGGAGGCCCTTTGCCAACACACGAGATCTGAAGGGTGGAGGAAACGATTCGAGCTCGTTACCCTTTCCTGCGCGATACATCCCAAGCAGTGGTAGTCAATCACACACACGCAGCGAGTGCCCCACACCTCCGTAACTGGGTACACGGCAACGCAACCCCTTCAAAGCCATGGTTGAAGAGATAGGAGTCTTTAAGTCTTTATTTGAGCCCGAGCGAATTTATTTGCTGTCAGCAAAATCCCCGCTCCTCATCGGACCCTCAGACTATTTCTGCTACCGAGGTACGGTTGCTTTTCCCGAGAGGCTGGCTACCTCGCTGCACTCGAAAGGAAACGGGACGCTCGCAGTCCGTATGCGCTTTGAAGCGCACGGAGGAAGTTGCGGTTTCTTCTAGAATTAGTAGCAAAGAAGAGCCAACCCTCCCTCCGCCTTCTCCCTCTGGAAGGAGCCTGGGACCTGCCAGCAGCTTGGTACGTATCGTTCTGTTTGCAGAGTTTACGCGTTCACCAGCAATGCTAGTGTGTTTGTGAAGTTACTTCAAATTAGGAGTACTTAAAATGGAAGTAAAACCAGTCACTGTCCTAATCCGAAACCTCTGTTCTGTAGACATCTTTTTCACAGAGAAAGACAGGTTGGTTGAAATACACAACGGGAAAGTTTTGCACAGAAAAAGTAGGATCCTGAGGCAATACCAACCGAACGTGGATTTTCCAAATACAGAACTTCTTTCCTCCCCCAGAGGCCAAACAGCCCCGGCCTCTCCCCAAAAGCCAGAAGATGCTGTCACAGGGCAGTAAGTCTCTTTCTCGCTTGTTGCTATATTTAAACAGTCACAGCCCTCTGCAGCCGATATCGCAAGCCCTTCCTGCCCTTTGAAACGACTCGGAGGGAGGAACACAGCTTTTCCCCTCCCTTCCTGTCCCTGAGCTCCTCAGCTCCCAGTATTGGGTTGGAAAAAGCTATGGAGAGTTTCAGAGTAATTTCTCTTCCCCACGGCTAACGTGAGGGTGAAAACAGTTGCTCGGGCAGTGCTCTGAGCTGATTTTCGGCTCCCTAGGGCAGAAGGAGGTTGTTTGTGACCTGGTGGCAGTGCACTGCACTGCTGTAACCTGGACCATCGTGTCCTGCTAGACAGGGACATAATTTGAGAGCCTAACAGAGGAGCCCACTCTCCCATCACCAGTTCGGTTGATTTGGTAAGTTCTGGGTGGAAAAAAACCTAGCATGAGTCCCTCTTTTCATCTATTCCTCCGCCTTAAAAGCCTGACTCTACCCCTGCTGCCTATTTCCCAGCTCCTTCTTTCAGATGCTCCACACCTCCGCTGATAGCGTGTCGCTCGCTGGCTCTCTGGTGAATGGAGAGCAACTATCCATTCCAGAAAGTTTAGGACTTCTCGAAGGAGCAGGCCAAGTTCAGGGGTTATTATTTTACAGAGGTGAAGTTTCAAGCCCTTGAAGTAGTCATGTTTCCTCTAGGAAGCTTTTAAAATGTGGAAGCGAAGAGGCCCCTACGATTCACTGGGACCATGAAGCCAGAACGTCAGCAAGTCTTTGGGGATCAAACGTAGCGAGACCCAAGGACTACACTATCTACAGGGGCTTCAGCACCGTCTGTCCATTCACTTCCTCAGGTGTATACTGGCTCTGCTCCTTCCTCCATTCATTCTCTTCTTACCTCTCTACTTCCATCTTTAAGACAAGCCTGGTTCAGCAGACAAAGTAACACATCTCTCCCCAGAAAGAGCAAACAAGCCAGAAGCAACCCAAAAGACTAGAGCTGTCAAGACAAGATAACAGCTGCTGTCCCCAACGCTTGCTTTGCTTGTTTCAACTTATAAGAGAAGAGTCTGTTTTCTCTACTTTCCCCAAGACCATCTTTTCAACCATTCAGAAAACTGCAAGGTTGGTACAAAACTTTCTAACAGAGAGTAAATTTCAATTCAACTTTTTCCAAGACAAGTTATATTGACACCAACAAGGCTGTGTTCTTCCAGGGAGAGAAAGTACTGCCTTGCCCTCGTGCCTGATAACACCTAGCTGAGAGAAAGGCTCCCCACTGCGCAGTCAAATAGAGACTTCTACTCACATCTGAAAGCACATGAGGTCAAGACGTATTTCTACAAATAAACAAGTTCCTATCCGAGTTAAAAAGCAGCCACCAGCATAAACTACTAGTAAAACCATTGGAAAAAAACGTGTGTATTTACATATCGAAGTCTAACCTCTGTCAGGAGCTGTAAGAGGATCAGTGAAGCAGGAGTACTGTCTTCTCTACAACCAGACTGTGCTCCACAACTCTCTTCCCCAAGGCCTCTCTGCTGAGAAACGTGGCCATCAAGTTTCCTACGATCAGCAGGCAGCTCGCTGCGAGGGCAAGCTCTGCACCTGGGCCCAGTTTGGAACCGGTGTGCTGCCCAGTTCCTTGTAAAGCACTCCCACCTGGGAGCCAGGGAAGGCGAGGGAGAGGGATGCTTGCTTCGGTGCATTCCTCAGCTATCTGGGGATTGGCAGCGTGAGGAGAAGGACAGACGAGCTAATTAGAGGAAGGCAGAAGCAAATTAATGGCATTTTACCCCCCTGACCACTTCCCTACAGGCTTCTGTCATCCCCTCTCTGCAGTGATTTCCAAGCTCAAATTTTACACGCTCCGAGCGGTGTGTTAGTTTGCAGAAGAGCACGACCTGTGAGGGCAGTATGTGGTTTTTCTCCACCGGAGAATCCACCACATCATCCCGAATGCTGGGATAGGGAACTTATACCGTACCGTCTCTGCCAAGGGCAGGGTAATGCTGGGCATTGCCTTTGGAGAGCAAGGATGCCAGGGAAATTCTGCAAGTGCGCGATGAGTTTTCTTCATCATGTGGAAAGTCATTTCTATAAAGTGGTACTGAAGTGGGAACGCATTTCCAGAAAACCTCAGATGTCTTTCTTAGTAAGTCGCTGTTGCTTTCAGAAGCACAGGACTTCCCTTTCCTTGATGTTCTGCTGCCCTCTCCCCGATTTGTCGCAAAGCATTTTAGCACGTGTCAATCCCTCACGTCAGAAAGTAGTTTAGCATTAAATTTGTGCTCAAGGAACCAAAAAATCCAGGATTAACAGGTTCTCCTCTCTCCTTTCGTTCTGCTTACATGTTTCCAGTGACCCATTTTACACAGCCTGGAGGGCTGAAGGGACCCTGCAGCCAGATTTCTCCCAGTTGTTAGTATTTCAACACATACGCAGCCCTGAGCTTGTTTTTCCCTGGCCGTGATAAAGAGGATGCAGATTGCGAAAGAGGTAGTTTCTGACTATTCCAGCCACTTCATGGCAGGCTACCCAGACCAGCGCTGCAATAATGCAGTAAGAAACAGAGATAGAATTCAGATAACTGATTAAGACTGACATTAAGTACCAAAAAAAAAAATTCAAAACTGCCCTTATTATTTCCTTTTCTTTTTTTTTTTTGAAGCCTAATTCCCTGAGAAAACTAATGAAACCACAGGATAAACCATATGACTTTCAGGAGATTATTTTCCTTCCTAGCCTCTCAGAAGGCTTTTTTTTTTCCTTGGTACAAATAACACTCACACCTAAAGAAAACTTTAGGAAGCTCTTGATAGGACAGCCGTACTGTGGGATTAGTCACGTTCATAGTCACCCTCTCCATCAGTGGGCTGCCAGGCTTGGGTCACGTAGCATTCGTCCACAGCGCAATACCCCAGATAGATGCAATGCCTCGGTTTAAAAAAAAATCCCCTTAGAGGCTGCATGTAGAGGCTTGTCAAGCCTCAAGTGCCCTGCAGGCTGCACTTTAAAAACCTCTGTCCTAGATGATTTCTCTGTCAGGTAGGTTCTTTTTTCCCCCCAGCTCTTCTTATTTGCAGGTTGTTTTCATCTGTGGAAGTTTAATTTCTGCTGATGCTAATGAAGCTGGACCCTAGGAGAAGAGTCTGATTTCTATCAAGCCCTCCAACTCCCTAGCGAGCCGGTGTGAAGTCAGCTAAGAAATAATTTCTCTCAACATCTGTTTTCTTCCTACAGTTTCTTCTCTTAACAGGCTCCTCTACATGAAAGCATTTCCCTGCCATTTCCCATCAATGGCACACGGAAGAGAAGACTACCACGTCCCTAATCTTTGTCTTGCCACTCGGTGTTTCCACCCAGCCTTCCCTCAAATTATCCCCTGCTGTTTAAAAATTACAGACAGGCAGAGCCCCCCTTTTTATAGGGTAATCGGCAGCTCCCTCTTCTAAATTTAAACACATGGGGTGGCTGAATGACTTCTCTTCGCTCCCTCCTCCCCAAACAGGCTATTTTCTAGACTAGTGACAGCTGTCACTCAGTACTTCTTCCCTATATAACCCCTGGCCCTGCCGGTTTGCCTCCCTATCCCCCTGCAGTAAGTGGCTCTATTACTCTTACCAGTCTAGCACGAAGCATAAGCAACCAGGGCATGTCTATGTCTCGGCTTGAGCGTGTTGCCCTTTCACCAAGAGGACATTTTGGGCATCCTTTGGCCAGCTCTTAGCTTGCAGAAGACTCGCCTATCTACGCGGTTTCAAAAATCAGGACGACTGAAGCGGCTGAGTGTATCAGCGGGAGATTACACCAGAACTCCTGGCCTCTGAAATGGACTGACCCCGCGCTCTTTGCTCAGGTTTTTCGGCTGAGGTGGTGTTGCTGGTGTCGATCGTGCTGAGCAACACGTGCGCAAAGTGAAAATGGCATCCCCTAAAGAGCATTTTGTGGTCGCGTCGTCATCTGCTCCTATGAAGACAGGCCAGCCCACAACACAACTGGCAAGGGGGTAGGTAGGGGTGAAGGAATCGGGCCGTCTATAAAAGCCCAAGAGAGGCTGGGGTGGGTTGTGGACGTAAATGTGGAAGCAGGCAGGAAAAGAAAGGCCTCCGCAATTTGTAATACACTCCCAATAAGGGATTTGTAAAACGGCCACATCTGAGTTACCAAGCGTGCTTGAAGGGAAGGGCTTGAAAGGCACCGGCTACACCAGATTGGATCTTTCCCAAGCTGTCAGCAGCAGTTTCACTGGAAGGCTGTAAACCAACAGCCCTGGAGAAAGGCAACAATTCCTCGACAAGGCTGGGCACAGGCACCACTGGCGGTGCAAGACACTGTACATCTTGCTTGCTTGCATCCTTTATGGCTAAGGGAGTAACTGTACCCCGTGGGGTTGTATCTGCTGCTGCACATTTGTCTGCCACGGGTGAGCAAGGGCATGTTAATCAGCAACTTACTATTGTGCCGATCAACTTAAACCTACAAATTTTACCTTTGAACTTGGATTTCTGTCCAAACCTTTCTCTTGGAAACAGTCTGATAGCTTATCCATGACAAGTGCTGGTATTTTGCCATTATCAAGCGACCGCATAAATAGCAAAGGCATCCTCTGTTGCTTTCTTTTGCCATATAGGAACCTGTCCTCCAAGAGTTTCCTGGCTGCAGGAAGGTAAAAACCCCACCATGTTCTTGTTCCCCTCTCACTTTTATTTCTCTTCATTTGGCAAGATGAATGGGTTGCTGCCCTTAACAACTTGAAGCATTTTGAGAGTTTCAGACTGCTGGCAGGGACATAAATTGTCCTGATTTTTTTACCCAGAAGGGCATGGCAATGCTATCAGGAGGTTCAGGGAAGCAATCACAGTTGGATACCTATCCAAACGCGTACCAAAAAGATTTGCATGCCTTACATATGCTAGAAATGGGGGAAGAAGCGCTCCTCCAGCCTGTCTTCTCATACCCCATAGTAGCTGCTCTAAACCGCAACAAGCCTGTTGCTTAAGTAAGACCTTACCTGACGAGGGCCAGGGAAGGCAATAGTGAACTGAGGACGAAATACCGTGCTGGAACCAAATAGGAAAAAAAATGACAGCTGAGGTAAAAGGAAAGTGAAAACAAACTATTTGCTAACGTTCTGCTCTTAGGACACAGCAGAGTATGTTGCGACACCTCCTTCCCAAAGCTAAACCGATCAGCCCAAAGTACAGAGCTGGCGACTGGGCTCAAGGCCGTTCCACAGGGGTGTTCACTGGGCTTGCGCAGCTGGAGCGAGTTAGCGTTTTGCTAGGTTGGGATTTTGGAAACCAAATGTCAGCGTAACGAATGGCTACGCAGAGCAAACTGTCACAGCTTTCGTGGTATGGGGGACCCGTGTCTCAAGGATGCTCCTGGCTGTATGCCAGATTGGAGATGACTCACCAGTCCCCCTTCATCCTTTAAGTTTTTCTTTACATGCTTCTCAATATAGTTTATTTTCAGTCCTTTAATGAGAGAGTCTTATGTCCCGAATCTGACATTCCTTCTCTGGCCTTGATAGGGCATGGGAAATGGTTTCTTTTAAGCCCCTGCTCTCTGGAAATTGTGCTCCAGCCTCGATCCGTCTCCCTGCACATACACACAAAACCATCGGCATCACTAGGCAGCTCTGAAAATGTTTGCAAGTAAAGATAAAGTGGTAAAATAGATATTCTCTATCTTATACTTTGTGATCTTTGCTTATGTCTGTCTGCTCAAAACATTCTCTTAAGACACTAGGTCTGGCCAATTACTCCTGGCTCAATCTACTGCAGGGTATTTCCACTTCTGAAATGGAAATTAAAAGACTGGCCCAGTCTCAAACTGCAGATTTGAATTTCAGACTTCCTGAAGTTCAGGAGCATTCTGACTTTGTTTTAATTCAGCCCACAGTAATGCAGGACAATTTTGCTTGCTTGTTTGTTTTCAAAAACCTGTTCCTAAAGATAAGAGCTTACTTAAGCAAGCATTTGCAGAAGTCAGGTGTTGCTTAGGTATTTTATAGCCAAAGTTTTCCCTCTGGCATAACCCTAGGAGGTACAAGACCTGAGTTTCAGAGCTCATGAATCCCTTCAACTCCTTCAGAAAGTAGTGGCAGATGGAGGTGTTCAGCTACTGGAAAAATCACCCTCTCTGCGTGTAGGTGGAAAACTACTGCCCCTGTTTCACATCCAAATCTCTGCTAGGAACTTGAACAGTCCTACTTGAGCAGTATTCTTCAAGGAGTTGCATATAAACAGGTATGCATTGTCTTGAAGGAGCAATCTTGGCTTCAACAGCAAGCTCTACGATGAAGAGTCCACCGATGAAGGTGGACCGGCAGCGGCAGCACAGACGGGCCATGCTCCAGACCTAAGATTTATTGTGAATGTGTTACAAGAACTGTTGCAAAAGCAAGTCCCTGTAGCTACCTACCTCCCCTTCTTCAATTTTTCCAGAAATAGCGAATCCTGAGTATCCCAGAGCGATGCAACACCACAGGGACTAATCCAGTCCTTTCACGATTTCGTAACCAAGATGACACTAGGAGACTGAGCCCAACACACATGACACCGACAGAGGCAGTAGCCCAGGGATGCGCAGGTTCTTTCATACAGAATTAGCTGCCTTACAAAGGACCAGGCCAAATTTTGCACGCAGATGTGCGGGGTTTTCCAACCGGGCAGGAAAGTGGCTTTACTCAGCTGAGTAAATTTCCATAGCATGAATATGCTTCTCAAAAAACAGCCTCTTGAGGTCAGATTTGAAGCACGGACAAGAGGAAGTACGGAAAAGTGCGTGCTGCTGTTGGCTGCTTGAAAAAGGACTTTGATCTCCAGAGCTGACAACCTAACACCTCCAAGAAGCAATTTTATTTGCCTTTTATATAATGTGAGGCATGCAGGACATCAGTTGAGGGATAAGTACCAGATACAGAGCACTGTCATCCACTACTGCTTACTAAAACAAGGGCTGGCTTACTGCTTACAGCTTAAGAAATAATGCTGTAAGATATAAACTGATCGCAGAGCAACAACATCAAGCGATGGCCAGTACAGACCTAAGCGTTCTACACGCCACAGCATCTAAAAGGTTGGCCTGGAAAGATGAAAAGAAAGCAATAATGTAAAAGCTCGAACCCCAGTGAAGCAGAAAATGATTTATGACCAGAGCTGGCATGGCTTTAACCCTCTGAGGACTGAAAGCTATATAGAGAAAGAGTTCAGCCCTGTGACTTCAGGTGGACCTTTTGTAAGAGATAAACCACAGGGGCGTTCAGAAGGCAGGCTTCTACGGCAACTGTGGCCAAAGCCCATTAAACAGAGCAGGAGAGTTAGCAAATTCTCCATTACACAGGGTCGCTTTCCAACAACAGTGACAGTACAAAAAAAAACCCTCCAAACAAACCCCAATTAAAATGTACGTCAGTATACCCAGCGCAGTGTAAATAAGACTTATTTCAACAGTCAAGCCTTGAGTCTTTTTTACTGAGAATTGCTTGCCAGTTATAGGTTGGCCTCTAGAGCATCCCATATTTAATGCAAACCCCTCATCAACCTTCTTGCAACTCTGCATTTGCATGCAACGGGTACACATTCGAGGGGTGCATTTCTGACGGAGGCAGAGTAGAAAGCCCTCGGTGGCATCAGCAAGGACAGCAGGGCACGGGTTAGTGCTGAGCACCTGGGGAAAGTCCAGCCCTACGAAATTTAACAATGTCACTGGGGCTCATGTAGACACAAACGCAGCTCACTACTTGCATTTGAAGAACAATGCTCTAACCAGAAGGCTGGCTGAAGATCCTGCCCAGGGCAGACAGATGCATTCTAGGAAAGGGGAGGCTGAAGGGCTTTGTTTGTCTCGTCTTCCAACACTAAAAGGGAAAAAAATGAAAGGATTGAGAGTTTTTACACATCAATTCAGTGCTGTGTCATTGGGAGAGAGGGAACGCTGTCCCCACCTGTACAGCAACCTGCTGCTCTGAAAGCGATGGTAAGAAATGGCAAAAAGCAGCAGCAAGTGACCCTGGTTCCCCCTCAGGGTATACCGGGCAAAGTCAGCTCAGATGCTCTTTTTGTGGGTTGCAGCATCGCTTTACCTTGTTCCTGCCACAGTCCAACTTTTCTGACGCTAGCATCAGTCTCCATAAACTCCCGAGAAGGCTGCCAGGCTTCCTTCTCATCCCAAGGGCACTCTGAAACTCTGACTACCGAGATCTGCCTCCCATTTGCAGAGAAAGGCTTTCCGCACCGCTCGTGCCCTCGATATATTCGCACTGGTGGCTCACGCTTCTCCCCGTCTCTCCTGATACTCCAACACGGCGCTTTTTGGAGCTGCAGCCGCTGCTCTCCCTTTCCTTCAGGCCCCGAGATGTGGTGATTGCTTTTCATAGCAGGGCATGTCTGTAGAATTGCACGCATCCAGCAGCTTCTGCAAGTAAACCTCCCCCCTAAAGGAACTAAAAGTCACCCTAATGGAACTAATAGGACATAGCTGAGCCATTTGCAGCCGCTGTCTCAGACAGACATCGTCTCTTTTTGGCCAGACTGAAGAGAGGGATCCAAAGTGGTTCGTTGAAGAAAAGAGAGGTGGCATCCTAAAGAAGCGTTTTCTAAACCCAGACATTGAATAGCAGCATTCTGCACAGGAATAGCTGGTCCCCCTTCCTGCTTAATTGCATCTAATTCCCCAAATTTACCTTTGCAAATAGGTGCTTGCTGCATGCACAGCTGCCAGCAGCCTATCTGATCAGCGAGGTAGGAATAAAAAGGTCCCCTCTTTCTACAGCCCCATTCTCTGATCACCAGACAGGTTAACTGCCTGCTTTTTCTTCAACTACACATCTAAGACCCAGTGTTTTTTCTGCTTTGTAACTATGGCCTGGCAAGATCAAAGCTTATCAGCAAACATCCCGGGCCAAATCCCCGGCTGAGCGAAAGCTGCCCGCTGCACCCTGAGGACCGTGTTATCATAAAACCTAGTTGAGCTGAGCAGCAGGCTTGGCCCTGTTAAGCCCGTAGTCGGCTGTTACTGATTTTTCTCTCTCTCGGGTCCTGAAGTCCTAGGAGTTCTGAAACAGTCCCTGGAGAAGAAAGGAAGCAGGCGACAAAAACGAGCACTAACCCCAGCTCCTGATGTCTTTGGTAGCTGAATTTGGCTGAAGGTTCTGGGCCAGCGAGCATAAATGTCCACCCGGATTGAGATTTTGGCTTCCAGGAGCACCTTGCTGGAGGAACTGAAAGGTGGAAGAGGGAAACGCCAGCGAACGCACAGTGAGACGTAACCAGAAGCTGTGGACTGAGAGCTCTGCTGCTAAATCAATCCAGAGAGGAAAAGCTGAAGGATTAGACTTGACTGAAGGCACTCAGGAGTCAAGTGTTGCTACCAGGTGACTTGAAGAAATAAGAGAAGCAGAGGCACTGAGGTTGTATAGCAGTGGAAGTTAAAGCTGCTGTTATTCCCCTAGAAAGAATTAATCCCTATTCATCCTGGAGATCTGAGAAGAGCGCTAAACTACCACCACAAGTAAGTTGTTGTTTGTTAAATCAGCTAGTAGACGAGAGGATAAGAACCCAGACATTATTATAGCCAACAAAACAGCCCTTAATTACAGTGATCCTTTGTATTTAGCCGTATCCGAAGATACCAGGTGAGACTGCTATATGCAAATGGAAATAAGATACACTACATACACAGCAAATAAGCACACAGCACTTGCTCCACTGCAGTAACACGCCAAGCACACAGAAAAGATAGGGAGAGATTTACCATTCCCGTTTTGCAAATGGGACAACGGTTAGCTAAATGTCTATAGGTTGGGACAGCAGCTACTCAAAAGTCATGTTGAAAACCCAAGACAAAGCTAGGAATCCAGCCCATATCATCTTTAAGCCAGTCAAACACTTTAACCAACCTTTCCAGTCTGTAGGAAACCGCATACCTTTAACAGCCACGGATGACAGCAAAGATTGGCCCTTCTCTACAAAATCACAGCCACAGCCTTAGGAAACTTACCTGTGAGCAGTGACTGTATCAGTACACAACTGGTACATAAACAAAGATGTTATAAGTAAGGTCCAAGACTTAGCAAAGTATTCCTTTTTCTCCTTCCCTCTTCCTTTTTATGAGCACAAAGGTCTATAGCTACACAGTGGAAAGACAAATCCAACACCTCTGCCTCTCAAAACCTCCTCTAGAAAACCAAAATAATCCCATAGGCTGCCAAAGGGAGGGGGGGGCGGGGGGGAAGGTCTGTTCCTGTTAGAAACTTGTGGAAGATCACCAATATTCAACCATTTTCTGCACCGTCTCACTGCAAACCAGAAAGCCTCAGTGTTGTGCTCATCACTGGAAAAGCTCTCTTCTGCGCTGACCCTTGTCTTTTATCAGCTCCTTAACCAAACCATGTGAAAGAAGAGTGGAAGTGCATTTCGCCCCACTTGGATATTTAAGGCATGTACACATGGTACACATGGTACACATAATAGTCCATAAGCTGCCCATAAAAATAGAACGCCTCAGTCTTTGCCAGTTACCCAAAATCAGCCTTAGTAGCAAGCAACGGGAACGTAAAACCAAAGAAAAAATGTTTTTAGTACAGTCCCAATATTAATACTACAGCTACCTTGTTTGGAAAAAGTTGTGGAAGAAAGAAAATGGTACTGATCTTTAGCCATACTTTTGAGCAAGTCCGTGAGATACGCTCTGTTCATCCAGATAAGAAAATCTCAGAACCCAGACCCCCAGATGGAAGCCACCCCTCATGCCAAATGTTCACACCAAGGATTATTTTCAGAGAATGTTCCCCCGGCTAACATACCTGGGGCAAAGGCATCTCCCATCTAAATGATAAACGTACTTAATAGGTGTCTAGCACTCGGCTAACTACGAACAAACATTTGACATGTTCTATGACTGCGCATCCTCAGCAGGATAAGGTGCACGTTTTTTACATTGAAACAGAAATCCGTGTTCTCATAAGCATTAAGAGCCACGCAGCGCACACGCGTACAGATCAGAGGAGCATGCGTCATCACCGTCGCTTGCTCGGTGTTGTTTTCTTTAACAACACCCTGAGAACTCATGTGGAATGAGTAAGTTGGGGGTGCAAGAGTGAATCCTTAACTTGGGCTTGTAAGACTACTCCAACAGCTATTCCAGTGGCAGTGGTAGGCTGTGGAGGTCACTGGTCAAAGTACACATCCTCCGAACCACACAAAACCAAATTCCTTCAACGGAGCCACATTTGATTTCGCAACTGATACGAGTAGCTCATGTCGCATTTACGGCATGGAGTGCCTGGCTTTTCCCGATTGCCCAGAGAGGATAAAGGTGGCAGGATTACATTTAATGGAACAACAAAAGCTTAGAAAAGCAAAAGGCATCAGACAGATGAGCTCTGGATGCGCTGGCTAGTGCCTCTGGTAAGACAGCGGTGCCGAATTTGATAATTGGCATTCCAAGAAGGGGAGGTCTCGGCCTCACGAGCAATACATCAAAATTGCTGCTTACATCGCGGTTTGAGCCAGGGACGGCACGCAGCTGCTGCGGGAGCATCAACCGGGACCTGCAGCGTCCCTTCCCTCTCCTGACGCGGCGAGGGAGGAACACACTACTTCGCTCTTTGCCACAGACCAGCTTTCCCCTCCGATTTGTCTGACACCGTGCCAATGTCTTGGGCAAGGAGTTGGCACGTAAACCGCCCCTGGGGGCCGATCATCCACGGCACAGACCATGAGGCTTCTGGCCTGTGCTTTTGTAATCTTGGCAGGACAGCGAGCCAAAACCAGGGATCACCCCAAGTCCTTTTGCTTCTTAACATAGTTAATAATTGAACTGTCGATAAAAAAGACTTCCTAGATCTCTGGCTCAGTCACTGTACAGGAGACGACTGCTATTTAGACCACAGTAATGTTCTCCCAATTTCCTTGGAGACTTGGGATTAAAAATTCGACTCCAACCTTTGAAACATTTCACCCACAGCTACATGAAATCCTCCGAGAACAAGCACACAGGCCCTCGCGAAGTCAACAGAGATGTTGCATTTCCACCCTTGCATAGCTTGCACGACTGCAACTCCCTTCGGCTTGGTCCATGTGTAACGCACGGTGGGCAAAGCTGTAGGTGCACACACGAGGCTGTTGGAGAAACGGGACCCTTCAAGGCACAGCACAGGGCCCTCCCAGCAAACAGAGGACATCTGTACTTGGAAAACGCCGAATACCTCCTCTCACAGATGTTATCCACCAGTCGTAACGCCAGTCCTGCCATGCTAGCAAAGGCAACGTTACATTTGAGCTTGAATCCCTGCCCGGGCACATCTTTTTATAGGAAATGCCCCACTGGGAAGAGACAGGTGGCCTAGCTGCACTCCCACCAAAATACTGTTTTCTCACGGGCCGTTACGCATCCCGCCTTTCCACAGCAGCTACGTCGTTCTCCGTTTTCAGCTGATTTACCCTTGACAGCTGAGAACTACAGTAAGGAGCTGTTCCTATCTTTGTTCTACTGAGGGGGAACAAAGGAAGCGAGAGGTTCAGAAATACACACAGAAGGTCAAGGAGGAAGCGTGTGACAGAGGAAGGAGTTGCATTGGCCCTTCTAGGTCCAGGACAAAATTTCTCACCATAGGCTACTTCTCCCATTGCCTTCACTGGGTGGGAATGAAGCCAGGGCCGAGTGCTCTGGAAATCCCATTAGGAATGCTTCCTTCATTTAGATGTTTTAATAGTCTTCACGTCTCTCTGATGAAGACGTGCTTGCTGCAGCCAAAAAAAAAAAAACCCACCAACACTCTTTGAAGGAGAAATTAAATGCTTCATTAATTCAAAAATTGTTGAGACTGCAAATCAGGAACAGAACATACAGGTCTAGAGGCAAGATTACTAATAATTCATGAGCAAAATGCTATGTTTATGCAACACTAAGGATGAGATTTTAATTGCTTATTACTCTAATGGATTTCATTCAGTTGTTATGGCAACTTTCTCCTTTTAGTATATGCACTACACTAGACGCTTACACGTTTAAGCCATGAAGCAAGGCAATGTGACACACCACAGTTGCAACATGTATTGTAAAATAATACTGACTCTCTGCTCATATGATGCGTAGTAGGCAGAGACCATAGAGCTGGCTAACATCTTCTAATCTACAATGTTTTGTTATTATATGCAGTTTCTCTCAGCTGTCCCAGCTGACAACTTCCATGCTTATCTCCACCACTAACTATTCTCAGTTTAAACTACTTGGCACTCCACTTGAGCAAAAACGGTGGCCGTTTTGTGAAGAACCTAGTTAGTAATGGCAGTTTTGTCAGCACATATGTTAGACGTTCTCTCATCTGTATTCTGACTCTTCTCCAGAAAAGCTTTTACACAACATGAATTCAGAGCACGAACTCAAAACCTGACAGTTGAGACCTGCAGTCAGACCCAGGCCTTTTGCTGTTTGCAGTTCAGTTCAACAAGAACACCCAGCACAGGCTCTGCTTAGCTGTACTTAAACATCCACTCCTATTTCTCTCTCCTGCCCAGTCTCTCCCCAGTGATGGTGGAACCGCTCCTCATGTGCAAACATATCCACTAACTTGCGCACAGCAAAACAGATCTTGCTCTCCGAGCATGTATGCTAGCGAAGCATGTTTTGCAGGTCCCTGGAGTACATCCTTAAAATCTCTTGCGAGTCATCTCTTTCACATGAATCAAGTTTTTAAGAAGCTGAAGACTGCAGCTGTGAGTTAGAAGTTGTTTGGAAAAGGAAAGAGATATTGCCCTGTGTTAAAGGCCCTTTGCAGCGTACATTGAACTGGAATCTGCAGAAGCTGGTTTCTGGTCTTGCCCCAGTATCTAAGGATTCACATTTCACTGAGCTCCAAAGCCCTGATAGCTGACCGGTATCACACAAATAAGGCATTCACCTATTAGTCCAGCCCCTTCACAAGCAAGCCAAAAAACGGTATGGGATTGTGAAGCAGCGCCGGCCTTTAGATCCACTGTTTCCTTTACCGCGTGGTTCAGCCCTTCAGACTACCGTCAAGCACAGAGCCCACTCTAAGCACTGACCAACAGAAACATATTACTTAGTCTGCCAGGGAAGAAAAGAGGAGCTGCTAAAGACCAGGGCCTGAACACACCCGACGGATTTATGCTGAAATATTTTATTGCTTCACATCACTTGTTATGTAACTAAGTGGCAGAGAAGTCAAGTTTCCTGTTTAAAAGACCATCATCATGATTTAATTATGGAATGACAATTCACTAGGAACAGAAGTGGTTCCACTGCTGATCCCTTGCAGCCCAGTTCAGCCAGAGGATAGCAGGTGAGCAGTATGATAACATCTCAAGATCCTTTCAGAAACCAGGGCTTATCGAGACTGATGCGAACCATCAGCTCTATGCTTTTACATAGGTTAGGCAACACGCTATCTCAGAAAAACACAGGGAGTAACACCCCAGAGCTCATACAGAAACCATACAGCCAGGAGCTCTCCCAGGAGATGTCTCCCCCACAAAAACATTCCCTTTCAGCCCCCTCAGCCTCCACCCAAACCAGTCTTACTGACAAGGCAGTTATGAAAATGAGCACATATTTAAACTCTTGAGACTGCAAGCATTCGAAGTTTCACCTCGTGGTACAAGAAAGCCCAAAACAGCGTTTAAAAACCATGCACACCTCTGCTATTAAAAACAAGCTAACCACCAAAAGCCGCACTCTTTGAACAAAGCCAGGCAACCCTTCTTTGAGGAATACCCAGCTATCTGACCCGGCAAAATCAAAGTCGAGCCTAAATTATCAAACCACAGAAGTAAGCCTGAACAACGTTCTTGCAAGCAAACGTCTTTTCATGCTGGGACAAACTTGAAAGGGGCTGAATGGTACACCTCAAGCTTTATTAAACAGACTAATCTCACCAGCTGTTAGTAAACCAAGGGACATTGCCCATGGCTTCCTACCTTCCTAACAGCCCACCTACGCAGCACACGCATCATCTGCCGACTCCTGAGCGAGGTGGTTGCTGTACTGAAGCGACCCAAGCGAGCACCTTTGAAGTAGAAGCTCAACATCTTTGCAGCAGCAGCTTTCATGTTCAAAGCGGTCACAACAGACAGCAAGGAAGCCATTGCTCTTAAAACATTACAGCATGCGTTTCAAAGATGAACTGTTCCTTTATATAACTGACTTTGCAGTACATGAGACTTATTAGTCAGTAGGGAACTTCATACAGAACTGTTAATAATATCAAGTGTCCATCCCTCATCTGTTGCATGTGGGCAGCCTTGTAGTGTGTTCCTGTATTTAAAAAAAGTAGCTATGAAGGCCATGAAGAAAAAAATTGAATATTGTTATTACACTCAAGAGGATTTTTTTTAACAGCAGCAGTAACCCTCTTCTTCCTACACATGCTCCCTGCCAATGAGACAGCACTCACTGTCAGCCTCCCAGCACCCTGTACATTCCCAACCCCAGCATACACACGCTGCCCCCATGTTGGAACACCCAAGGCAGGATTTCCCTTTGCAGCAGCAGTGGCCACAGCTGGAAGACACGCTGACCTGGCAGAAGAAGCACCTTTGTCCTTTCTCTCACTCCATCCCTTGCACAAGAGAAAAAAAAAAAAAAAAAGACAGAATGAGGGCAGATCTGTATCAAGCTACAAGGTGCAGTAGGTCTATGATGATGCTTACAGCAATCTCAGCAAGCAGCTGAGTGCTGGTCCCGACTCCCTCTTTAAGTCTTTCTAGGGCTCAGATGATCTTTTCTGGCAAGAACCAGGTACAGCCGCCTTATTCCTTAATTTTTGCAACAGAAGCACCACTTGGAAATACACTGGCAAGGTGGAATGAGAAGGAAACTAGCTCAGGTTTGCCTTTGAGCAGTTACCATAATTGTTTCGCACTGCCAAGATGCAGAGACATCCCAAGACCAGATTTTACTGGGAACAGCATCAGCCCCAAACCCAGCAAACCCCAGAACACTTGGCCTGTAATGACCCCGAACTTAACCACTAGCAGGAGCTCCCATTTGCCAGCTGTACCAATGCACCATTCACAACACTCAGCCCAGTACGACAGAGCCCAGCTGCAGCTGGGTGATAAGCACAGGATACCTCACACTAGCTTCTAAAACTGCTAGGAGCAAAGCTGTGAAGAGATTCACATGCAGTAGCAACCCACACAGAAGTCTTCCCCC
>JAOBAS010000007.1:8296458-8307448 GCA_025311575.1 Elanoides forficatus | reverse complement strand
ATAGGAGTAAATGTCCCCCACTGGTACACCTCCTGTCTTCAGTACAGAGGAGTGTAATTTCACACTTCTCATCTTGTGCTCATGCAAGTTGGTCATATTCAGAATTCATAAATAAATACATTTATTCAGATTTATTACGTGCTTCTTAAAAGACAGAAGGAGAGCAAGGCTTGCCGATCAAGGATTAATGTAAATACGAGGTTGGTGTTGGAGAAAAGGTACACTGGCAACATGAACAAATCTAGAGACAAGCAATGACAGCCCGCGTATGTCTGTCTCGGTGACCACACCCCGAGCTCAACATAGCTGTTGAAATTAGGAAGGGAGGGTGCAGAAAAAAGAAACCCAGCTTGTTTGCTCAGGAGAAGGGAGCTATACTTAGCAGAAAATATTTTGAGCCGACACGACCCAAACACAAATCAATGGAAACTTACTAAGTTTAGGACAGAGATTGTGATTTTTTTTCTTGCTCCTGCAACGTACGGCAATCCAATGCAGAAATAGCTTCTAACAGTGTTAATGGCTAGGTGAAAGGAATTTCCATTACAAGAGGAAGATCACCACAAAGGGAAACGCAAGGTAGCCTACGCAAGAAAATCTGTAACAGCACAGCGAGGCTGTTCAGGTGCATTGCTTTGTTTTGCAAAGGCAAAGTTTACATGTTTTTTTGATGGGTATCCAGAAACGCTTTTCAGACGCATCCAGAGAGCAAGCCTGGAAGCGCCATTTGTTCATCGGGATCTTTATGAAGCCGCGTGGCTGACTGCAGGGCACCTTCACACAAGCAGCTTGCATTTTTGGGACAGGCCAGATGAAAAGAACCCTCGTGGTATATGGAGCCGGTTATATATACCCTAGAACTCCAGCATGTATTTAGAGGAAGCATCTATCATTCTTGTACATATTACAGATATTTACAGACGTAAAAGATTATGTATGCATTTAAGCTGGTGTAAAGCTGCCATGTACTGATACCACATACTTTGTTTACTGAAAAAAAAGCCACTGCATTTATACCATTCTGTCGGCATAAGTACCCCTGTACCAGCACAGCTGCATCAAAGTCCTGGGAGAAGAGGAAGTGCGTCTGTGTAACTTAAATAGCAAAAATTGCTAGTATAATGAAGGCAAAACTACAGCTGACCACCGAGACTCCTAGAGGAGATGAAATGTTGATGTGAAGCGCTGAAGCGGACTACTTGAGGCCTCCATTTTCACTGCCTCAATTAACATTTGGTCTGTTTTCATGCAGTTTATGCTGGTTTAATGCAGTGTTCTTCTCCCTGCCCATTTCGTCTGGTTTCGTGAGAGATACTTTTGACCTTAAACTGTCTCAGAAGGCATTTCTGAATCCTCTCTGACAACAGAGGAACCTAACTTCTGACTCCCAAGGTGAGGTTACTAGAAGAGAGAGATCAAAAAGTCTATTGGAAAAACAGATCTTTCCTAGACAATAGTCTTATTCCCTGTACAGTAGGGGGCATAAAACTTGTAAAACACAGCTAAAAATCAAATTGCTTGTAGTGCTAAAATCTTGATTCGTGAAGGGAATTCCAAGTCTTCATTGAGAATTTGCACTGACGCAAAAGGATTTTGTTCCAGAAATAACACCATGGGTAGGTCCCTCTCTATTATTTCATGGCTCTGAGCAAGCCCCTGTACGGTATGCTGGTAACTGCAGAAATCCACAATCCCCGATACTGATGGAGCGTGAGGAAATGGCTGGAGAGTCCGCAGCACTCTTTGGCGGGCCTGATGCTCTGCCTGTGTTTTCATGAAGACCTCTCTCTACACAGAGCTGAGAAGATCTAGAGTGGTATCAAGGAGCTAACTGCCAAGCTTGCAAACACAGTGTCCAATGCAACCTACTTTTGCAACATCATCAAATTTCACTCTGGAGGCCTTGAAAATGGCTCTAGCATGACAAGAGGAAGGGGGAACTAGACCCCCACACCCATGCAAACCCTCACTTTAAGAGGGTGAGAAGGGGGAAGACACTTGCGGATGACTTCATCAGTGCCACGTCAAGAATATTTGCAGTTTTATTGCTCACGGGTTGTTGTTGCCCCGCCTTGTTCAAATTCCACTCACTGTGCGCTGAGAAAAAGGAAGGAACCGGGAAAGATTCCAAATCTGTGGCACATTTCATCACTTACCCAGTGAATACAATTATTATCCATGATTTCTGTGTTGGGCGGGTTTAGGTGCCCTTTGCATTACTCCCCTTGCAGCTCCTTTGTGAGCCGGCTCAGTCTCACTGGTTTTCATTACAGCTATCGTCAGAAATCTATATTGCATCTTCAAGTCTATTAAAATATTGCTTCCTGTCTTTTTTAGATAATAGTATCAGATGCATACATCAATTTTCTGCAGGAAGATGTTGCAGGCAGTATTTGTAATGGCAGCTCAAGATGCAGACCCAATTCTGATCCCACTGACAGTGTTGTGCAGCGAAGGGAATCTTTCAGAAGCCAACAGAATTACACCAAATGCCTGAGCAACGTGCTTCAGTGCTTTTATGGCAATAATTTGCCTTCAGTGCAAGTTAAATTGTCTGAAAGGAAGCTGTATGTTTCAATAACCTTGTGCTTGTCTAAGCATGACCACGTATAACTAGCAGTTTGCTAAAGGTCTCTTTCAACAACGATTTGTTACTGGAAGGTGCGTTTCATTCACTGTATGTTTTTGTCACATTTCAAGTAGGTTCTTTTATTTAATTGACAAGATAATTCTAGGCAATGTTGTACTTAAGGCTTTTTAAAGTATTTCTTTAGAAAGGTAGTTGCGCATAATTTCAGAAAGCATTTTCCAAATCATAGGGATTCTGCATAAGTGGAATTTAAATTACACATTAAAAGTTAAACAAAGAAAAAAAGAGCAGTCACCTTTCTGACTATGGAACCAGGCAGCTGCTGAGTAAAATGATTTGCTAGGAGGCATTCAGTTACGAGGACTGGGAATGGATACTTTAAATTTATTTTCAGATTTAACATGGTGCAAATCCATTTTATGTAATTCGGATTAAACGCTACGAGGCTGAAAGACCCTTTGCACAAAGCATCCACGAAACAATAGGAAGATACTTCCATCTTGATTTCTGTTTTTTAATCATGCAATGCAAGTGTCATGAGAGAAAATGAGTAAAAAAGCCAAGTATAGATGTTCTGTACCACAGAGCTCATACATGGCTATTTGGGAGATGACAAGACAGGTCACACACCGCAACTAACGCCTCATCGGTTATTAGCAGAAACCCTGCCTCAGTAGCAGTCAGTGACAAATTTCTGGCCACCAGTCAGCTATCGCCCCTCATTTCTTATCGTGCCGCTCTCTGCTATGTTACCAAAGACATTCCCAACTCCTTACACACTCGCTTTTCATAGATTATCCAGTCTGAGTTCCTGAATACAACAGGCCATTACGTTGCAGTAAGCACACCTTCTAATGACCCTGGCTTAATCTGAAAGCCTCAAGAGATGAAAAATCCCTTAATTACCTAATGTGCTCTGAAGGAAATACATCTCATTGTCCTTTCCCAGGCTTTCTTAGGTTTACCTTCTTGTATGTCTTTTGCTGAAATTGCAATTGTTCTTTGGGGCAATGTCTTTTATACTTTTCATAGGGATAACCGTTAACTGTAAATAAGAAGTCACGTCAACCTGTACATTCTTCCTTTAACAGACTATACGAACACAGACTGTCACAAATTATCACAGACGGAAGTTTTTTCCGACTGTAAGTGTGAAAAATTTCACCCCTCAAGTCTAGTGGATTGATTGTTCTCACTCAAATCACTAGCAGTTGGGAGTTCTAGAAGTCTTGCAGAGTCTGCCGATCTTATTCTATCTATCTCCCGTGCCAGAAATGGAATACTCCATTTTTTTTCCTTTCTTTCCAAGCGATAACTACCTTCAGTCATTTCATGTCCACTGGTGCATGATGTCCGTCTCATATTTCCCAGTAATAATCTATACTTCATTTCACAAGATTAATTGCTTTACGCTAGTATGAACAGAGATGTACAAATTTCTGTGCATGGTACCACAGATGTTTTCCAAGTAACAGCTGCAGGAACATTTCCAGCATAGTTCTATCTTAAGCTACCATATCCAGGCACAGTTCACTAACATGCTCTTGATACTTGCCACAAGAAATAATTCAGATGTACTTTCGCAGATGTACAGTCAGTAGGTAGCTCTGCCTGTCTGGAAATATCTGGGTCGAACTCAAAGAGTTCAAACTGCCTAACCTTGTATTTAGGATCACGTATCATATGGTTCCCTAAATACTTAAGAGAGCATGCAGAAAATCCTCCAACACCTTGCCTAATCTGTGTCTGCTCTCCTCCTGCTGTCACAGCAGCCCCCAGCAACACTCCCATCTCCTTCAGTGCAAGAAAAGCCAGGCCCCAGCAGCAAGGATTCCAGAGCGAGGACAGGAAACGAGGACTGCTATATCCACCTGACCTGCCAGGTGATTTTTAGCAAACGGGAGCATATATTGCTTTTGTAAAATCTGCAACCTTTCTTCTATCCAAAAGAGCGTCAGCAATATGTGATCCTGACCCACTTACCCACACACAGAAAAGGGCAAGTCACTGTGTTACTGGGCAGCAAATTACCCATTTAAAAAGGCATGTATACAAGTGTCACAGAAATACCACACATTTTGCCAGATTATAAACTCCTACAATGCTGATATGAACTCTGCAGGACATAAAATATCCAATTATAGATAATGATGTCTACAGTGAAGTATAACCACAGTCAGGTAGTTAATGTGAACTGCCTTTAAGTAGTCACACGGAGAAAAAAAAGGAATTTTTATATTCTGGAAGAGAAAAATCTAAGAAAACCTATATTAAATGAGCCAGGGAGAATGAGTTTTTAAGGTACTCTTACTCACATTTTCCCCCTTCCTGAAGACCATGATAAAGTTGCTTTAGCTGAAGGCCTGTTTGCAGTAGGTATGCTTAAGAGTAGACAGCTGTTGTTGCCTCAATTTACCTTGATGTCCATTCCCATGCACTTACCCATCATCTTTGTCACATGCAATGTGGAAAACTATGGAACCTCATTTAACTTGGAAATTAGACATGCTCTGAGCAGGAGTTGGGCCTAGAAAACTTCCAGAAGTCCCTTCCAACCTCAGTTATTCTTTGATTTTATGACTATTTATTGCAGTTAACACCTTTGCATTTATAATGCCCATTTACTTGTTGACCTTGGATTGTGAAAGTAGGTAATTTTCTGCTTCTCCTGTACTGCCGTATTACCACTGTTTTGCTTCTAGCACTATTAAGAAAGGCCATAAGAAATTATACTGTAGTTTAGAAAGCAATTCAAGAAAACACATCTCTTCAAATCAAATTATACAAGAATTAAACTTAATGGCAGATGATGACTATTTGAAAAGAGTTTTTTGAAAATTGGGCACTATTTTATCCTTTAGAAAGGCAGGTCAAAAAGGTTTGGATACAGACAGTTAAAGAAGGATTTTTTTCCCTACAGTAATTTGGATTCAGGCATGTAGATTATATACATGAAAGAAAATTAAGGAGAAATGTGCATGAAATACTACTATCAGCTAGCTGTTCCACTGTATCATTCATGCTGCCAATACTAAAAGGGTAAAATTGGAAATGCTGTAGAGGAGGAGATACATTCCTGTCGGTGTTCTCGCGTGTTGCAACATGCGTTTCTGACTAGTCATCTATTTTCTAGGAAGAATGATTGATTTACAGGTGCGATCCCTAGGGTGAGGGACACGGTCTGGAGGTTTTACTATTACCAAGTTAAATGGAATAGATTAGAACATTTTCGAAATAGCAAAGCAAACCAGAGAAAATATCTGTTCTGGTTGAGAAAATTACATTATGGGGCTGTTTATTTAGTGAAAATAAATCAGGTAAAAAGGTTAATTTGGTGCCTGCAGTTCTCTCCAAATTAATCACTGAATGTGAAAGAGGTACTTCATTTGCTGAACATAAACATGTGTTTCACTGTTCTGGATAAAAGCAAAAGTGTGTCTCTGTTTCAAGAAGCTCTGTGGTGGGAACAGATAGTAAAGGAATCTTCTTCAGCTCAGATAGCAGGGTTTGTTTCCCTAGTAATTTATATTCCTACTTTTGGGAAGAAGTTATGAGGGACTGTCGGAAGGCAGCGTGGTAACTGCTATGAAGTCCCAAGAGGCCATGAAGAAGTCACACTTGATCTGGCACTCCTGTGATTCAGCTTACAATGATTTCTAATATCAATGGATTTCTTTTAACATGCGATTCTGAAGACTTACAATCAAAAGCAAGTGGTTACGTACCTGAGAGACTGCCTCTCCCTGCATGACAGGTGATAGCTTGTGATAAGGGAGAGCACTAAAACTGACAATTGATTTAAAATAGATGGAACCGATTGCACAGTTGCACAATTTGTTGACTGTGCATGCTACATGCAGCCATGGCTGCTCTTTCTGTTACCTTTACTAAAAAAGGATTTAGGTATCTGAGACACTTAGTGAGCAAGCTATTTTATTTTTTTGTTAAACTTTTTTTTTTTCCTAAAGCTGACAAGTATATGGGCTGGGAATTTATGTTGCATTTTTCTCATCTGTTTTGGAAAAAGTGAACCAATGTAGAGTACTTTGGAAAGGGGGCTTGCTTGCTGCTAGTCTCTCTTACTGTCCAGATGGTTCTTCCTGTTCCATGCCAGGACAACAATTTAGCTTCAGTTTCATGCATGGAACAGCTGAATTCTACTTGTGAAACTGAAGCCAGGGTTCGTCTGTCCAGCTGCAGTGGAAATCTACATTTTAAGCTGAAAGAAATGAAGGAGCCTTCATATAGTTTCTTTTTTTCCTTTGCCACATACTTCAGCAATACTAGATTACTATTTTTTTTTTTCAAAGGGCAATTAATTATTACCTGTAAGAACAAGCATAGCTAATGTACTTATAAGGTAGAACAGTCTTATAATGTGTATGTACTGGCTTCCACACTACTTACTTAGAAAATTAGCATTCCATTGGTGGATTCATCATACAGAAAGGATAAGATTTGCAAAAATAACTAGCGATTTTGGACAGTTCAGTTTTCACAGAGGTCAGAGACAGTTCAGTGCTCAAGCCCATTTCATTCCTCTTTGTGAGTTCCTATGTTCCAGTGATTTTTATTTGATGAGGACTTACTCCCAGGAAGCTGAGCAAAGTCTTGTCAAGTAATTTCACCGTAAACTATTTTTTAGTATTCTCCTTGTTTTCTCCTGTTGCTTTTCCCAGTATTCCACAATATTGTTTTGCAAACTGTGCCTCTAAGACAAAGAAAATGGAGTGTAACTTTCTTTGCAGCTTTTGAAAAATCGCTTCCTGAGGGTCTGTTTCATTCCAGCCTTTGAAAAAAGGAGTTCCGTCCAAGAAAAGAAGTCTTTCTGAGCCCCGAGTAAGCCTCACCATGATATTTCTTCAGTGCTATCAGCATACATATCTCTCCTGATTGCTTCGATGAGCACTCAGATGCCTCTGTGAGGGTTTCCTCTACCAACAGCCCAAGCTTAGCCTGACTACAGACAGGCAGCGGAGATGCTCCAGGCCCTTCCTCTCTCGTGATGAACGTGACTTCCAAGGAGAACTCTGCTGCTCACCGCATTTTATGCCTGAGATCGGTTTGGAAAAGAACAATAGAAGTTTTTCATTAATTTTTTTTTAAGGTTTTGTGTGTTTTGTTCTCTAAACCAACATCAGTATTGCCTTCTCTGGGCTGATCAAAACTTGCTTGCTATTTTAAAGATCTCAGGTTAGCAGTAAATATAGGCAAGTTATGTAATGGTTGGAGTCAAAGCACAAACCCAGTAATAACTAGACTTACTCTGCCACACTAGACTGAACTTGACCAGCTAAATCCAAACAGCAATTACTATTAAAAGTTTGCATGTGTCTAGCCCCTCGGGATATTCAAATGCCTTACAAAATATTTTAATTCAGCCTCACAACCAACCTGACATGAGGGTAAATTTATCCTTGTTCTGAAGCTGCTGTCTGCATACATATTTGAACTCATCAAGCTTGCTTGCCCATGCTGGACTTTGCGTGCACTTAAGTTGGGTGAATATGAAAATTAGTATTAACCTTTGCATCTGTGGGTTTAACTAGCTGGTCAAAAGTCATGCAGTGAATAGTGCTTGGGTCTCCAAAGCAGAACACAGAGCCACACCACAAGACCATCTGCTTTTCCCCTTTCAAAGGTGTTTAAATAGTGCAGATGGAAATGTCTGCTGCAAAGATATGTGTCCTTCCCTTTTCCACATATTGTGATTTGGCTATGAATCTTGTAGTGTCTCTTCTTTCTCTCCACTCAGCGGTAGAAAAATCAGGCATTGCATAAGCTGAAAGGCAGGTACTACAAATGCCTTATATGTGGGATTTTCTTGTTTCCACTAACATGGATCTCCTATCGGCCTAATATTTACTGGTTTGTCACCTCCCTAGAGCCCAGCCTGCGTTAAGGCAGTGGCCAGCTGCGTAGTTGCACTTGCATGCCATCACACTGTCTTGGGAGCCAGGCTGCGACACGCTTCATTTTACTATTACCAGAGCAACCCGTATTGCTGTAAGCCCCCTGCCACACCTGGACAGCGAGTCCACTGTACCTGCTGCTTGTGACAACGCGGTTGTCCTGTCAAGACTCTTTAAAAAAGAGGCGCTTCACTTCCCCCCACAGGGATGAAGAGGCCTTCTCCCCTCTACTGAAGTGTACTTCTTCCTTGGCTGACATGGCACTTGGGGGTCCCTATACTGTTGCAAGGCATCACAGTGTTGTACAGTGCATCAAGTCCCTGCATGCGGAACACCTGCTTGTAATGGTGCAACGGCCTTCCTCCAGGTGTGCTTCATTACATTCACCAGGTTAATTTTTCTGCTAGCTTTAATATCGCCTCTTTTGCTTTCTCCCTAGGCCACAAGCCCAAACACATAAGAGTTCTTGCTGATTGCCTCTGTCTCTTTCTCAGCAGTCTCTCTAAATCCCTTGGCCTTGGCAGCCACTTACTTATGGCAGCCTGCCCAGCATAACCCTCAGCTGCTCTGGGCACGTGCTGCATCTTTCTTCTCGGAGCGTGTACAACTGTGCTGCTATTTTGACCCCTGGGCAGTTGCGCCCAGACCCAGGCCACCTCCTACGGAGGCTTGAAGTGGTCCTGGGAGACCTCGCCTTCAACTCACCGCCTTCCTAGGATGACCTGCTCTGAGGTCCCTCCCGCGCCTGGCGACCAACTCCTCAGTCTCCAGGATTTCCTTTGGAAGGAGTATTGATCCAGTAGCTGAACAGTTTATTGCGCTACTTTCAACTCAGCTGGGTGCCGCCTCCACTGTCCCTTCCTACTGTTACTGAGGACAAAGGACTGTAATCATACATATCCAGCTGAAGGCATATTCAGCACAAGATGAATAAAAGGAACTCTGTTGCGGTATGTTAGCACTAGAGGTTCCTGCCAAACCATCGATTCCACAGTCTCTTGGTCTGAGGATGTGCTACACCGCCTCGGGCTCCTGGCGCTGACATGCAAAATGTTCTGGGAAGGGCCCTGATGGAAATCCCTTCAGCAAATAGTCAGAATATGCAAGAACTGCTGTAACTGCAGGAGCAGAACAATCTCAGGACAGTGTCAGTCAGACCTCCAGTAAGAATTTCCCAGCTAGAAGCATCAGCTCAATGATCTTCACTTGGTCACTGCCACAAACTACCAATGGGCCAACCGATTTTGGTAAACCGTAACACCTTTACAGACTTCCTAAACAATGAGACCCAGAAGAATCAGAATGAAACTTGGAAAGCTAGGTAAAATTCCAGTAAGACTTGCCTTTCTCTGCACCTTCTTAGTTCTAAAAGACATATCCTATTTCAAGACAAAAAGCAAGAAAAATGGAAGGGAGCAGCACACAGCAAGCTTGGATTCAAAGAGCAGTTCACCCTATGCATAGAGGATTTTGGTCGCTGCAGCAAAAAAGAGCCTTTCATTTCAGTCTTATAAGTGTGGCCCGAGAGTTACTAGAGGAGGGGTTAAAAAAAGCTCATAACAGATGAATTTTTAGCAAACTGATTAAGAGTTAATTTGTCAGGACATAAACAGAAGAAAATTCTGTGCTCTCTCTACGCTTGATTTATGTCACTGTGCTTATTATCTCTAGAGGAAATCCTCCTTTGTGTGCTGTCTGAACAGCTAATAACTACAGATACTGGAAGGAGTTTAAAGAAAATGAGTTGCCTTTGCTCTGAACTTCTTGCTTTTATCTGTTAATTTCAACCTCTAGTGGTACAGCAAGGTTTTGCCACCCATCTTCACAGCACCACGATTTTCATGCAAAGTATTTATTCAGTTCCTGGTCTTTACTGTACAGCATTGTAACACACACCCAGCCCCCTCGGGGGGAAGAAAAAAAAGATTTATGTTACAAAAAATTTGAACACTCACAAGCTTAGTTGTTCAGTTCTTAAATCAAGCAGACAAAAGGAATAAACGGAGCTGTGAGAAAACATCTCGGCTTCCCTGGCACTTCAGGCATCTGTCTCCTGCTGTGTCAGTGGGGCTGCCAGACAGAGCCTGCCGTCTGGAAACGAGAAGAAAAGGACAGTGAACCCCTCCTGCTGCAGGCCTTTGTGCTGGGGAAAAGCCTAAGTAAGTAAATAAAGCAAGTAAAGGGTCAATTCCCGCTTCCACCTTGCACGGCGGTAAATACGGCAACCCTAGCGCTGACGGGGAGCTCCGTCCCCGCGAACGCGGGCCGGGAGAGACCCTACGGCCGCAAAAGCAGCCAGAACTCGACGCCTTTGCGGAGCGTCCGCACAAGAAGGCTGTTTGTAAATAAACGCCTTTGCTCCTTGTGTCGCGAGCGTTTTAAACGAAACTTTAAAGCTTTAACCTGCCTGCTGCCAAAGTGTCACTCCTGCCTGCTTTCTGACAGACAAATCTTTCAGGGAGTAGTTTGCTCTTTTCCGTCCTTATTC
>JAOBAS010000007.1:8272417-8283674 GCA_025311575.1 Elanoides forficatus | reverse complement strand
CACAGCTTTGAAATTTCTAATCGCAACTTGCAGTTAGACCATTTCTTCTAGCAGAGCAAACTACGTTTTGATCATTTGAAATCACAGATGGCTGGCTGGGGCTCGGAGGAATTCAGTCTCTTTCCTCTCTTCCTTCTGCTTCGCCTTCCTCCCCCACCCAGAAAAGTCTGTTTTCAGGTTATCTGTAAGATTGTATTATTGCTTGCTTAAAGCTGAAGCAGATTTGGCTGCTGGTTGCTAAAAATACTTACAAAGTCTGCAGAAATGCATGTGGTGGTTAAGCTCTATTGGAATTGCCCCTCTTGTCCAGAATACCCACCTGGATTTATGCGCAAAGTAAGGATAGTGGTTTTTAGGCTGTCTCTAGTCCTAGAAATCTTGTTAATTGTTTATAAAATGATCTATATTTAAAAAAAACAAACCAACAAAACCCCCCAAAACAACCCACAACCAAAACAAAAGAGGTTTTTATTACTGCCCTGAATGATTTCAGTGATCCCATTTACAGTGCAGTTGTATTGGCACAGCTGAATTGCAACTGGAGGCAGGGGAAAAATCAAGAACTGTGTTACGAGCTTATTCTGTTAGTGGATAACACATTCCTGTAACTGCATCTTTGGTCTGCAAGAGGCACTTTTTATTGCCAGTGCAAGTGATTACAAATCCTGAAAAAAAAAAAAAAATCGATTATTTTGTATCCTACACAAATGCACACTTTCCCAAACAAAAAAGTGTTTCTGGCTAGGTAGCTGTCTGCCTCAATTACTGCAAACACAAAAATGCTTTTGAAAACCATAGCCTGCAGCACTTAGCAGTGTAAAACTTCTCTAGGGAAACTGAAAGTACCTCTTTAAGTAAAGTTAGCTATAAACTTGGATCAAAAAGGGAGATCTTTATATGAGATGGCTTACATTTTATGGACTAAGTCAGGGTAGTTTTAATGGATAAGCAGGTGATTTTCAATGCCTCTCACAAGTGAAAACCTCACACCAAAGTTTAGACTCTCTAATTTCTGAGCAAGATTCAACCTGCAGCTCATGACCTTGCTCACAGGAGACGTCAAAACACAGCCAACACGTTGACTTGGCTCACTTCTCCTTTACTGACGTTCCAGCTGTTCTTTCAGAAGTTTCAGGGGAGACAGTTGACCTTCCAGTGAAGATTAAGAAACTAGGAACTGTTTGAACAGCGGTTTAAAAACTTCCAAAGTGACCACAGAAGAAAAAACCCTGCACCATCCTGGAGCTAAAGTTTAATTTTAACTCAGGGAAGCAGAAACAGAAAGCTAGGGCGAGTCAGTTTATGGCGACTGTCGCAGCTTCGGCAGTTCCTCCTGCCGCGGGTCTCTTGGGCTCCGTCGCAGAAAAACACATGCAAGTTTTTGGCTGGAGCAAATCTTTGCTGTTAGGGCAGGCTCAGCTCTCCTGTTGGTACTGCTGTTCTCTGCAGAGATGCCTGCTACGTTGACAAGTATCTTTACTGCTGATGGGAGCCTTGACGTTGCTTTTCTGCGATGCTCAGGTTTCATCATCTTGATCTGAGCAGACAGAAGAGAGTCGGGTCCCTCCATGGTCTTCACCCGACTTCCACACTCTGGATTTCGGGAAGCTGTGCCGACCATCCCGTTTCTCATCTTCTCCAAGCTCTGCACTGGCTTTCTTGTGTTTTGTGAAGCGCTGCATACATGTAAAGCACGCTGGCATTTTTTTAAAATGGCATGCATTTATCTGATTAAGAGCTATGTAAATTTAGATGCAAACTCGTTTCAGCCCTCCGGGTGCTTGGCAAGTTGCCTGGCGTGCTCTTGGTGCTGGAAAAGTCTGCACACCACTGTTGCTCCAAGGGAAAGTTTCAAGCGCGTCATTCCTTTTCTTTTTTTTCCTTATAAAGGTTATTGTGCCTCAGCGCTCATTGAATTACCTCCCTAGTTTAGAAAGGAAAGGTTATTTTTCCCTCTCTTTTCCCCTGGCAACTCCAGAAGAATTGCCATCACTGGTCACTAAAAATGTCCCTTGCAGGGCCATTGGTATTTAAGGGTGCTCCAAGGACTTCCCTGAGCTCTCTGCTGGGGCCACTGGCGGGCTGAGGCAGTACAGGGACAACCTAAAAAGGGATCAGGGTAACTAAAAGGTCTTTTCTGGGCCCAGAGGCCTGTGAAACCCATTTGTGTTGTAAATACAGTCACAGGAAGAAAAAAGGTGCCTGAGGATGCTCAATTTGGCCTGAAATTTTTCATGTGTTTTCTCCAGTGATTTGAGGGGTGGCTAATTACTCTCTGTTTCCTGCAAAACCAAGAAGGGACCATCAATATTTCATACTGGGAGACGTGGTCAGGCTAAATATAGCTATTGCTTTTTTTCTGACAAGCGTGCAGCGAGGAGCTCGCTATCTCCCGGCTTTCGGCGCTCAGCGCTGATGCCTGACTTTGGCCTCTCCGCTGGCTTGGACGAGCTTTGGGTCTGGTCCTAACCGCGCCGTTTTTTTCCATGCGTGTATTTCACCTTGTGCAACGCCGAGCGCTTGCACGAACCTTTAATTGCCATCTTCTGCAGGTGCGGTCTACGAGACTGTAGCTGATGCCCCGGTGGATGTTACCCAGCTAGCATTACCTGGCACATAGCAACTGACAATCTGCAGGCTCAGTTAAATAAACGAAAAATCACCCATCTTTCACTCTGCATAGGTCTGGAGAAACCCCTTTTCTGAGGCTCTTGAGTTGCAAGGTGGGAAGGCTACGCTCCCTGATGCGGGGTCCCCCAACAAAGCCCTCGTCTGCTGGATGCTCCCCTCCGCACACCAGATGGGACAAAATATTTTACCTGTGCCTGCAAGTTGAACTGCTTTTTTCCATCAGTGCAGGGGTGCAGCCCTCATGCTGCTGTCCTCATTTCCTAGGGCTTTACACCTTTGGAAGCGCTGATGGCTCTGGAAATGGTGGGTGATCCGGCCTTCGAGAAGCAGCCCAGCCCACACTGAAACCTCTAGTGTCTGATGAGAGGATAATGAGATGCTAATGAAGCCACCCCCACTCCCATAGGAATGAGCTGGGGCGGGGCAGGCAGGGGTTGGGGGGGGAGGCTGTGAATGTGCACGTTTCTCCCCTTCACCTTCAGCAGCCCCATTTACAGTGGGATGAGTGTCATCAGGATCACCCCGAGGTTTAAAAAAGAAATGCAAAATTAGTAAATGTACATAAATAAGCTGCGGTTCAAGCCACGGTTCTGTTTAGGAGAACAGAGCTTCACCTCTTCCCAGGCAGAATCTCCCTCTTGTGAAGTGAAGAACTTTTAACAGGGATTTTTCAGTCCCTAGTGATACTCAGTTAGGCATTTGGGGGCTGGTGGGAAGTGATTTTGAGACACACTGCAGAGCATTTTGAGCCAGCTCAGGAATCCTGGATCCAAGGTGAAATCCTGGATCATGGATCCAGCTGGAAAGTCAGTATATGGCCCAAGTCACCTTGGGTCATTGCAGTGATGGGCTGGAAACCTTGTGTAGGGGTATGCCAAGCCAGTACAGCCTCTCCTTTGTTCGTGGAGAAGCATTTGTTCTATAAAAATCTAATATAAAAGGGGTTTCTGTTCAGGACCGAGAGGCTTGACATTTATTTGCCACTTCAAACCTGTTTGGCTGTAAGTGGGACTTGAGTGCGGTCTTATGCCTCGTGCAGGTTTTGTGTGAATCGCGCCCGTTAAAAACTGCTCTAAATTGATAAAGAAAAATATTTGTTCTACTTTCCCTTAACTCTGTGAAAGCACTCTGAATCTTCATTTGTTCAGAGCTGCTTTGTTATTATTTATAATAAACTGATTGTTTTTACTGTGAATTTTGTTTATTTTCTCTGATTCAAGATGTTGCCTTATTTCCTGTAAATACAGCATAAACTGTTGTATTAACAAACTGGTCTTTATAAAATAGCCTGGTTAGCGTTTGGCCAATATCCACCTGTTGCGGATTTCACAAGAGCTCACAGAAGGAATTGAAAGTTTAAATAACTTTCCCATGGATTTACCCTTCGGGGCTGAATTGTTTAGCCTAAGTGATTTAATACTGTCGAGAATTTTGCAGCCAGAGTAGTGGTAGGCAGTATTAGAACATTTTGAATAACCTTTTTGATCAGATCATCTTCTCCATTTGCAAGCAGGTGATGGAATTTGTTGTCTTTAAAAAGAAATCTTGCCTCTGCTTTGTTTTTCATTTGAAATTTACAAGTTTCTTTCTTGACATATTGTTACTGCCGAGGGAGGCTGCACTAGGGCCAGGAGAACCCCCTTTTTTCTGTTTTGTGTATAGCAAAGTGTTTTGCTTTAAATTGCATGCTTTTTATCATTGCTTCTGCCAGTGGAAGCAAGTGTTTCTGGATACTGTAGGCCTTGCAGAAATTTTCTCCGTCACTTACCTGGCTTGTAGTCAGTTCATGCTTTGCAAAGGCTGACACTGGGTTTGCCACTTTTTTCCTCCTTTAAAACTCATTTCCTATCTAAAATTAGAGATATGCCCTAAAGTTCTGTGTATCTAACATATTTTCAGAGTGATGAGACCCGAGAGGAACCATCCTGAACTCCCTGGTACATTTGCATTGCACATGAAACAGGTCGCAGCTTCTGTGAGAAGCTAAAAACCATTCTGTGCAGAATTTTTGCCGGGCTTCAGCTTGTAAATCATTTAAATTCTCAAACAAGCGTTCCTCTGTTTTGCGCAGAACTTCCTGTTGCTGCAGAGAGTACAGGGGTAAGTCTGGCACCAACTAGATTCTGAGGTTGGGATTTTTGCAAAATGTTTGAATGTCAGTCTTGCCTTGAAGTCACAGGTAGACTGGTTTTAACTTCAGCAAGATTTCAGCCAGGGCAACCAACTTAACTGAAATCCCCTTTATATTTGCCATACAGCTCTCCCCTCTTCTCAAGTATTTTTCATAAAACAGCCCTACTCTTTAGTGCTGCTGAGGCAGGAGAGGTCTTGCCTGACTGTCTACATAACAGAGAAGCAGAAAACCTCGAAGTGGCAGGACTCTCCAGCCCACATAGGTGCTGGAGGCCTGTGGATGATTTTGGCCCAGCTTCATCTGAATCTGAGCTGACTGGTTTGGGTTTCCTTGGATAGGTTTGCCAAATACCCGATCGCTGTCTGTCACAGATGAGGCTGTTCTGTTTCTTGCAGCTTTAGTTACCTTTGTGCTTTCTTTTGCTCAGTTTAGCGGACAGGCACGGCTCAGTGTTTCACCAGGCTGTCTTTGGTTTTGCAGGTAGCTGTATCCAGCTGGGTGGCAGGTGGATCCAAGGGTTACCATGAAGTTTTCAGGACCCCTGGAGAGCCAGAGGTTGTCTCTCCTTCTGGAGACGGCAATCTCTAGGGAAGCTCAAATGTGGAAAGCACATGTGCCGAAAATTCAGCCTAATCAGGTAATGTCTCTTCTTCACATCATTCATCTTAGTAAAGGCATGAGACTATCCTCTGGTGTGTTTTTATGTGAACAACTGAAGCTGTTGCATGAGAAGTTATCTTCTGCTTGAGACCTGGGAAATCAGCCTCTGAAGTCCGTGATTACTTTTTTATTTGAGGGACATACCTGCAATCAGGAGTACAGAACACACTGTACAGCACACAACATTAGATCTCTGCTGTTGCTTGTGAAAGCATGTACGTATATTGTCTTAATTAAATTCATTTTACAAATTGCATGGATAATTAATGCACATTTCTAGTGGGTACCAACTCTGCAACAGTTCTTAAAAGCAGCTTCATTTTCTTGGACTAAGTTCACTAATAACAGCGTTGAAATGCTGATTGCTTTCCACATGAAATGACATCTTCTCACATAAACCGTTGTCACTAGCTTAGCTCAGGCCTCCCTCTGAAACAGCATACTGACAGCGAAAGCCTGACTTTGCCGCCTTTTTCCCGTTCTGGGCCAGATTCTTCCCTACTGTAAATCAGCCTAGTTCTGCAGGGTAGGCTGTAGCTGTATCGGCTGAAGCCAGATGAGGATCTGATGTGCTCAGGCACTGTCTACTTTAGGAAGAACCCCACTGACTGTAATGGGACTATTTATGGAGCAGGGTGCAAGCTCGTGTCAAGGGAAGCACAGCCAGGCGCTGGCCTGTTCCAGCGAGGAATGTTCTCACAGGACTGGAGGAGAATTCAGGGTGGAAGGGACCGCCGGGGGTCCGTAGTCCAACCTCCCGCTCAAGATTTGCAGCAGGGCCAGCCAGCTGGGAGGTTGGACCAGGTCGCTCACGGTCCTACCCAGCCTGAATTGCGTTTGTGCTCCTTGCGGAGGAGGCGCCTATCTAGCATGTGCACTCAAAAATGCCTGTGAACTCCACAAAGGTTTGTTTAAAACAAAATCTGAAATGTGAGGGTGGTTGTCACAGAGTTTCTGGTACTTTGTCACTGGGTTGGGCAGAAATAACCACACTAATGGGCTCAGATCCAGTCTTGCTGTTCTTGATTCATATAAAATGGTCACGCAAGTATGTCAGCTGTTGTGAAAGCTAATCAGTGTGGTGGTTGTTTTTTCTGCCTGGCGAACAAGAAACTGCTGTTGTTGTGTAGGAACAAATATGTTTTTAAGGGGCTCAGTCTTAGTTTTGTTAATCCACGTTTAGGTTTCCAAATAGGTGATCCGGTTGTCAGAGGCGTTGCGTATATTGTAGCTGTGGCTGTCTTCGGGCACGTACAATTTAAGACCCTGGTTTATGGTAAACCAGCCTGTTATTCCATGCTGGCAGTATTCCTGGGGTTAGTGATTATAATGTAGGGAGGTAAGATTACAGTATAACAAGATAGGTTAGGGACTCAGAGAGTGTAGCCACACCAGATTCTTGTGTGGAGATTTCACAGGGACAAGGTGCTTGCACTTTTGCCTTGCTGAAGTTGATTCTGGTGGCTCAGAAACCACCACCTGCATTAGACGGTCTTCCTAGCGATCCTTCCCTTGCGGGACTGCATTGTCGCCCTTTGAAGACGAGGTTCCCCACCTGTGCCACGTTCGAGTTGTCACTGCAGCAGAAGGACTAACCTCAGCCCCGTGTGTGGTGAAGAGCAGTTGTCCTGCTGCCAGGGACCTTGAGGGGGTCTGAATGGCCCTGCGGTTGAGATTTGCAGCACCTCGTGAAGTGTGGTCCTCAGTGGTAAATAGAGAAGTTAACGGGATTTTTGACGGGAAACCAGGCAGGCAGCTCTGTCGCCTGCTGTGAAAAGTCAGAGTAGGATCAAGTATGGAAACAGCTTGATGGGTAAAGCCAGTGTAAAGTTTGTGCTCGGTAGCAGAGTCTCAGGTCTGGCCTGGACGAAATCAGGTTTGTCCTTTTAGTGTGCAATTATGTCATGATGATGAAGGATCTCTCCCCCCCCTTCCCTGCACTACGACAGTATCGCTGAGGTCCGTGCTTGTGAGTGTTTCCTGGCCCTCTATGCTTGTCCCCTAGGGTTTCTACTCCTGGAATTTCCACCCCCAAAACTCTTGTTGTCTGTGTAACCTTTTCCTTTATATTTTCCTACATGTCAGTTCAGACATTGACTTATCAGCTAGGACACCATGCCATTAAATGTTTGCTAGCAGTAAATAATCTTTGAATTGGATTGAAATCTCTGTGTGCGCGTGTGTAAAATGTACAAAGGTCAGATTTAAAAGAGTACATAAACACAGCTGTCTGCTCTGGGGAAATCCTGACTTGCAATGCTATGGTGCACCTGAAAACCCTGGATCTGTAGTCACATATTTCTCTCTGTTCCTGCAGTTCGTGACACCCAACTTTTCAAACGGTCACGTGTTCCTCCCTTTCTGCAGCGTTCATTTTGGCAATGTTGCAGTCATGGATGTTCAGTGTGAATTATCCTGTTTTCTGTAATACCTGGAAGAAGGTCATATTCCCTAACATCTACTGCCTTCTTCTGAAAGCAGCTGCAGTAGCCTAAAACCTCACTTGTATGAAACTGTTATTTCCCATGACAGTCAGGAAATCTGCATCCTTTTGTGTATCAGATCTGGCAACCTGAAGCGTGTGTAACTTTCCATTCCTTGCTACAAAAGTAGACTGACTACAGAAAGGGTTTTAATGAAGTCATCTGGTTTGCAAATGAGAAAAATGTGAGTGCGTCTACAAAAATCTAATGATCAGATTGGAGATATACCATAACTATTTTTCAGGAGTAAATTTTCAATTTTGACTCTTTAGGAGACATTTTTGGTTCTAATGTTTAAAACTGGAACAGATTGAGTTTCTAAATGTGTGTCAGAGTTGAGATCTTTGAAAGGAAGAAAGAAACTTGTACTTACAGAAACAGGGAGACTTTACATTTTTAGTACAGGATGCAGAATCTGTTGGGGACTTTGGTCCTGATTATTTAAAGTGTGTGATTTTTCTGTTTCATTTTTACTTTTTGTCTGAAAACTCCCATTTCCTACTGGCAGGTAATGTCTTTTAGTTTCCTTTGTTTAAATGTAGGCCACTGGCTCCAGGTATTTGCAATATATCAAAGCCAGCTCTCACAAGGGCTTTTTAGCTTGAAAAAATAGGTGGGCTGAGTCTGGAACCCTCCTTGTGCTTCTGAATGTATTTGGTTTTTTTTTTTTTCCCCTCTTGGATTATACAACATGCAGATGACATTCAGAAGTTTTCATGTGATTAAGGCTTGAGAAATCAAGCAGTAAAGACTGGTCAAAGGTTGATCTTTGCATGTTACCAAGTAACTTTGCAGCAGAGAGGTGTGATTTTTGGTTTTAATTTTGTACAGAAACAGAGTGTCACTTCTGTAATTTCTCCTTTCTTGCCTGTTCTGGCTCTTTCTTTCTGTCTTCTTGTTTGTTCTCTGTACCTCTTGAGGAATCAGGAGACATGAGTTTATTTCCAGTTTTTCCACTGTCTCACCACATGACCTTGGGTCGGTCTTTTAACCTTCTGGTGCCTGTTTTATCCTGCGGGCGAATCGGAGACTGACTTACCAATTTTGTAAAACGTTGTGAAGTTAATGCATCCAGCTCTTCTGCTTTGCCGAGCAGTAATCTCTCTCCTCACTGTTGGTGCACGTTACTGCGCAGATGGCAGAGGCTGTGCTGCTTGAGCTCTTTGCTGGGCCACTAAACCGTAGGCAAACCCTGCAAAACGCCACTTCTGAAAGCTATCAGGAGGGCACCTCTGATTCTCAACAGGTACAAGTGAGAAGCAACCTACTGGGCCTCGGTTGGGGGTCGCTGGAGTGTAAAACAAGCAATCCTGAGACCCAAGGAAGGACCGATTTGGCTGCGATGTTTACAGCTGCCCTTTTCAGAAGCCTCCCAGTCCTGATAAAGGTCACCTGCTTGCTCCCCAAGGAGCCCACAGTGAGACTAGGCAGAAACAAATAGGGGAAAGAGCAAAACATCTCTGCCTGGGACAGCAGACGTTAAAGAAAAAAAATTAACAGGTAAGGTGTTTTTCCTAGATTAGGCAGCAATAAAATCGAGTCATGTTTGAGTTCACAGATAATATTTTTTGCAGACTGCATTTTGCAGAAGTCTCAAGGTATTCTTAGAGATGACTTGTACTGTGCTCGCTCCCTGGAGCCCAAGTCACGGCCTCCGGCCCTCCCATCTCATGCAGCAAGCGTGCAGTGGCCCCGTGGCAGGGTTGCCAGGTCAGGGATGGTAACAAGGCGATATGGCTGCCGGTAAGCGGAAAGCAGAACAACAGCTCTGTGCGCTTCTCACCATCGCCAAGGCCTCACAGGCAGCTTTCTGCCAGAATGCCGAAGAAATGGGGTTTGGGGCACTGGTATGGGAATTGGACAAATAAGAAAGATACTATCCATCGCAGATGCTGGAGGCCTCGGGTCTGCATGTTTTGTGTGGGGCTCTGTATTTCCTCTCTTGGGCATAATTACAGACCTCTGCAGTTGCTCACTTGGGAGTGGTAAAACGACAGACACGGTGAGTGTGGCGCTGCTATTACTTGGTATAGTCACCTGCGGTCCCACCACGTTGACTGGTCTCGTGTTGTGTTATTTAAAATACCTGTCAGGAATCCTTCACAGAAGCTTCCTGTTCGCTGACAGCATGTTATCGATAGATTAAGTGACAGGATATTTCTTGATAAGGAATCAAGCAAATAATGGCAGGAAGCAGATCAATGTGAGGTACCCCTGCTTCACGCAAGGAAGAGAGAGAAGTTGACACCCCTCCGCTTCCCCATTTGTGTCCCAAACACATTCCATTAGCTCCGTAGTTCCTGCAAGGTGGCTTATTTGTGTTTGCGCTGAAACAAAACTGGTGAGTTTACACACACTGTTGTGCCCTGAAAAGGTGGGAATTAGCATCACGTCTTCCGCTTGGAAAAGAAGATACAGGTCTGTTGCTCACACGTGGGTTTGGAATAGCTTTGATAGGTTTGCGCATCTGACGGGCCTGTTGCATTCCTCGGGTGTCGCGTTTTGAGCTGATAGCGGCAGGGCTTGTCGTGCACAATCGCGTTTTGAGCTGATAGCGGCAGGGCTTGTCGTGCGCACCATCACGTCCACTGCTCCCACCGGCCTCCCGACAGGTGGAGGTGTTCGTGTGCTCTGCAGGTGGAAAAGAGTTGCGGAAACCTCTTCTGTTACTTTATGGAGGTGCCAAGCAGGTCTAAGCAGGATGGAGAGGGAGGAAAGGAGCGGTGGTAGATCTTGCGCTCTGCTGGAGCGTTCGGCCTGCCACGTTACACGTCACCGTTGGTCCCAAACACAAGGCAGGTGAAGAGATAGCTGTGAGCAAATGGCTGTAAGCGGCATGCAGGGCAGTTTGTAAAAGTTACTCTGAAGGCAGCGCGGCAGCAGCCCCGCGTCTCTTCACTCGCAGTAAAACTGTCAGGCGCTTTTGCAAGAGTCCTGCTTGTGCTCCGTGGGGTGTTTCCTGCATAGCAAAACAGTTCTTAAATCCCTCACGCTCCACGCAGCTGCCCGCTGGCTTCCTGCTGCGGGCAGGCCAAGCGGCACCTCCTGCAAATATCTGCACCGGTGCCAGTCCAGAGAAAAGCACTCCGGCACCTGCACGAGCTTGCTCTGCGACGGCTGGGGGTGTGTGTGTGGGGGGGGGCAGGTAACTTGGTCCCCCTGCAGCAGCTGGGCAGCCACAGTGGCCCACAGTTAGTAGGGCTGTGTCTGCGTCAGTCGCCTGATCCTGGTGGTGATTGCGGTGAAGAACTGGGAGCGCTGTCGTTTCTTTGACGCGTTTGCTAACCTTTGGTGGCGGGACGGGCAACCAGATCTGTAGGTCGGGCCTTGCTCTGATCTGGCCTCCCCT
>JAOBAS010000007.1:8259092-8272317 GCA_025311575.1 Elanoides forficatus | reverse complement strand
AGCAGGCATTTTGGAAACCTGAGGTGAAAGCATTGTGAAGAGATGAGCACGTTTCTCTCCCACCAGTCAGGTACCTTCAGTCCTGAGGGCGGTGGTTAGGTCTGTCTTGGCGCAACCTGCTGCTGCTGTGTGAAAACAGAGTCAGCCATTGCTGGTCTTGGGTTAATTTTTTCCCTAATTAAAGCTGTCACGCTGGGCTAGCGTGCTTTTCCACCCCAGGGGTTGAGTACTGCATCAGTGGATTTGTGGCGACAAAACAAAGAGCTGGCCACACACAGACGGGTGAGTGGCAGAAGGCGACGTCTATGGGGAAGGTACATTCATACCAAAGAGGAACATTTGATTTCCAGCCCAAAGGGACTTTTTTTACTTTCAGCCACCCTAGCGTCTCAGTTTTGCTTTTGGTTTTATATAACTAAGGAACAGCGACCTCACTGCTTGCTTAATTTTACAGCGCTGCATTTCTTACTAGTGTTACTAGGATGACATAGCTACACCTTCGAGGGAGATGGGATAGAGACCAACACGTTTGTGTGGGAAGCTCCTTGCCCTGCATGGAGGTAGCAGCAGGATTCGCGAGTGCAGAGGGACCAGTTCTCATTCTTTTTGCCCGACTCTTAAAACAGGCCTGGTGCTGATAGGAGGAGGTTTAAATTCACCTGGTCTTTCCCTGTCAGGGAATTCTCCCCCCAGCCCTTGTGCTCCTTTAGTTGCAATTGGTGACTGGAGTAGACAAACTTTTTGTAGGATTGGTGTTATTGCAGGAAAGAGCTGGAGATTCACCTCCTTTCCTTTGCTTCCCCAGATAGTTCTTAAGCAGTCAGATTTTATTTTGAAGCCTTACTTCGGCTGTGCATATACCTAGATGTGAGTTCACTTTGCAGTTGTTCCTTTGTATTAAAGGACGACGGTGCTCTGTGTTGGGGCTGGGGTTTTTTGTTTTAATTTTATATCTTACCTAGATACACTGTTGTTTTTCAGCAGTTTAGATTAAATACCATTTCTTTTTCACCTGGAAAGGACACTTGTTACCAGGGGCTGAGTGTGCAGTTGCTCTTCTTTATGTTACAGCCTTGCTGTTTAAGGCTAACTCCCAAGTCTGAAATTTTGCCTTTTGGCCTTGCACTGCCGCTGAAAGGTGAGAAGATAGAAGGACACATCTTGGGAGGACTGAAGCCTGAGAGACAGCATGGAAAGACAATCTTACCCTTCCCACCAATGCTGTTTTTAGGAGAAGGCCTAACCTTTTACTTTGGCAGGCACAGGGAAAACAGCACTGAGCCAGGACAGACACCGCCAGGAGCTGTCGAAGCCGATGCCCATTTCTGCAGGGATCTAGCAGGAATGGGATTCACCAGCAACGGAAAGGGACGGGAGAAATGCCCCCATGCTGCTGAGGGATGGCCCTGCCTCCCCAGCAAGGAGCACAACAGATGCCGCTTTCGCCTCCTCCTCTAGAGCAGACTGTCGTATCGCAGGAGGGAAAGCGGAGGAGACAGAGGCTCCTGCCCTGATGATAGAGCACTGAAGGTGCAGCTCCCTCCTTGCCCACCAAGGGCCCAAGGCCCTTCCTGCTGCTTTCACCGGTAAAGCTGCTGCAGCAGGACCAGGGCAGTGATTTAAGAGTCAGAAGCAAGTTTTTAAAAATCAAGCTTACTTTGTTTGATGGGGTGGTTTCAGGTTGGCTTTTAGCAGGTATGCACAGAGCGTACGTGCTGGATTCACTCAGATATTGTATTTCCAAAATAGTACCTTAAGCTGCTTGAAACATTTTAAGTCCACAGTACTGTCCAGACCTGGCTACGGTTATAAGCCCTTTTCTATGGCTTTGTCTCCTTCCATTTAAAAACAGGCACAATGAAGAAGGCACTAAGGAACTTCATCTTAACTAGCACTCCCCCGCTTTTCTGCCTGTTTTAGGTTCAGCTGTGCAGGCCTCACTTTGCTACAGGATAAGTATGCTCTGTAAGGGCAGCCAGTATTTAACATAGCGTTGCTTTTTTTTCTCCCCAGATACATTCTAGGCCCCTATCCCGCTGTCCAAAAGATGTTTTTAGCAGAGCATTCAATAAAGTCCTTACTGCTGCGTAGTGCATTCATGATACTCCCAGCACACGTCGAACTAGCATTTCTGGAACGAGTGCAGCATGTTGCAGACAGCGGGTGTCCTGCCCCTGGTGGGGCTCAGGTTTCACCCTTAGATTGCAATAACAATTTCAGAAAGAATAATTATTTGGGAGGATTGAGAAAACCAATTTTCTTTTCTCTCATGAAAAATGGTAGGTGCTTTTGAAAAAGCCCCACTTACAGTCAAGTGGCATCCAGAGGTCACACCTGAGACCAGAGGCCCATCTGGGTCAGACACAGTCCTGCTGATGCCCTTGCACCGTCAGGGCTTCAGGAGAGAAAACAAGGCAGGACTTTGTTCTCCTCAGGGGAGCACCTGATAGAGCACTGAAGGCATAGGTAGTATCGCTTCATCAGCCCAGCTCCTACAGCTGGAAGAAACAGCTTTGGTTGCACAACCCTCTGTCTTTAGACCAAATCCCTACTACCGTAGCACTGTTACCGTTGTACTTTTTCTAAGGGAACTGAGTGGCTGCATTTTGGCAGGACGTGTGTCTGTGAGCAGCAGTAACTGGCTGCACACCCACTGTCACAGAGCCCAGAATTCAGCCCTGGGGCTCGAGCCTGGCCACCTTCCCTGCCCCTTCTTGTCGTCGCACTCGGTGGTGAAGGTGGAGCTCAGCACTACTATGGAAGTTAACCGCAGAGTAAAGGTGTCATACACCAAGTAACAGTGAAAGGTGGGAAGCTGGTGTCCCTCCTATAATTATGGTTTTGCCTATCATGCTCTGCTTTCACACCTTGTTGACGCCCGCGCAGGAGAGACAATACACCTGTAACAAAGCGCATTACTGACTACGTAAGGGACACAGTAGGCATGCTGGTGATAGATGTAGGCTGAAGTATTCATTTTGCATTAACGCGGGGTGGTTTTATTTTCTAAAATACTGCTGCTTTCCCCACCCCATGTTATTGCTGGGAGGACAGCTACAACCCAGCCCAGAAGCGACGTCTGTTTGCATAAGCCCTTAGCTTTCTTTTCCACAGTCACTGGTGAGCCAGCATTTCATTCGGTTTTGTTCTCTTGAACCGCCTCAGCCGTAGCCAAAAGAGCACAGGGACCCTAAGCGTAGCAGAAGAAATCTGTTTGGTTTCACTTCTCGCTTCTGAACGCATCCTTGCTAATCACCCCACGTAATCCCTGTTGAATTGAAAGGCTCTAGAAAAGTTATAAATACTTCCGAAGAAAGACAAGGGAAAGATTTTATGTCAGTGACTGTTCTGTATGGGTGTTTGAAATTCAGCTGTTGTCCAAACTGATCAATGATGGAGATTTGAGCCAAAAAGTTTAAAAATAAAAAGCCAAACCCAAACTTTTTCAGATGGTGTTGTACCTGCTTTACCCCCAGTTTGCAGTTAGCTCTACTGCTGCTAAAAGTCTTCTGTAAGCTGTTTGGAATTTTCTCTTTTTAACATATACTGAGCTAAAAACATCCCCGTAATTTGAAGGTAAAATAAACCTTTCCTCTCAAGACACCGGCTCGGTCCTTCCCTTCTTCTGTTCGGCAGCAGCTGTACAGCCACCTGGCTCCCATAGCATGTCTGGTTTTGTTCAAGCTGGGCATTTCTGTGTATCTACCTGGTTCTAAGGAGATTAAAAAAAATAATAAATCCCGTGGAGCTAAGCTGGAGCATAGCCCATCAATACTTGAGGAACTACAAGACATCCTTCCTCTTCTCCCCAATGTACAGTGAAATTTTGGAGTGACATTTGAGGTAGCTTTAAGGAAAGTTGTCTTCTCCAGGGCAGATGTCTTAGGATGAGGTAAGTACCTGCAAGAACAAAGTGGGTGATTCAGGCTGGCTCAAGGCCTCCCCTTTCCAAAGGAGACTTTGTTCCCCTGTTGAATAACTCCTGTGGAGGTATAAAATGTTTGGTCTTTTCTGACTTGCTCAGCCAGTGTCTAAGAATAGTTTGTTTTTCTCTCCAACAGGATGTAGCCATTTCTCCAAAGCAGAGGGATGAGGTCATTCAGTGGCTGGCCAAGCTCAAATACCAGTTCCACCTTTATCCAGAAACGCTTGCCCTGGCCATCAGCCTTTTGGACAGGTTTTTAGCTGCAGTAAAGGTAAATATTTGCAGATACATAAACTGAAATCAATTTATGCCACCCACTTCGCTATTTCTGTGTGCAGTCCTAGTGGTGCAGCTGTACGAAAACGGTTACGTCCCCCCTCTGCTCTCACACCCTCTTCCTTTCTTGAACACGTATAGGATGGTACCTGCGCTACTCCAGGAGGTTAATTTTGGGTTAGGGAACTGGCAGCACATGCTGCCACCAGGAATTTTTGGAGGCAGATTGTTTGCGTAGTCATTTTTCACCCAGTGAAAGTAGCCATTGCTTTAATAAGAACACGCAGTTCACCTGCCAACAATACCTTCCCCTCTTGCCTCTGTTCTGCCCATTTCCTTCATGTAATGCAGCTCATTAGTTTAAATGTATGTTAACCTAAGAGAAAAGAAGCACCCTTCCTCTTGAACTACATGCTCACTTGTAACCCGGTTTGAGTGTTGAATTTACCTCAGCACAGGACTTGTTCCTTTAAGCAATCAGAAACAGAGGCTGCATATAGGTTACGCTTTCAATAAAAAAGAGAACAGTCTCTACCTTAACCTAAATTGACTCATAAAGCTAAAGGAAATGCCTACTAGCCCACAGTTAGAAACCTAGGCCCAATGCCCTCTGACAGAAAAGTCAGGGAAGGTCCCTGCTCACCTTTTAATTTCTCTGGTGTTTTAACTGCATTTAATCTGATTGGTACCACCTAGAATTGCTGGGAGCACCTGCTAGCAGTGAACTAGCTAGAGGAAACGTAAATGTTTCAGGACAGGTTTGGGCCTGGCAAGTGTGCTAGTGCAGGGAAATGAAAAAAAAAAAAACAAAACAAAACCAAAAAACCCAAAAAACAACAACAAAACAAAACACAACACCAAAAAACGGGGGAAGAAGATAAAAGCAGAGGTGATAGCTTTTGAGGTAGTAGTTCAGTACTAACCTGCTCTATAGCCAGTCTGACAGACTAAGAGTGTAAGACTGATGTCAAGTCACACAGATGTGAAGGAGACAGAGAGAGAGAGAGGTAAGCAAGCTTGGGCGCAGGCCATCAAAGTGACAGGCCGTCCACTCCTGCTGTACCAAACAGAACAGAGAATATATATGCCCGTTCAGTTTTAAGCCTGTTACGCTACAGAAGCTGTGTAAGAAAGACAAGTTAAAAATCAGCATTTGGGCTACCTGTAACTGGGATCCGCTACTCTTTGGTCCCTGTAAGTCTGACATGGAAGAAAGTTAGATGTGCTGTGCTTGGGCTGTGTTTTGCACCTGTGCAAATGACTGAACAAACTGTGGGTCAAGCTGAAATCCCTGGCCTTGAGCTATGAAGTCAGGCTTTGGGTAGCCTTATCTCTTGGCATATTTGCTCAGTTACATTCCATGCTGAGTAAATCTACAGTCTCATCTGCATGCGTGTCTAATCTCATCACCAGCACGGTTAGGTAAGCAGTATAGCTTCAGAGATCTCGGCAGAAAGATGCGTTCTCAGCCTGTGCTCTTACATTTCAATGTGATTTAGTTTGGTAGAATGCAAATGACATCATCCATTAACCTATCCTTCAAATATTAATAAATATTGATAATGTTTTAATTACTAGCCATGGAAGTTTTTGTTTTTAAGGAGATCTTAAAGTAGCTGACTTGATGAAATACTGAGATGGAAAATAGATTTAAATCTCTCAACAGCTAATGCCCTCAAGTACAGTTTTTCCTTCAGTAATTTGCAGCAGCCAACGAGTCTGCAAAGAAAGTATGAGAATATGAGTAAGGAGGCCACTGCGTGCTTCAGGCATCGAGCAGGAATGTGGAAAGGTGTTTTGTCTGGGTGAGCATTGTTCAAACAGCTCAGGGCTTTGTTCTCCCTCCCCCAGTTTTCCTCTCCCATAAAGCCGTGGTTCCTCTGATGCAACTTAATTCCTGGGTTTTTTTACCAGGCACTGCACTGTGGGATTTTATTATTAAGACAACTAGTCCCTTCCCTTCACCCTAAACATGCTTTGAAATTGCTGGCACTGGCTGCTCCTAAGGCTGTCGCCCAGTCATGCTTTGGAGGCCCAGCCAGCAGCGTTTGGTGTAACTCACTGCACAGCCCTCGTTAACCCTCAACAGAGCGCTGTGTACGGCCAACCTCGGCAGCGCTTGCCCGTGTACGAGGAGCTGGCAAGGCAGAAGCTCCTGTAGGAGACCAGGATGGGTGACAGGGTTTTAACATGCTTTGGCAAGACACAGTTGTTCTTTCCTGATCAGTCTCTAGAGGGAATGCACTTGGGAAAAAGGAGAGACAAAATTATTGTTAAAAATATTGGGGAGCACAAGCTTCCCTGGTGGTAGGAAGCTGCTCTAGACACCTGCTTTTCCCTGATTACAACGCCAAAGGCGTCCTTCTTCGCTGTACATTATTTTGCGCTAACTTGACAGCCGCCTTTGAACCTGCCTGCGTGGTCAAGAACAAGTTCCAGTCTTGCCCTAAGGGAATTTATTCTCTTTGCCTTCAGTGACACCCAAACGCACAAGCAGACGTGTGCACGCACACCCCCGCCCCCAAGTGTGGATTCTCTGCATGTATTTAAGTTGAAGTTTAAATGGCAGGAGAAAGCCAAAGCTCTAGGCATAGCGTGGTCCTTTTTAAGTAACTAAGGCTGAATGTAGGCAAAGGTCTTCAATTTGGACACGACCCTGTGTTCTTCTCTTGTTGCTTTCTGGACACAGGTGTTCTGGATTTCTTCACAGCTCATTGCCTAAGTGTAACGTGCAGCATCTCTCCCTTCAACCACCCCATAGCTCCGTTTCATCTGCTAAAATTTACCTAGCAAGAATAAATCATGGCAACAGTTCAGGTCCTAAGTAGATTTTCACATTCAGGGCAGGATTTTCACTTACCTTTGCTTTCAGCATCTCCTAATGTGGACAGGAGAGGACCAGTTGCCAGTAGGCTGTGGGACGTGGGGGCATGGCTCTGCAGCTGTCTACTCACTCGGCTGTGACAAGGTTTAGAAACACAGTGCCTCTGCATTTCCTAGCCCCCTAAGGAGCAGGTGGACACATCCCATGGTTTTTAGTCTGATGTTGGAAGTGAAGTCCTCTGTCAGACAGTCCAATTGACAAAGATCACTGCCAAGCAAAAACTCCAGCAGATGCGCCATATTCAGAGCATGTGCTCAATCCAGTCCATCACAGGGACTGTCTGAATACTTTTGAGCCCATGCATCCTGCTTCCCCCTCACGCCTCTGAGCCAAGGCCCATAAAAGGAGTTTTTTGATGCACGTGAAAAACATCACCCTTTTCCCTCCAAATTTCACTTAACCTTGCCTAAAACAACTCACTGCAGAAGGTACCAGCTCTCCCTCGATAATCCCTGGGCCACAGTTTTGAGAACTGCAGTGCAAAGTCACTCGAGTGGTGATTTTTTGGGGTGTTTTATACTTCCCTAGTCAAAGACAGCATTTTTAAGTTCTCTTCTTTTCCTTCTTATCCTGTGTCTGACCGCCAGCAGCACTAACAGCAGAGCTCTGCTGAAGCAGGTGGAGTGGCAGTGTTTTTTTGCCAGGTGACAATCTGGCCCTTCTGATTTTCTCCTTCCTGTTTCTACTGCACTGCCTAAAAATGAGTTTTTTTCCGCTCCAGCGCTGCACATCACTGGGTGCCAATTACAATCATGGGGCTGGCAGATTGCTCTTCTGCCTTACATCACCGAGTATGGATTTTTGCTTGGCACGGCTTGCCACCGCCGTGGCATAGCTGGAGGTCAGCCTGCTGATCCAGAAAGCGTTGCGTGGGCAGCTGAGACCCTGGGGCTCAGGATGTCCGACCAGAAAGAATTATGCATAATATTTGCATCACATTCACACAGGGACTTCTCTGCTCTTCTGTACCCTAGGCCCGTCCAAAGTACTTGAACTGTATTGCAATCAGCTGCTTCTTCCTCGCTGCAAAGACCATTGAGGAAGATGAGGTAATTTTTTTGTTCTTACTGCCTTAGCATTGTCTGAGTATATACTCTCCCAGTCCTGCCTTTGCTTGCGCATGGTGGCTGGTGCTTGCCAGGACAGGAATGAAGCATTTTGTGCGATTTCTGTAGTGATTGGTTCTCTTGGGTTTTTGCCTTGGCTTTTGCAGAGGATTCCGGTACTGAAGGTGTTGGCTAGGGACAGCTTTTGTGGTTGTTCTCCAGCTGAAATTCGCAGAATGGAGAAGATTATCCTGGATAAACTGAACTGGGATCTTCACATGGCAACGCCACTGGATTTCCTTCATATTGTAAGTAGGGGCTATTTACATTCTTTCTGGTGTCTGTTGGTGTAAATAACATATCGAGGGCTACCTAGACAAAAACTCTGCCCCGTAGGGGAGCAAAGGCCTCAGGATGTCTTCACAATTCCTCGCTACAAGTAGTTTCTGAAAGAAAAAGCCTTGCCAGAGAATCTCAGAGAAGACTTGTGACACTTTGGGCACAATTTCCAAAATGCGGGCCTGCCATCTGACCATCTGGCCTGTTTTGAGGCGTGTTAAGCTGCACACTGAGACTCGCAGCTCCTGAAAACCTTGTCCCCAAGTCTTAATTGCTAGTGGTTTTGCTCAAAGGTAAGTGCCAGGCATCTCAAAAATAGTAAATAAAACCAAGGAGAAAGCACCTGGTACAGAAAGGCACGGCCAGAGAACCAAATTTATGGATGAGATAAAACAAAGGGAAGGAAAGCGTCCTGAGATTCTTTGTTGAATTTCATCCTCTCTGTTTGCTGGAGAAGGAGTTTTTGTCTAGGACACCTCAACTCCCAAACCCGTGTCGTTGAGAGAGAAGGGTGGAAGGGGAGAGCCTTTTGCAGAGCCCCGAGAAGCCTGGTCCCCAGCCAGATGATGTGTACGATGGCAGGCCCCACCAAAAAGGCTGCACCAAGCTGTTGGTGGGTTCAACGCATTGGGTTTTTTTCTGTTGGTGCGGCAATTGCCTCCAAGGTTAAGCTGGAGGATCCTTGTGCGTCCAAGATGTCGCATGCCACTCTTGCGATCTGACCTGGCTTTGCCTGTGGGGTTGCCCGTCAGTGACGCCAGCTGCCTCACGTGCTTGTTTCCCCCTCCCAGTTCCACGCAGTTGCGGTGTCCAACAGGCCTCAGCTACTGACCATCCTGCCCAAGCTGAGTCCCTCTCAGCACGTGGCGGCGCTCGCCAAGCAGCTGCTGCACTGCATGGCCTGTTACCAGCTGCTGCAGTTCAAGGGCTCCATGCTGGCGCTGGCCATCGTCAGCCTGGAGCTGGAGAAGCTGCTCCCCGACTGGCTGGCTCTCATCATCGAGCTGCTCCAGAAAGCACAGGTGAGGGGGTGCTGGCACCGCACATTGCAGCGGGGAGGGATGGGGGGGCCTCAGAAGGCTGCGTCTCGCTCGAGACTCGGTGATCCAAGCCAACCGGGGCTTGCAGATCCCTAGCTGCTGATCTCCGCCTGCAGTTACACTTTTGCGAGGATGGTTGCGCTTCAGCACGGTGGGACAGTTTGTTGGCACAGTTCTGACAAGTCTTGGTCTTGACTGCATCCAGTAGGCGACAAAGGGAGGAGCCGTGTGCCCCAATGCGTGCGGGCTCTCTCTGCACCGAGGAGAAAATAACACACTGGAGAGAAAATCCCAGTTAGCTGCTCAGCCGTTCATTCTAAGCGTACGGGGTGGTCTGACAAGTACTGCCGAGACAAACACTCAAGCTGCTAAAAATACGCAGTGAAACCTTTTAATATCTAAAAGGTTTTTCCCTCCCCACTATTCTTGTGAGGTGTAAGGAGCAGGGGTCCGTATGTTATGAAGTCATCATGTTGGGGGTCGTCTTGGTCCTTTATCGTTTACTTCCTCCTGCCTCCAGCGTACCCCTGAGAAGCGAGGTGTGTGTTCAGAGCCCTAGCCCTGCCCTGGCTGACAGCCTCTCCTCGCCGTGGCAGTGCCGGTATTTTTGCTTGTCTTCCCACTCCAGATGGATAGCTCGCAGCTGATCCACTGCCGGGAGCTCGTGGCACATCACCTTTCCACTCTGCAGTCTTCTCTGCTGCCCAATTCTGTATATGTCTACAGTCCCCTCCAGCATACCCTGGTGACCTGTAACAGAGGAGCGTTCAAATGCCAGCCCTCCTCTGTCCCAGGGCCAGGTTTCTCCAAGGACAACGGCAGGCCAGAAGTGCCAGTCACAGGTACAGCCGCGCTCTACCAGCGTCTGCCAGCTCCCAGCGGTTGCAAGCAAGCCTCTGCCAAGCGTAAAGTGGAAGAGATGGAAGTGGACGACTTCTACGACGGTATCAAGCGTCTCTACAACGAAGACATTGCTCCAGAGGTAGTGGCTCTTGAAAACATGGGCTCTGTTTGTGGCGCTGATGTCTCGAGGCAGGAGGGCAACGTTTCCCCTTGTCCACCTTTACAGCCAGTGTCTGTTATGTAGCTGTGAGTGCACACCACCTGCTCCACCGTAGCTACTCTAGAAACCATGCAGAACCTGGCTTCCTGTGTTCTCAGTGGGGGGAGAAGGGGCCATACCTTGTCAGGCTGAACTGAAGGGAGCCAAAAAAACAGAAAAAAAAAAAATCCCAACCCTTTTTTGAATTTTTTTTCTTGTACGGCTAATTACTAGTTCCACTATTTAAGCACTTAAAAACACAAAAAAGTATAAAAATCTAAAAAAAGACCCAAAAACCAAACAAAAAAAAGTAGCAAAAAATTGTTTCTTTCTAGTGTTGTCAGTTCCACTGTTTTTCTGCTCCTGTGTATTGTAACCCATTCTCCGTGTCCAAGAGCTCACATCAGTCGTGCAGAGTTGTTCCAGGTTTCCCAGCCAACTAACACCTCTCTGATCCGATTTCCATCTGCTCCTTGCTCTCTTTCTGCTTGCTCCTCTTTTAATTCTCAGCAAGTCTTGTGCATGATGTTCTGTACTACCTTCACGACAGCTTTCTTTTTCCTTTCTAAAGAAAAAGACCTTTTTTGTTTCGTTAGCACTTTGGTGTTTAAATGTGGTAATATTTAAAAACTGGATTTAAATAAAAAGTTAGTCAGGGAAAAAAAAAAACAAAACCATTGCTTGCAAGCTGCTCCACACTTAAGTAATAACCACAGGAGTGTGAACGTACTCAAGAAGAACACTAGGGCAGCCAGCCACTGTGCTCTGTACCTAACAGAGACTTCTCCAAGTTAAAACACTTTGCATTTTCTAACACAGAAAGCAGTTAACGGATTTTGTATCACTTGAACAAAAACGGTATTTTTTTTTTCTCGTTTGCACCAAGAAATGTTGCACTCAGTGTGGATTTTCGCCAATGCTTGACTCTCTACGTCAAGTGTAAACCTTAAATTCTGCGGTCTGTTTTTTTTCCCCATGTGTTTGTAAGCTTAGCATGTGACCAGCACCGCTCGGTGAGGTGCTGGGGCGGCTACGTACGCCTGAGGTTTGAAAGGTGTGTAATTATCAGCCACAAAACCAAACCAAAAGACCCTAACCCTAAAGTTTTGTGTTCATGTAACTTCTAACCAAGAGTAAAACCTTTAAAAACTTGTTCTCTTAAGTGTTACACCTCTGTTTCTCAGAATGACCTGTCCCAACTGTAAGCTCTCTCCACAGCCCTGAGGAAGGTATTGCATTTGGAGCCATTGTACTGATGAAAGCCTTCTGGTAGCAATAAAGAAAGTTGTCCTGGATTCCGAGTCTTGTTTTGTGCTTTTCACCCGAGTCCAGGATCAGTTTTACCCAGAGACTGCAGGGGAGGTGCTCCATGCCAGATCTGCGAGAAGGTGGCTTTAGGGGTGCTGGGCAGCTGGAGCGCCAGGGGAATTGCACAACAACCTCATTGCCTCCGTGGCGGTTCGGGCTTTAGCCCCAGCCGTGGTGCTCCTCACTCCCTCCTGAGTCACCAGGCTGTTCCCCTTCCAGGCTGAGTACGGGCCACTCGGTACCTGGCTAGGATACGGCTTCATCTCACCTGTCCTGCAGCCATCTCCTTTTTGATAGTCTGAACACCCCAATGAAGAGTCAAGTTTCTCGTACCCAGGCTGGCTGTAGATTCCTGCTTGCCTGACATCCCTTCCACTGAATACCACGTTTGATAATGAAAAGGTTAGTACAGACTTCATTTGCGCTCTTTTCTGTAAGCTCATAGGGTACAGAATAGATTCTGTTCTGTAATCTCGCCTTCTTCCCAGCTGGCTCTGATCTCACGTGCTTCAGGAAGAGCTGGCCCCTCCTGCCTCATGTCTTCTGAGGTGCCGTCTTTTTTGTGGTGCACAGCCCACTGTGCCAAACTTTTCTTGGTTTCAGCTCTCTTCCTGCCCAGGTCCTGGAAACCACCTCCCGAGGCCGCACGTCTCAAAGGGGAGCACACCTTCCTTCCCTTCCAGCCATCCTTATGGTATAACCAGTCCCTGACCTTTTCTCTCTGCCCACCGCTTACTTTTCTCCAGCCAGGCTGCTGTGCAGCCTTGGGGCTTCACCTAGCACAACACCCCCTCGCTGCAGGATTTCTGTGGTGCTGGCGGTCACTACTTCAAACCCACTTCAAGGCACATATCTTTTCCAGTTAAATTACGCAGCACAACAGCTCTAAATAAAAATAACCGGCTGGATTTTCAACACTAGATACAACCACCTTGGCACGGGAAAGATCAGAGCCAGGTAATTTTCACACCCCTTGACAGCCAAGCCAGGCACCCGCGGTTTCTGCACAGAAGGGAGTCTTTGTGTGCGCCTGTGCTTGCTGCGTGTGAGCAGCAGTTAAAATGATCCAGCTTATCCTGAAGGGAGCAGTTGCTAAGAGCTCCGGCTGTGTACGCAGTCAGAGAGAGGTGAGCCAGGGCTTTCGCAACTCTTCTGACGATGCTGGCCTGCGCAATACAAAACCGTGGAGAGAGTTTTGTGGGACTACAGCTTATTTTAGTTGGCTTCCAACAGTATGAGACGCATCAGGGGGCAAGAATGTAAGATGGGGACCGAAGCGCTGTGGCATTGTCAACCCAGGGCAATAAATCTAAGCCTTACCTTCCACTGGCTTCTCCCCCCCCCCCCGCCCCCACTCCTTCCCTC
>JAOBAS010000007.1:8218457-8238520 GCA_025311575.1 Elanoides forficatus | reverse complement strand
GGGGGGAATCAGCTTCCCAACCCCAAAATGAGATTCTCCCAGCTTGAAAATATGACAAGTCATCAACGTGAACAGTTAACTGTTGTTAACTGAGCCCCATCGGACATGCCTACAAGCCCTGACTGCATTCTACCACCAACTCTCTCACCGCGTCTTACAAAAACACATGCCCTTCCATGATACTGAGGACAAAAAGAAACCAGCAAACGGTAGTGATCCTCACGGCAGGCTCTGCATTACAGCAGGCTCTTGGCCACGTAGAGCAATCAACAGTTTCAAACATGGACAGCAAAATCCAGCTGACGAGTCCAGTGAGGAACACCTCTCCACCCTGAGTGACAGGAGGAGCATTTCGAAATCAATCCTTTTGACACTTTTTAGTACTGGCTGACAGATAGCAGGTAGGAGATAGACTGAAAGGCACACACTTGTGGGCGAGGGCCAGCAGCTTATATTTGATGTGGCAGAGCAAGAGATGCTCAGAGAAGGGTGCAAAGCAAACTGATACAACTTCAGCAACAAGGTGCAGATAGATCCATGGCCACATGCTGCTTCTTCCTGAACTTTCCACGTTGACCTGAAGTGGATCATATTCTGCCCTCAAAACACATCACCTTCAAGCACCATGGTGACATTTTGTACGCTCTAGAAAGCCTGTATGGCCCTGCTGCAGGATTGCAGACATTTCCAAAAATGTTAGGGCAAGAATTGGCTTTATCAGCCACCCAAAACTTTTCCCGTGCTTCTCCTGTACAAATCCTAGGCCCTGAGGGAAAGGTTGCATTGCACAAGGTTTTCCTCCCCAGCCACACTTTAGATTGTCAGCTGCTGTAAGTGAACATGGCTATTCCCTCCCTGGTTCTTGCAAACACTGGCACCCCAAAACCTCCAATCTCTCTGGCTGTATAAGGCCCGAGTTACACTTTCCTACCTGAAAGGCTTGCTGTCCGGATCCGTGTCCTTGAACCCCATCTCTTCAAGTTTGCAGCGCCTGTACAGCTCGTAGTGTCGGGTGTGCGTCTGCTCCCTCAAGTCCTCCATGTTCACTCGGATCAGCATCTCCCGCAGCTTCACAAAGTCACAGTGATTTTCATTTTCAACTGAAAAAGACACACCACCCACAAAGAGAACGTTAAACCCAGGAGCCAGGCCCCAGTTTAGCAAGTCTGAGAGTTCTTCAGGCACACAAGCAGAACTCCAAGTCAGCTTGCACCAAAATGCCTTGCTGAACTGGGGGTGAAACAATCCCACACCAACACACGGGCACCAGTTCAAGACCTTTTGCTGGATTTGCAAGATCTCTGTGCTCCCCATCTGTCACACAGCTCCTGTTTCTCTGTGCATTTCTGCACCAGCAAGGTGATGATCCATTTGCACACGGGATTTCAATTCCCACTCAAATCTGCTCCAAATCCAAGTCACCAACTTGGTGGGAGCCCGGGGGGGAGGGCAACAAAGTCTCAGCCTATAGCAGTGGTGAAAGGGAAGGTTATGAAAAGACCCCACTATGGCTGCTGTACCCTCCCCATGCCAGCTAATCTTACGAAGGAGCCCTAAACCCCTGCTCCTGGCACTGAAGGGAGGCAGCACACCGACTGTAATATGGCTTCCCATAAATACTTCTGCTCAGAGCAGGGTCTGGTGTGCCATCGTCAGCCCCTGGGCGAGCAAGCCGTTCAGCCTGCGAAGGGCCTGTGGCCAGAGAGGGCTGCACGCTTCAGTGCAGGCAAACGGTTTGGGTATGCTTACGGACAAGGAGTGGAAGTTTTCTCTTTGGGATGCAACAGTAAGCAGCAGGCATCTCTGCTGCTAGCAGACAACTCAGCAGCATGCCCCTGGGGACACAGTGAAGCACTCCAGCTGCTCCCCTTCAGACCTCTTCAGGGCTGGATCTTCAAAGCCTCTCTGGTACCCAATTAAAGCTCTTTGCCTATCTGGTCCTAGTCTCCCAGGAACAGCAAGAACCCCGCAGGACACGTGTTAAGTCCAAGACTTCCCAAACATATCAACTTCTTTCCTAATTGTGAGTTATTCCCAGTAGTACCCTCTGGTGCACGCAGCTGAAGACAGCAAGTCTGAAGCTGCTTCAGGATCAGCTTGTATTACTGAAAAAAACTCAGTGAATTTTATAGAATTGCCCTGCAAATGTTCCCCTGCAGCTTGCTGGGCCATTCTCGAGCCAGATACACAGCTGAAGCCACAAGCAGACCACCACCGTCTCAACCCTGTACTTCTCAGCGCTGGTTGGGAAAGCAAGGACCAGCTCTACCTTTGGCAGCTTCGGTACAGCCTGGGTTGCAAACTGATCCCTAGCCAGACTCTGTTCTCCAAGAGAAAGGAGCTTTTGGGTCACTTTATGTGGGGTTGCATACTGAAGCTGCACGTCCACAGTTTAGGATACCAGGACAAGACATAGCAAGCAGTCAGTGTTGACTTCGTTCTGCTCCCACTCCAAGCTGAGAAGGCAGAGCACCTGCTAACTCCCCCAGAAAATCCCCCAGCTACATGTCTGCATTCAGGCTTGTTGTGCAAGGTCCAACCTGAACCACTGAGCTGCCCAAACCTTCCCCATTGCTCACGCTTTTTTGCTGGCAGAAAAGCATAAGGAACAGAAAACGCTAAGTTTTCATTTCAAGCTCGTCATTTAACATCTCCTAGTAACTTTACCCTGCTCTCACAAAGCCAATGGCTAGGCTGATGTCACCACCCCACCGCCAAACCACCTCCATGTTTGATAAGGACCATCCAGAGATCAACGCATCTTTCATCAGAAAGAGACAGGAGGATACAGTCTTATTTGTGCTCTCGGTAACATACCCTGCACAACACCCCAGGGGTACTGCCTGGCTTTTGCCATCTTATTGCCGATCTTCACTTCTTCAGTGCTGCCAACTACAGCGAAAGGAAGGTGGACCTACAAAAGGAAAGGGACAATGAGGTTCGGGATTTCCTTTGTTGCCTTGCCAGGGATTGTTTCTGAAGAAAGCTGTTTACTGTGGCAGCTCTGCTATATTTTAGTTGCTTAAATGCCTTTGCAACTCATCTGGCGTTTTACAAAGAGCAACAGGACAATCTGGTTGAGAGACCTGCTCAGACTTAAAGTTCAAAATTCTGAAGTCCTAAAAATACAAGAGATGTACCTATGCTTCCTGCAATGACAAAGCATGACTATCTCAAGCACACAAGACGACTTACAAACTGGAATGGAATTTGAACACTGGGGAAAAAAACCAAACCTGTTAAACAATATAAAAAAGAAAATAAAGTACATCCTCCCAAGGAAGGCAGGCTAAAAATTCAGGGGGTTTCTGCTGCTAGAAGTAACTGCTAATACTTCCCCTTAAACAGGGCAAAGCTGCGAGCAAGGGGAAGAGCAGAGTTGACCGAGCCCTGGGCCAATACGTCTGAGTCACTGAGCCCTGCTACGTCCCAGTCTCTCCACGGGTGTGGTGGTGACAAACTGGGATGTGGTCCCAGAAGTGGGGCTGCTGCCAGGAAGCAGCTGGCCTCTGCCACCAGCCCACCCCTGTGGTGCTCTCCCTGCCTTAACAGCATCCAAAAGGGCTGGGCACGAGCTCTGGGAGCGGATGCCATGTCGGCCAAGCCATGGTCACAGGCTGGGTGGGAGGGGAAGAAGGCAAGCAGCAGAGGAGATGTGATTAACTGGCAAAGGAGTTTCCCAGCAGTAGGGCTGCACTAGAGGAAGGCAAAACACACACTGCACACTGGCAGAACCACATCCCTTCTCTGTGCCAGCTTCTCCCTGCTGAGAACACAACATAGATGGGGAAAAGAGGCAATACAGAGGTTTGGAGAGGGTCTGATATACAGCTGGATGTGACAATTACCCATCTACAAGCAGTTGTGCAGGGAAACTCAAAAAAAAGCCTTCAAGTTGCAAGGAAATTGCTTAATCTTGATGTCTCTATTCCTCTTAAAAACACATATAAAACTCAACCTCATCCTTGCACTCGCTTTGGCATTGGCACGTCCTCTTGGGTGTTACGTGCCCTGCTAAAGCCACTCGAGAGCCCTGCCAGCACTGCTGTGATGCACGTCACTGCCAGAAACCCTGAGCTCGGGTTCTTCTCCTTGCGCTCCAAGTCAGGCCCATGGGAAACAGTTGTTTCCCTCTGTAAACCCCACTAAAACGTTTGGTCTACCCCAGCCCTGTTTGCCTTCAAATCCCACCCCTGTCGCTAGAGGAAAGGGAAAGGAGGTAAAAGCCAGAGCCCTTGCCGCTGATGGCCACTGGCCGCGCCGGGAGAGCTGGAATATCATTGCGGCACCCCCCCTCTCACCGGAAAGCGTAACAAAGGCAGAAGTGAATCACCCCCCACTAAGCAACAAGTGGTCGTTTGGGACAGGAAACCCAAACCCCAGCCCTTTGCCCTGACCGCGTCAGGGCCCTGCCTCCCATCCTCTTCCTTTCCCGAGATAGGAATACTGCAACAGGGGAAGGATATGAAAAAAATGCTCAGAGGAGAATCGTTCGTCAGACGATGAAGCTCATCAGGCCAGGCAGCCCGTGTGTTACAGGTATCTCCAGCTCCACAAGCCTTCTGGCCAGTCCGCTATCTGTGCTTAGACTGCAGTTTTAAAGCCAAAAGAAACATGGTACAACGTGCCCTACCGTCAAGGATGGGCCCATGCAAACCAAGGCAAGCAAACCTCCCCCCCAAAAACCAACATACGCTCATCGTGGCATTTATCTCAGCCACTGTCTCTTCATCTGTCGGGAACTGGTAGATCTGGACGCCATTGCTGACCAGCTCGCTCATGATTTTACTCTTGAACTTGTGCAACTCATTTTTTGCAATGGTGTCAGCCTTGGCAATGATGGGGATGATGTTCACCTGCAAAACAAAGACAGCACCTCTGCATCCTGCAGCAATGGCCCTATAAGCGGCACCAGCCACCACCCCGCAGCAGAAGACCTTCCCTGGGGCTGCTGCTGACAGCACCGCTGCCTTCCAATTTTCAGGCAGCAGCAACGATGACCTTAAAAAGAAGTCAAATGCAATTTGGCAACATGCTATTTCCTGTCCTGTCGTGCTCCCCTCCTCATCCAAATTGGCTGGACAGGAAATGCTGTCATAAATTATTACAAGCTGTTCCAAAAAAAGGAAATGACCATCTAAGCACTTCTCCTCCACACTGCAGCAGGCTGGATTACTGCAAGCGACACGCAGAGACAATAGCCTCTCACGGGCGTTTGCTGGGGTGTTCTTAGCAGGGACACCCAGGTGGGCAGCAGTGCTGCTGTTACCCGCTGGAAGTGGAAGCAGATGGTCCATATCCAGCCATGCTACACACTGGTGGGGGCTGGCAGTAACACAGGCACGCTTCCTCCACCCGCATGCCCTCACGTGCTCCCACACACCACTGTACTGCAGGACTAGGGTTGACTTGTCCCGGCACAGCTCTAAGACAATCATCCAAAGGAACCGCACGATGGAGTTAACACAGAAATGAAAAACAAGTTACGGACTCTCTTCCCTAGACAGGCTGTTTGCAACACCAGCAGGAGGATGGCCAACAGCCACACCATCTAGGAGCCAAGGGGAGACAGCACCGCACCCCCAGTGTAGCCGAGCAGATCGATGCACAGCGAGCACCGCACAAGCATCTGCTTTGCTGGGAGAGGGCAAGAATGCACTAGGAGGAGGAATCGTGCTTGCTTTCCCTTTCTACTCCCTCCAGATGGACAATTTCTGCTGTTGATATTGCAGGATTTGCTTTTCCTTGCAACAGCAGACAGAAACTGTAGTGAAGATGATGTCGATATTGACTTATATGAAGGGAATTTAACTACAGTACTTGAAAATCCTCTTATATTACATCGCTTAATTCTGTTCAGAGGATGGCCCGGAATTATGAAATCGCCCTTTGCTTAAAGATAGAACACAAATGCCAATTAGCTCACTTTGGGTAAATCTCCATAACCCTATTTTAAGTTCAATAGGGCAGGGATCCTTCTCCACCACTGCATCAATCCCAACAGGCCACTCCAGGAAATAAAGAAACCTTGTCGTCACTTATCTTCTGCAGAATCAGGATCCAGTGAGCCAAAGGTGCAAAGTGGACTGATTTAAATTGCTTTATCATGATGTAAAGAAGCACAGAGAAAGCTCAGTTTAAATACTCAGGGTTTACATTTGTACCTCAGTTACTTTCCCTAGAAGAAGAGAGATGAAATCCTCTTGCAAGTGTCTAGTAAAACACCATGGTTTAAACCGAGCTTGGCTCCCATTCTTGCTAGTCAGGAGAATAACTGAAAAAGCACATGCCGAGTAACATATTTATTCAGATTGTTCTCATATATCAGATCACGGTTAGAACAACACTACATTTGCCATAGAAGATCAAATCACTGTTTGTGTCTAGCTGGATGCAGGCAGAGCACGCAGACACAGCATTTTGATTTGTTTTTCATTGATTAGTAAGATGACCTGAAGTGTTTTAGATGTGCTTCTCATCTTATACACGCTTACAAAATCAGGTTTTGTACAAGAACCTAATTAAACTGTTGGACAAAGTGAAATAGAGATATCAACCATGCCCTTTGAGCGCTAGAACTAGCAGAGTTCAACTTCAACCTCTCATTTTTATTTGTGCATTTAAGGAGGAAAAGACACTTTCTCTCTTTTTTTAACAGCCAACTGATCTTTCAGTTGTGAACAAACTTGTCACTGAACTCGGCCGAGTTAGCCCACAGGAAATCAAAAAGAACGGTGATCTCCTAATGCGTCCTCACCAATACAGGTTCCTGCTCTCAGATTGCTAACTTTACAGCACAGCTGTGGAGCAAGCAGCCAAGTTTCCTAACCCAAGATGGGACTGGAAGAGGGTAGGAGCCCAAACTTTTAATAAATTTCTGCAGCATATGAATCAGTGAATACTAACCCGTTCTAGCAGCTAGCCCAAGGTAAAGTTTTCACACAGACACCTCTGCAATTCCCCGGTGCTAAAAACAGACAGTATTTTTCTGTGCAGGTTTAACTAAGCTGTGGCAAGATCATAAACCCACTAGTAGGGCCACGCGAGGGTCATAACATGAGCAGCAAGTACCTTACTGTCGAGTTTCTTCATGGTGACCAAGTCTAGGGACTTCAGCGAGTGTCCAGTTGGTGCAATGAAATATAGGCAGGCATGAATTCTGGTGTCGTGGTAATTGAACAGGGATCGTTTGATCTTCAGCTCTTCTTGCAAGTAGGCTTCAAACTGCGCATCGATATATTCTACTATAGGCTTGTAGCTGAAGAGAGAAAACGTGGCACAGAGAAAATCAGGGCATTCGCTACTGGGACAACCCAGGTCACTGGTGGACACTCAAGAAGCTTCATGGGTGCTCTGTACATTACAGGACAAGCGCTGCTCTAAGGACCCTCCCCACCCAACCTACAGTCCCTCCTTAGCAAGTGTGTGTTTCCACTTGGTGCACAGGGAGAGCATTATGGACATAATAACAAGTTAAACTGGCAGAGACCCTGGACTTAAGGTACCTGGCAATCACACAAGGCTGCTACTCTGAAAAAGAATGTTTCGTAGTCTCTCCAATTAAAGTCAGAGCTGCTGCTCTGCCAATGTCAACCAAGAAGCATCCAGTAGAAGACAATTTAAACGTGAAACCACGTCCAAAAAGATTGTTCGTGATCTTAAAAGAGGCAAGGGAAATTCGCAAGGGGATAAAAGGGACCTTTCAGGAATTGAAGCCTGTGAGCAAAGCTCACAAGACAACTGCACTGTTCGCGTACTTTGAGGGCACCATTTTGTTGGAGAACAAATAACTGGTGCTGTGTAACATGCCCCGATCTGACTGATTGTGCTTCCGGAAAGGAAACTTTTCAGTTCCTCCCCTCCACCAAGGGCAGCCTCAGGACTTCCAGCCCAGGGAAGCTCTCTGAGGAGGGCACTGAGACCAAGGCACCAAGCCAACACTGCCACTGCCTCGAGCACTGCCTTCACAGCGGTGTTTATGCCCTCCCTCAAAAGCAGTTGTGAGGAGGAAATAGGCTGTCAGGAGTTTTCAGGTCCTCCAAAAACACCCTTCTGACAGGCAGCCAGCAGGGCTCTGCTCTGGCCCCTCTGCTCCAGATGCCATTGCATGTGTTCGAGCAGTGGCTCAAAACCCTCGGTGAAGCAGAGCAGGCTCTTGCTTGATTTACCCAGAGCTACAGCAGAAGACAGGCCAGTGCTGTGTGAGGGCTGCCAACACCAGAGACCCCTGAGACAGTACTGAGCACTGCTTGTTAATTTGCAGGCACAGAGGATATCAAGAATATCGGTAGGTGGGTTTGTAACACGACTGCTGGTCCAGTTTCTTTGCTTTTGGAAATTCTGCCGGTGACCGTGAGGTCCCCAAAACTTCAGACAGAGGCATGTTGCAAAGGAAACAGTAAAGCCTTACATTAGGAGATTGTATTAGAGAAAGCACCTTAAAAAAAACAGAGGAAAAAAGGACTGTAAAGATTCAGACCAGGAGCACAGAGAAAATCCCACCCACTGCAGCCACACGAGGACAAAAGCTCTCCCTAAGCCCTGCCGCCCTGTGCCTGCCCCTCTCTCCGACTGCCCGAGAAGGAAGTTGGAGGAGCTTCACCACCATTACTGCTGGCTCTTCTGGTCTGCTGAACGAAGCAAATGCGAAGTGACCCGGCAGTAACAAGCTGCAGAGCATCCCCGCTCCGAGCACCTGCTCCTCCCTCCTCCTCCGAGCGGCTTTTGCTCTCGCTGGAGAGCATATGGCAGCGTCCGAGGTGCAGAGCTCTCCCTCCAGCCAGCATGTACCTCTCACCGGTTTGGCTCTGTAGCGGGTAGTCGGGAGCAGGAGCCCCAAAGCAGGGGCAACAGTTGCATTTTGGTGTCGGGTTATGCAGCAAGGAAGTGTTACAGAAGTAAAAGCATTGTAAAGTCTTTTTTTAAAAGTCTACGGAATTTTCCTCGTGGAACAAGCAGCAGAACATGCTCAATCTCCTTGCTAACAGGGATCTTGGTGGAAGTTTTGATGTTAAGCTTGCACTTTCAAGGAGCTTACGCTGTCTATCTACCGAGTGCCCTAATAGCTTTTGGTCAGCACACAGGCAGCGTGCCCCTCACTTGGCAAGGTGCAGAGAAGAGGATCACAAAGAACCCTCCAGAGGGAGCCGGGATTACTACAACGAGTGAATGCATGGCTCTAAGATATAGGAAATCCATTAATTAGCCGTGATCGCGGAATGACTAGTTTTCACACTACAGCAAAAGTCCACATGGAGGGACACAAGGGATTGTGTAGGCTGCCCAAACTATTTACTTTATGCACACAACATGAAAATCAGCACCCAGGTACAATGTTGAAATAAAATCCATTTCAACTTGAACATTGCAGGATGGTGTGAACGGGAGCTATGATCTAAGTTCCAGCTCCCTAAAAGATGCAATGTGAAGCTGCAATTTGAACTCCTCCTTTCAAATATTTACACCTTTCAACTCAAACAGAGACTTCGAGTAAGCCGCAAGGAGACAAGGAGGGCAGAAACCCCATTTCAGTTCTGCAGCCTAGTTGATCTGCTTGTTCTCCACTTCAGTTTCTCGTCACTTCTACCCGTCTCATGGGGCGAGTGATGCTCGCTGCCACACCTGGGGCAGGATACACCCCCAGGAACAGCGAGGGACCTACTCCCCACACAGGGACAGGCCCTCCTCATTTCAGAGCACACCAGCACAAGGATTCCACCTCCTGACAGAAATAAATTTACCTGTCATCTTTGTTGATTTGATCACCAAATCCAACTGTGTCAACAATAGTCAGCTTCAGACGGACATTACTCTCCTGGAGCTCGTAACTCCTGGCTTTCAATCTCACACCAGGCTCGTTGTGCGTCGCAGGTTCACTTTCAAACTTGGTGTTGAACAGAGTGTCCATCAACGTTGACTTGCCGATGCCAGTTTCCCCTGAGCAGACAAACAACATTAGTATGGTACAATTGCTTTTCCTCATCTCATTCTCAGGCACGTTTGCCAGGCTAAGGAGTTATTCCACTTGGGTAGCAGCGGAATCAGGCTACGTGCACACGGCTAAGCAAAATAATCCCTGCAGGAACAGGTGTCTTTTGAGACAGTTCCCGTCTTTACCAATCCCCCAGGACTGAACCAGGGACTTTGTGGAGGCGACGGCAGCTCCGGCTTCTGCTGCTGGGCTCCCACTCATCTCCCCCGCAGGTCACACCGCCCGACTCTCTGCAGCACGCCTTGCAGCCGTACCCGACCAAAGCACCACACGTTGGGGATGTCAATCCAAAATGAGCCCCTGCTATGCAAAAGCTGCTATCCTGACAGACACCAGGATAAGCCAAATTCCTTCAGAGCTAGAAGTCATCAGCCGCAGGTGAAGACCTAGGCTGCTGGGCTGGGAATGGCAAGAAAAATCTGTGGGCTTGGTTTTCAAGGGCAGTGTACCACAATCACAGGCAAGGACACCGAAAGGGACACCACCAGAGATAGTAGGCACCACTGACATAAGGGATTTTTCATTATTTTGGGGAAGGAAAGGGGCTTATTTCACAAACACAGAGAGGCACAGTTTTTTCCACTAATACTACTGTTAACATTTCCCACGGCAAACGGAGGAATTGGAGAGGACGGGCTGAGGCGTATGAGACTCCCTGAAAAGAAGGTACTAAACTGGAAGGAAGAGGGGGAAAAAAACAAATAAGAAAAAAAAAATGTAAAAAATAAACTGACGACAGTTTTAAAAATAGTTACTTAGACATTTGCCAATTGAGTTCCCCTCCTCATAGAAAGGAAAGAACTCCTTCCATGATGAACCAACAAATGCCTGCTGCTGCTAGAACCCTGTTACTGGACTTGCTACACTGGCAGTGCAAGAGAGACAAATAATCATTCCTTTCCCATGAAAGCATTTGCTTCCAGCAGTCTTCAGCTATTGCCTGTGGTTTTTACATTGGCATGACCTGACCAGTGATGCAGGGTCTCTCCTGCTTGATGGCATGAACGGCCCCAACCTCCCCACCTTACAAGCGACACCCGTATTCAGGACAGCAAGAAGCTGTTCTTACTCAAGAAATACTTAATTTTCTTTTTAATAGTGTAGGCTAACTCCTAGTTCTGATATAACTTGCTTTACAGAAGCTGTAAATTCTCTCAACTCCAAGTTTGATTCCCAAGGAAGTGTCTGATCCTCTACATGTTTTTATGCTGCTTTTTTTTTTTTCCCCAGCTCAGTTCTGTTCCTTTGTCAAGACGATCACAAAAACCCATAGTGCAACTTGGGCAATGAAAATCTGAGACGGAGAAATACATTAAAAGTTTTTAAAAAATCTAAAATAGCACACTGCTTAAACACTAACTTTGAAAACTGTTACAGGTTCACTAATCCCCACTGCAATTAATAACATGGATGAAAGCATTAGCCTAAATCCCATTTTTAAGTCAAAAGTGTTTGCTTAGCAATTACACTCTCAAACTGCTACTGCTGCCCATGCTGCAAGCAGAGGGTGGGCTGAGGTGATGTCCTGAAGTTGCTCCAATTAAAGAGATGTGGAGATTTAAGACAGAACCTCCTGGACTGCAGTGTGCAGCTCTGGCATTTGCATGTCAGGCTTGTGAGGGGGTCCTATTCCAACTTCCCAAAACTCCCAAAATCTTAAGTAGAAGTGAACAATAGCAAAGCAATGCAAAATATCACATGGTATAGGAGAGCCTGCACCTGGGATTGCCCTCAAGCATCTCTCTGGGCTGTATGCAGCTCTCCTAGCATGAAAATCTCTCTCTCAAAATACGCAAAACCTCCACTTCGAAGACCTCAGGAAACCACGTAGTACTTGTGTCCACAGAAACAAATACCACTATTCAGCAACTGCCTATTGCTTTGTGATACTCAACATTTTCTTTTGCTGGCTTTGACCATTTTCATGCTAGGCTCAGGAAGGCAAGAGATTACTTACAGCCCAGTAAAATGATCAAGCTGAGATATGCCTGTCACAGCATTCCTACGCTGGGAAGCTGCAGGACATAAAGCAAGCTTTTAAAAAAGAATGAACAAATGAATAAGGGGGAAGACAGAAAGTATACATGACTCAAAAGTATACATAGCTCAAAATCTAGGCCCACATAGAGCATAACCCACATGAAAAGATTAGTCCTGAACTGATGGCACAGACTGTTAATCTGTGAAGCTACATATTTTAGTGAGCTCCTGATGTGAATGCAGCGCTGCTGCACGCTGTGCTAGATTGGCTTTGCAGAATTTTATCCATGCACACCACAATTATAAGTCTCACATTACAACGCCAACATTAAGTGTGTCCTTTCTCAAAACACAATTTCAAAAGTTGTTTGGTTGTGCTTTTTTTTTTAAAGGGGGAGATTTCTATTCCTTGGACAACTGCAACAATTCATGTGAAATTTTAATTTGGGGCCAATAGTGGTTGATGAGCACATTTTACAAGAGAAAAGAGTTGGACCAAACTGCTATGTTAATGGAGACATATCAAGTCGTGCTAAGAGAGGAATATTTACTGCAAGAGAAAAAGGCAATTAATTTATGCCATTTTGGCCAAAGAGCTGCCTGCTAATCAGGCTGTTTCCTGCTGAATTTTAAATGGTTTCATGCTGCTAGAAGAGTCACGTGATGCTTGGTAGCTTGAGTGTGCAGAAGTACAACTATTCTCTTACCTCCTTCTTCGACATACAAAGCTACAGAGAAGAGTCTAGTTTGTTTGCCAGATTTCTTTTCAGACAGCTCAGCCTGCACTGCAGACAGAAATTCTCAACTTGCTGTAGAAAAATCACAGTCAGAGGGTTGTGGGGTTTTTCCAGCTAATTAATGTAACTAATTAGAAGGCACAATACTCCCTTCTTGCAGGCTTACAGGAACAATGAATGGAAAGATGATGTTTGTAGACTGCTCTGCCAAACTAAGAGTAAACCCCATCGTTTTTATCAATTCACAGAACCACAATCTGGAGGCATCTTGAAGAGGTCCACCAATAAATAGGTCAAAGCCATTTTGGCACACAGCTCCCTAGGGCCGAGCAGTCGACTTCCAATTGTGTAATATCAAGAGAGTACCAAGACAGCAGCTATCTCTCTATAGCCAAGAGAAGTTGCCTACCCATATTTCACCCTCTGAACAATTTGTGAAAAGTAACACAGTAACTCAGGCGATAAAACCAACTTGCAGCGCCCAGATGAAACACAGCAAGGAACAGGTGACTAGGCTTTCTTCTCAAGAACATCATTTGGAGACTAAAAATGGCATCATTTCCAACTGGAGAAACTAAGAATATAGCGAGACAGGCAGGCAAAGCCTGGAAGGGAAGGAATGCAATTTACTGAGAAACAGCCTCTGCACCCAACCCAGAGAAAGGCAGATTTAAGCTAACATTCTTTTAAAAACACATTTGGTTCCCAAGTTAGCTCAGTTTCCTTACGGGCAGCCCTTGGGGAAAGCAGAACCACAGGATGATCAAAAGGGTAGATTTCAACAGCTAGAAATTTCCATGTTTTGACTCAAGGGACAGGGTAAAGAAAGGGAAAAGAGGAATACTAGATTTTACCCTGGAGCAGCTCTGGGAAGAAACCATCACTTCCCTGCCACTACAGTCCCCACTGGCTCAGATCTTACCCTTTGCAGGAGGGAGAAAGTGCTAATTTGTGGATACACGCGCACCCCGTGTCGTGAGCTGACCGCCCAGTGGTGCAGAATGACTTACCCACACAGAGGATGTTAAAGCAGAAGCCCTGTGACGTTGACTTGTTGACCAGCTGATCAGGGAGGCTGTCAAAGCCCACATGGCCAGAGAGGGACAAGTTCCTAAGGTCATCGTTCTGTAAGACCAAGAAGAAAGGTATTTAATTGGGTTGCAATCCCCTGTCAGGGAAGAAGGCTGTGCCTGGTCCTGTCAGAACTGTGTAATGACATATGAGTTTTCTGGACACCGGATCTTTTTGTCTTAGGTTTGCCTTCCAAATGTGCTCTCCTTTTACTTCTACCCAGCTCTCCGCTGTGGGGCTCAGGTGCTAGGATCCCCAACCCCAAGGCATGCGAACACCACCAGACTGTTTCTCCATGCCTGCCACTAATAAACAATGATTCTGTACCAATTTGCAACACCTAAACATGGTTTCCGAGGCCTCAGCATCACATATCTCTAGAGTTACCCAAGGATTATTTGGACAGACACCTGGAAGAGACACAGAGAAATGTGGTCATAGCTGCGAGCAGACCAATTCTTCTTTAACAGGTGAAGCAGCTGAGTCTGCCTCCTCCACGTCCACTGTACAGCTCTACGGCAGAAACCAGCCAACCTCCCCTTTCAAGACTCCCCCAGCAGCACGGGAGCTTCCCCAAACCGCCCAGCGAGGCCAGCTCTCCCAAAGAGCACATCAAAGAGCGACACGGGCTGTGATGTGGTCCTAGTTGCAACTCCAAAATCTATTCCCCGAGAGAAACCTGTGCAGGCAAGCAGAGAGGCAAGCTCATGGTCTCCTCGGCTCAGTTCGCCAAAGGGAAGCAGGAGCTTTCTCAGACTTGCTCTATTCTCCCAGCAGTGCGAGGGAAACGGAACACTCTTGCACTTTTGCTGCAGCCTTTTGGCATGGCCACAGTAGGACATAGTTTAGATGGTAACAGCACCTCTAAAGGCAGTTAAATCTCTTTGCAGCTTTCACAAGCCTTGACCAGAAGGCAAAAACCACGCGCGCTGCTCTGCAGATGTCTTGGTTTACAAATAACTTCATCTGACAGGAGGTGAGAAAGCAGGGCACCGTTCCCAACGTCTCCTGCGTGACCTACAAAGCCCACCCTGCTGCCCCTCCACGTCCTCAGCAGGAAAAGAGCCAGGCCAGGCCCCCCAGAGATGCAAGTCACCCCTGGTGACTCCCTCTCCTCCTCCAGACTGCCGGGGAGCCTGAGCTGATAACATCGAACACCCCAAGGCCGTTCTGTGGAGGGTAATGGGGCAACACAGACCTCGCAGAAGGAAGGTTTGAAACAGCTCCAAGATTATATTTAGGACTTATGCACAACAGCTGTACAGTAATTCACAGAGAGGCTTGGAAAAGGAAGCCAGCCCAGTTATCTCTTCCCCAGCAAACTGCAGTTATGCCAACATCCTGAGCACAGATAAAGAAAAAACAAAAACGAAGAACACCAACAAAAACACAAACCACAACAACACAAAAAAGCCCCACCAGCTCGGTAGACCTAGCTCTGCTGTTATTTCACATGACTTTTCTCCCAAAGTTGGTTGTCCTTAACTTAAGATTCTAACCTTTATCCAAACCCAAACATTTCCAGCAGAGTCACTCCACCGAGACCATACTGTTGAGCTAGATTACAGCCATGGGCAACCTCAGCCTGGTTTAAAGATGCTGGAAGCACCAGCTTCTTTTCCACAAAATCAGTGGTCTTTGGACCAGACATGGAAAAAGACACTCTTCAGTTGTTAAAATAAGAATCAAAAGCGGAGGAGTACTTCCTACTCTCTGCACAATTGCTGAGCATCTCTACTTCCCTCCTCAAAACACACAGACCAGCCACCAACTACAGGAAAAAATAAGTTACATCTGGGCGGAGCGTTGATGAAAATACCAGTCAGACTTAAAGAAAAAAAATACAGAAATTCTCCGAGAAAGACAATATCTCAAAGTCAAAATGTCTAAGTCTGTGCCATCACCATATGGCACAAAGGGGCAAAAGGCTCCTTTTTGCCATGCTGCCACATACAGCTTGACACCTGTCCTAGGTACCTAAACCTTCTCTTCACATCTGAACCAGGCTTGCCTGAAGGGTTAATGCCAATACACCAGACTGTTCACCTCCATCCCTCCATATACTGGACAGCTATTCACCAGCACCATACCACAGAAGCTTAAGGTGGTTAAGAGATGCTATCGCGTCCACTCAAGCTTGGTAAAACAAAAAAAACCCAAACAAACAAAAAATACCACCGCCATGCAAGAGACCATCAACTCATTTACCCACAACACTGATTTTCTGGGAAAAGCCCCAGGCAATGGAAGGATACGCTGGCATTTATGCATGATGTGAATGGGTTAAATTAAATATTTGCAACATTAGTATTTTTAAAACACCAGTGGGCTTGGGTTTATGATTAAGTGAAGGGAGCTCGGAGCAGATCCCAGAAAGCAGTAGGTGCCCATGACTCACAGGCTTCACAGAAAGTAGTGGGTGTTGAACATCTCTCAGCACAGCACCAATATCTCTTTCCCTGATATATTTTGGGAAAGCAAGTACTGCCTCATCATCAGTTACTCAGCAGGAACAGGAGTTAGACTCATCTCTTGCATCTGTGTCAGTTATTTTTTGCTGCATACCTCCCCTTTCTTTTTTTTTTTTTCCTTTAAGTGGCAAATATCAACAGTGGAAAAAACAAAAACTATCTCTACACTTTTCAATGCCAAATATTTTTCACAATCTGTGCCGCATAACATGAGGCAGAAGTGTAGTCTGATATCTGCCCGAAACACCAAAACGCTCACGAAAAGCTCAGAGGCCCAAGGCATGGGCAGAGATGAAATGCAAACCCAAGTCTCCACCTCCCTCAGTATTCCCCAGACTGCAGCACATCTCGTTGAGTAGAGCGGATACAGAAAACGTGCACTTCTGCAGAAGTATCACAGATAAGCATTTTGAACAAGGCAAGAGAGCCAGAGGGACCAGAGTTTCTATGTATCTCATTCCACACGAAAATGAAAGCATCGTGCAACATAACAGCCAGTTCCAGTGCAGGCAGATGGGCTTGGAGAGCCAGCACTTTTTTGGGGGAGACACAGGCTGCTCCTCTCGGAAAAGAAGGATTAAAGGGAGATGTGCACACTGCATAACCTCTTCCCACCACAGCCAGGCCTGCTTACACCCTCTTCGAAGGGATAGCTTACTCCTGGCTCCGTAACCACAGGGATGCTGACACAAGGACAAAAACCCTGCCACCTTTCTCTGCTCTCCGCGCGGCAGTCTGGAAGCTGGAGGACCCCCCCTGAGGCTCTGCGGCCCCTTCAGCCAAGGCACAGGTCTGCCAAGGATGCCAATCGGCAAAACTACGATGGGCAATTTTACCAATTAGCCTGACTGCACTGGATGGGGCAGTTCTGGCTTTATGAGCTCAACGATGCTACATCCTTCACCCTCGGGCTGCCCGGGGAGGGTGCAAGGACCGAAATCACGACGAACTCAAGAGTAGCCCAAGAGCTCAGATTTTATCCACACAGACAGGAAGCCTCTGCTGGAGAGCAACCAGCATGATTGCTCAGTGTATAATTAGCAGAACAGGCAAGTGATTCACGGGTTCAGTCTGGCAAAACAGAAGTGTTTTAAAAACAACGGAATGCTAAGTCAGATGGCCGCATTGCTCTGGCTATGAATGGCTGTGACAAGCTCCTGAGAAGAGTCAGTGGGCTGGGTTTTCATCTCAAGTGAGTCATCCCACTGTGACCTGGGTGCCTCCAGCTGAAGAGTGGTCAAAGGCTGACATAGGCCAAGGCTGCTGCCCCACAGAGACAAGCCCAGAGCCCCTGCGCGCACCCAACGAGGCAGGAGAGCAATGCTACAACATTGGTTTATTCCTCCTGCCACGGGGCTCTTCTTCCCAAGGCAGGCAGCAGCGCTGCCAGGCACTTCACCCCGAGTGTAAAGGAATATCATCACCCCGCCTCACCGCCTTCTTCCCAAAGGTATTCCTCATCTTCCCTCAGACAATGAACAAAGCTCAGCATGCCTTTGAGATCAGCACAAGTTCTCTCTTTCACCAATACTGCACCTAAATACACTCCTGGACTAAAACAGCTGCCCAGCTGTCACTCAGAGTAACACAGTCCTAAGAGATGCCTTATTAAGACACAGACAAGTCACTGTATCTGGAAGCACTGACCTCTTCCAGGCATGCTGAAAGAATAACTGTTTGTCAAGCACTTCTCCTCGCTTGCCACTTCAGGAGCAATGGACGAGATCAGCACGGGTAAAACTGCAGCTCCACAGACTTCTATAGAGATCTGCCAATTTGCACCAGATACACTGCAGGACTCAGGCGTCTGGAGGTTCTCAGATGTCAGAGAACTTAAGACATCCCAAGAGCAGTCTTTATTGCTAAACTCTTCCCTAAGACACAGCCATGTCTCCTTTCCTGAACACCGCATTATAGGGCAAATCTTCCCTCCCTCTTCACATACCATCTGCGTGAGAGGGAAGCAATTCTGAACCTCCAGAGCTGTATGCCAACCCCTACAAAAACTACAGAATAACATGAACGTATAAATGCTTGTTTACTGGGAAAGATGCTGATCACTTTACTTTTCTTTCCAGAGTGACCTACAAGGCATCCCACAGTTGATATTTCTTCGGTCAACAACAATCTTTCAGACACTGTTATCGCAGCTGCTGGTTTTAACTCTAACAGGGTAAGGGAAGCAGTAAGCAAAGCAGAGACAGGCTGCCAGAGGCACAGCATCTGCTACGTACCATCACTCTAAAAAGATTAATTGCCAGGACCCCATGTCCCAGTGCTCTTAATTTTAAGGGGACAGAAATGCCTTGCAACAGACAAGAAAGGGTTTGCAATCTCAGAGCCCTGTCAAGTCTACTTTAGATCTGGTTTTCTTCATACATAGCTCCTGGTGGCGAAGGTTTTGCAGGTCAAGCAACGCCGGAGCGGATGCTCTGTGGCAAACAGTGGGTTTTCCTCAATGTAATTCAGTGAAGCTTTACAAAACAATTTGGCTGACGAAGCACGTGCAAGGAGAGATTCAGCTCATTCCTCCTAAGCCACGGTGGCTTGGCAGGGCTAGCAGGGATAAGGGGAAACTTATTTTCCTTACAGGAGTCAGCAACAGTACGCCTGTGTGCAGATGGGGAGGTGGATATAAAGGTGGGTCCCATGATTAGAAATGCATCACTTCTCCAGAGGCTGCACAAAGCAGAGCCACGAGCTTACGCTTCAGAAGGTGTCTGGTAGCTGGTCTGAGATAAAGCAAAGTTGCTCTTCTCCTGGATAGAAAAAAAGAGCGTCACTCCCAAAAGGCTGAGAGAGAGTCCACAAGGACATCCTCATTTCTTCCCCAGTCTGCTCTCCTCGCTCTGGACTTAACCATGATGACGGCTGTTCCCTCAACCCCAGCAAGCTCCTGGTAGAGCTCCTTCTGCTTAAGGCTGCCAGCAAAATATTCCCCTTCAGCTCCTCCAGTCCCACTGCTCCTGGCAGCTGGGGGTCAGCTTCACACGGCCTCCAAAGAGTTAAAGAAAACAAAAACGAGCCTCAAATTCAAGAGGGGAAAAATGCTGGTATGCAAAATATTGAGCTCAACCACAAATATGAAGCAAGTGTTTAGTTATTTGGGGCCACACGACTTAGGAGGCACCTTTAAGAAATTCTGAAAGCTTTTATTGTTGTCAGCAGCTCAGGCCAGCTACATTTTTGCCCCATTACTAGGCGCACATTCCCACATTTCTGAAGTCATCTTAGATGCTGCATCCAAAGCAGGGACCTCAGAGACACTTCAGTCTGCTCAGACAAAAAGGTGTCTCAGGAAAGAGCAGTGAGCACAGAAGCAAAGAGCAGCCGGCAAGAGACATATCTATAGTACCTTCTCCCTGCATTAAACCCAAGTGCCGAGGGTCCTGCCAGCAGCACACGACGTATTCCTAGCGCCTACGCCAGAGCCATGCTCGCTGTTTAAGTTCCTTGAAACAGAGCCCACAGCCCCAACCCTTTCCTTCTACAGAGTTAGGTGATGGTTAAACCCTTAATTCTTGGACAAGGGAACTCAAGTATAATAGTAAAGGGGGCGAACACGAAAAGAAAGAACAATTCCTTTCCCCTCCTTGCCACAGCTAGCGCAGTCGTGCCAGAAGAAAACAGCCCATAGCAATCAATCAGTGAATCAAGAAAGGAAAGACTTCTTTGTTGTTTTTTTAGGCTAGGATAACCATCGATGTCACCAGCAGAGGAGGGGGAGTTCCTGTCTCCATGCTTCTGCTGCTGGCTGTCTGCAGACTCGGGCCGATGTCTCCACAAGCTACTTAAGTCTGGGAGGTCTTCCCC
>JAOBAS010000007.1:8202026-8216642 GCA_025311575.1 Elanoides forficatus | reverse complement strand
GGGGGTGGAGGGGGGAAGAGGAAGGAGGAAGGGAGCGGGGTGGGGAAGAGACATAATGTGACAAACAAGAATGAAGACCATCCAAAGGCAGAGCCCAATGAGAACCAGATGCTCTTCACTTCTCTGGCCAATCTCTCGCCTGACAGGAGGATGAGGTGCAACTAACTGCCTTTTTGACCGCTTGTATGAAGTTGATGAAATCAAATGCAAGCTGTTATTCAGTGCCAGGCTCCCCAGGTCGAAACGCTCCACTCCTCCTGTTTCAAAAAACGATGCGTGATTTATTGCAATTCCCCCGCCTTTTGTCTTCTGAAGTGCCACATGCAGAGAAAGGCAAATATATTCCTTTTAGCATCCCCAGCCATCCTCTCTCAACCAGGCACAGCAGAGAAAGTTGGAGGATCCTTCACACCAGCCCTGAACAAAGTGTTTTCGGTGAGGACCGCGGCCCAGCAGACCTCCAGCTGCTGCACAGCAATACGGCACGCAAGTCAGTCTGTGACACTAGGCCAGTTTATGCTGGCAACTATTGGAAAAGGTCGAGTTTTTGTTAGACTTGAGAATGTGTAATCGTAACAGTGAAACACAGATCAGTAGGGCAGAAGCTAACTGGGAAATGGCAGGAAGGTATGTAGCTGTATGGACATTAGACTTTTTTTTTTCCCTGCCCCCCCCCCTGGTTTTTACACTTTTCCAGCCTTTCTGGCTATACAGTCACACACCACCACAGATATAGATATAGTCCAGCAAGAAGGCAGAGAGAAAAAAACCCAACAACAGCCATTTCCTTCTGTATTCCACTGTCATGCACTTGAAATAGCCCTAAAACAGCTGCATCACAGACAGTTAAATAAGTGGATTTATACTTTGCTAAAAGCCTTTAGCTGGAGGCACAGTGCAATATGGGACTTGACACAGAGAAAAGTGTGATACATGAACTCGGCGAGACTCCCAGTTACACTAACACAGAGGCCGTTTGCAGGGAGCTCTCTGGGACACTGACCCTGGGCACACAAAGGCAGAATTAACACAAACCCGGTAACAGAGCATCTGATCCCATTGCCAAGTTTTCCTCAAACCTTCCCCAGACTTCCAGTCCAGTTTGGGGTGTGAACACAACCAGAGCAAAATATAGAGATTTGTAGAAAGCAAAGCAGCCCACAGGGCTTGCTTATAAAACTGTAACAAGGCAGCACTGTTCCAATACCTGAATCAAATTAAGGACCACTCCAAACATAAAAAGCAGCAGCTTTCCTTGCGAGGTGGTGCAGGCATAGCTGAACAGGGCTGGCTTGCAAGTCCTTAACCCTCTGTTTTCTTTCCTGAAAAACTGTGGCTGCACATCAAGGGCACATTTTGTCAGCTCCTATTCAGCAAGCTCCGGGACTGAAATGGGCCGCATATCGTGTGCTGGATAATTAATTAGCCCTGGGACTTACTGCCAGGATCTGCGTTAATCCCATACCCTGCTGGCTTACTCAGAGGCAGGTGGGGGACACCACGGCATGGTGCTGCCCTGCACACGTGCGACAGTTGTCTGCACAGACCCCATTTCCAAGTAGGGCACACAGAGCTGTGTATGTAAAGGCTTATAGCTTCAGGACATTTATTTACTAGTTCTCTTGAGTCTGGACTAAAGAGTTCAGATTTATCACAGTAATTGTCCTCATATCAAAATCCTAAGACAACACCGATACACATAAACACATGGTTTCTTCAATGCCCAGGTACCACAGCAGTGAGTATGAACAGGTCTTGACTTTAAAAAAAACCAAAAAAAACCAACAAACAAAAAACCCCCAAACAAACCAAAACAAAACCAATCATCCTTCAACTATGTGATTTCAAATGGTCAGTGCACTAGCAACTTGTCATGGGCTTGGAGTTAGTAGATCTAAATGAAGCTGGTAAGCGTACTCCTTGGAAAATCCCTATCAGGACTTTTAGCATCCCAACAAGTGCTAGATACACACTGGAATTCCTCAGGGAAACTCTACTGGTCCAGCACCACCAACGAAGTGTCGATCCAATATCAACTGGATTCAAAGAGCTGGCTCAGAGCAGCTCCTCTTGATTCATGTGCAACATGCACATGCATATGACACTAAGGATATTCAATAAAAGGCCAGAGAAAACATTTCAGATTTTGACAAGTCTACTGTTTTTACTCTCATGAGCAATGCGTACACTCAAGCACAGTTCTGAAAGTAATGCAGACAACAACAACAAAGCAGGAAAACCAGATTTTCATGTGTTCACGGTATAGTCTCATTTTCTGAATGTTAAGTCATAGCCCTTGCATCTGCTCAGAAATAGAAAAGGGAATGTGCATAAACTCTTATGGTACATGAAGCTCTTCTAGGGCACCACAGCAGTCATTCATCATTAATAAGAAAAGGTCAGCGACCAAAGAATAGAGAGGGTTACAAATAATGTTGTTTGCCTTAGCGTGCAGTTTTCTGTCTTCAGCAGGAGCAAAAGTGGAATTAAGCTGAAATGAATCTGCATGCAGAGGAAAAGGTCAAGCTTTATTGAATTATTTAGCTGACAGTTTTGAAACATTAGTCCGTAGACTTCAAGTTCTCAACTGACTCCAACAGCAATAATGTTCCCCACTTGCCTTCAGCAAGTCTTCGGTCTCTTGCCTTTAACAGGGAAAGTCTATACAGAAATTTTCATAAATAGGACATAGCTTCAAGAAGCAATTCCCTATTTTAGCTGCAGTACTTCCTTCCCTTCACCTCATTAATTCCAAATTTTTGTGGTTGCCTTGAAAGACTGTGTTTTGTCTTTCCAAAAATGTTAATTGGCCAGAGCTCTTCCAGAGGAAAGCACATCTGATCTAGGTCTGCAGCACAGTCATAACACTGGTATCATTAGGAGGAGATGGGACTAAAAGACCACCCTACACCAGGCTTTTTACCCCCTTGAGTTTTGCTGCACTGAAAGACTGCTACAGAGACTTAACACTTCTGGACTCAGTAGGCAGTGCAAGAGAAAACATTTTTCTCGCATGCAGCCTGCAGACAGGAATGTTCCCACAGTCCTCCCCATATCCATCACTTGCAAAAGGGTGGGATCACAAAGGCATTTGATCACTACTACATTGATCACTACTGGTGATGCTCCAAGTCATAAAAAATCCCTGGACGGGACACTGGCAATTGCCCAACACACACTCAAAAAAGTTTAAACTCCATAAATGCATAAGAGAGATGACTAAATAAACATTTACAGCACCAGAAGAAAGGATTAACTCTGCAGTCACAAGGAATCCAAGGATGAGTGTCACAGCTCCAGTTTTGGGGTTGTGGCAGAGATAAGCTTTTTATTCCAGAGGTCTAAACGAACTTCCATAAACAGAGAGTCCCACTCTGCCCCATCCCTATTTTCTGCACTGGAGTTCATGTTGAGCTATTCCTCCTCACACACCGGAAAAGGAAAAGGCTTTCCTTGCACTCTCGCTGCTCCTGACTAACTCCAAGTAATGCAGTTCTGTAACATGTTTCACGTTGTAAGTTCCCACCACAGCATAGGCCACCGAGACCTCTTACGCAGCACAGCCCAACTCCCTTCTGAAGCTGAACATTTCTGTCCTCTCCAGAACACGTCCTCAGCCTCCACCACAAACAGACCAGCAAGGAAATGCAACTCCCGTGACCTTTTTATTTTTGCCTGGGCCAGAGGGAGCTAGCTACAAAGTCACAGAGATAGATCTTCCACCAAGTGGATGTCTCCAAGAGGGAAGCGAGAGACTAAAATCGCATCTCCCACTGGAGTCAGCCTGGACAGCCCCAGCTAGCACCGAAGTAGAGAAAACATTACTTTTTCTCCCTGCCTCCCCATCCATCAGACCTCTATGACTGCAGACAGCAAAACACGGGTACCATCAACTTCATCTGCTAATTAACTCAGGAGGAGCCCATGTCAGCAAGGAAGTGAAGACAGCCCAAATTAAGCTAGCTACCTACCATCTGGAACAAGTCAGCCAGAATGACGCTTTGCAGACACTACAGCCACGGCAGAGAAACCTCATGCTGCCTCCCTGCCCTGTGCCATGCCACGGCACAATAATTCAAGGGGATCTTCATGGTGTTGCCAACCAGCATCAGCAAGAGACTCTTGCAGCCCTGACTGTTCTCACCTCATGGTTCACCGGCTGCAAGTCATCCATCCGCAGACAGGGATGAAAAGGAGCGGGTTGCCAGCGAGGCTGAGTCCCTCTGAAGGCACTAAAAAAGCTGAGGGTTTTTCATAGAAGCATCTTTACACCATTCACAAAGCAGACAGACAGCAATACTGTTTCCTCCCTCCTCCAGACCCTTCGAGCGTTCTCACCTCCAAAGGCAGCTCAGGCAGACACCATCAGCTTGAAACAAGAATGGGGTTCTCCAGCAGGAGACAAGCCTGGGAACTTGGCACAGCAGGGAGGGATCTTCTCCCAGTCACAGGCAATGACACCTAATGCTAAGCTTGTCCAACAAGTTTCTTTTGCAGAGACCTATTTTCCAAACCCCTCTATTACCGAGGCAGGAATTCCTGGGGAATAAAATAAATAGTTTCATCGGTGCAATTGGGAATATATTATAAAGGCAACGAGGCCACAGCACAGCTCATTGGATGCAGCAGGCTCCTGAACCGTTTTAGCACAGCTTCCACCCCGGGGCTGGCTCCTGGCAAGAGGCTGACAATCTGTGCCAGCACAGAGGGTAGGGAGCTCGCCTGCAACTCCCAGCTTATTAAGAAACCTAACAGGAAAGCAGGGTCAGCACCAGACCCCCAACTCCTGCCATGGGCCCAGCCCTGGAACACGGCATGTTCCTGGCAGAGCTTCTGCGCCCCCCCCGGGTGCCCCCTTCACAAGCCCACGCAGCACTTGCATGGCTCCTAGCTGTATTTTAGCTCTCAGCCTCCGAAAGGCTGGGCAACCTTTCCCACCAGACCAAGCTCAGATTACACCAAGAACTTCAATTCCTGTAGTCACCTCAGCTTTCCTTACTCTTTTTGTACAAGCTGTGATGATTTCCTTAATGCAGCTTACTTGGCAGAGAGGTGTTCCTAAGCAGGAAAAGTCATGTTTTAGGCCAGGTGCAGAACCTAATTTCTGAAGCCTACAATTCTATCACCTTGAGTAAGAGTAGCAACGTTGTCTGTGTGAGGGATGTCTAGAAAGGAAAAGCTGCAAAGGAGAAAGGGCCTGGAAAAGCAGATAACTCCATGGCATTCAGAATAAGGAACAGAAACACAACTGGCCTTTATTTTCTTGTGCTTTTACCTGTAATCAGCCAGGAACAGCTACTGAGGCAACTGAAGTAACAAAGCCTACCTGAGTAGGGTGAAATCCAGGCCTTAACTTCTCAGCAAAATGCATGAGCACAGCCAAACCTGGCACTTTAAAACTGCTGTGGCTACACACCCACCTGCCTTGAGTGCTATAAGCAGGCCTGGCAATGACTAAGAGGTTCGGTATCATGAACTAATACTAGTTGTGGCCTCAGCTAAAGCTCAGAGATTACTTTCTCCCTTCGCACCTCCATCTTCTGCCCTCCTTTGCCAGGACTCATGCTCCCTGCCAGGCTTTCCACCAAGACGCTAACAATTTCTAAGCAGCTGGGCTCAAAACAGAGCTCACTGCGTTTCCTCCACTTCAGTCTCCACTGTATTTCTGTGGTCTCCAAACGAACACACGCACAGTTTTGGACACCTGAGCGTGTGCGTGTGTGTTTGTGTGGAGGGGTGTTCACCCAGCCAGGCTCTCAAGCACTGGCAAGAGCCAAGAGATCACGTAATCATGCAGAGTTTAAGGGCAGCTTCGAGACTAGCGCTTTCCCAGTCCCCCTGGAAATCCAGAAAATAAGACGCTGCCTTTGCTGTAGAGTTAAGCTCAACTAAAATTGTCTGTACACAAATGCAAGCCAACAGAACAACTTTTTACTGAAACCTATGCAACCTCCCTAACCACTACGCATTTTACACCAGGCACTGTACTACAGAAATAGCTAAAGCCTGTAATAAAGGCAAACGTCATGCTTAATCTAAAAAGCTAAGTCACAGGTGATAACCCACTAGGAAAAGAACGACAGAGCACAAATGTGCGGTACAAGGTTTATAATCTGTTGTGCAGACCAGACACCCAGCCTGGAGAAAGCCTTTCCTCAGCAACACAGCGCTGGCAAATGGCAATTTGACATCATCAAGGATTTCAAGCAGATTTATTAGTTTAATCCTAATAATGCAAATAAAGCCAGATGCAAAACTGACATAAGCTGCTACATGTGGAAAAACCGGCCTGCGACCCCCCTTCGTGAATCTCTCATAGTAAAGCACAAACCTGCACAGTTACCTTTTTCCTCCCCCCCATCCTCTGGAAACTGAGCCAGCTGGGTGCTAGCAGGCTGGGTGTGCGAGGGGAACAAGGCTGGCACAGGTATCATTTCAGTAGCCAATTTCTCTCCCAGTAAAAGTGCTTCAGCACTTGTATCCAGCTGGGTGTTCTATCACTTGAGACCAAACTCAGTGTTTGCATGCAGGGATATATCTTCAGGGGTTGGAGCTTCTTCTCTCAAAATTTAATCCCTAACAGAGAGGCTGCAAGTCCCCCTGCTAACAGCAAGGCTTAAGCGATACACCCAAGTCACACTCCATTTCTCTTTTCCTCATCCCACTCCCTGCGGTCAGACTACCACCGGTTAGGATGCCGCTCACAAAGTCAAATGCAAGGACACCGATTGCTGTCAGCTAAAGGATTCCGAGGGGGCTGGCACAAACAAGTAGAGAGCAAAGCCTCTCACGGCCCAAGCAGCTGCTTGCTCAAGGCCAAATGGAACTCCGCGCCGCTGCAGAGCACCCAGGAGGCTCAGGTGCGCCGGGCGTGAAGCGCGGTACCGTGGCATTGCTACACCGGACCTGGTAGGCACCAACCATCATTAGAGTGTGTGCTTGCTCTGGGCAATTTCAGATTTTACAGCCTGCAACCTGTTTGCACATACCTCAAGCTCAGCGGTGTTAGTGAATACCCCCAGCAAGTTTCTAAGAAGTGTATTTAGATCTCAGGGGAGGAAGCTCATTCTTTAAGAGATGAGATTAATCCCACGTTCAACTTCCCACAAACAGCAGTTATTCATCAGCAGTCATGAAAAGAAGAAGCGCCACACTAAATTCCTGGGGCTGGGAAGGGAGAAATCTCTTCAAGACTGTCCAACATGAAATGAAAAATAAATAAATAAAACATCAAGGTACCATGCTTCCCCTCATGAAAGTAGGTTCAGATGCTACCAGCCCCCGGTATGTTTTCAGAAGCTTATCTTTTCTTGGGGAACAATTTTAATTTTTGCTCTAGAAAAAGCAACATACATACCCCAAAACAAAAAACCCCAAGAGAACAGTGCATAAATGCACAGCATAAGGAACTAAGCAAGAGAAAAATATTTTTCTTTTCGCTGTTGCTAAGTTTTATGAACACTAAGTATTATTTTGAACAACTACATGTAGAAAACAAAAACTCCTAAAGGAAAATACTATTTTTATAAACAGACTTACATTGGTGGCTAAATTCCAGACACTAATTAAATGCATCCTGTAACCATAAAAACCTGTTCTTACTTGTGAATAATTCTAAGACCTTGATCCAAAACCTGCTATGAACTTTAGGGGGCACAATGCTCCAGCCATACAAAGTTTATTCCATCAGGAAAACAAAAACAAACACACACACAGAAAAAAAAGGACAAAAAAATTCCCTGAAACCTCAGGAAGCATAGTGCACACTAACCTGACAAAAACCACAAAGGTTTTCCAGTACTAAGAGTCCCATGGTCAGCAAGTCTGTTCTCAGAAAACAGTCCCAGGGTACACTGGCAGGAAAGGAAATGGCTCTGTCTTATGAGGGGAAATTCTAGAATAAGGCCATAGCTCAGCAAGGGGAATCAGCCCCTGCTGTGCACTCCAAGAATATGTCCAATATCACCCATGCAGTAAGCTGACAAAAGACGTTGCACTCACATATTTAATGGCACAGAAGAGCAAACTGATTTATAAACTTGAGTGGGAAGCAGCCATGTATAAAGACCACCATAGACACTTAATCCAATTAATTCACTTAATGATGAATAACTGTCTAACAGACACAGCTATGCGCTCTGCATGGTTTCCATGACTATTCTAAGATCCCTCTGATAAAACAATGCATGTCTGTAACTTGGCAGCAGGTTCATTGTCAAGGCCTGTAATCCTATGGGCTAGGCCAGTGATTTGCCATTTTTGACATGCTTAAGAGGAAGGGGGTCTGAGGGCCTTTGGCCAGCACCCAGGAGCAATGTAAATTAGCAGGCGGAGCTCTCATTTGGTAACTCACTGATCTGTGGACATCAGGCAAAAGTCTGCTTAGAATCTGTCACAAAAAATAACATACAGCTTTAATACTTCTTGACCTGATCAAAGTATGGAGATTTGCATCTCAAAAATGAAGGAAACGTACTTTCTAGTAATTGGATTTTTTCCCCACACCTACTACCATCAGTAAGGGGGTTTTGTGTTTGGTTCCCCCCACATCCAACGGTTCCAGAAACAGCCTCCCTACAACTATTTTTTCAAATGCTCTCTGTCCCAACACGGCCCCTGGCAGAGCTGCCTGTTCAGTGATCTCATGGTATATGTCAAAGCTCCAGAACATTCGAGGATTACGTTGCATTTCAACCAGTCCACCAGAAAGGCTGACATTTGTAACAAGAGAGGCAGTAAGCAGTCATTTACACACATCGTAGGAGCAACACTTGGTCTGGAAGCGAGAGGGGAGATGCTTTCATGGCAGGCAAGGGATAAGCTCCCTGAGGACAGCGAACAAGTTCCTGGAGGCTTCTGAAAGCAGCGGCTGCCAGCATAGCCAGGTCCCCACAGCCCCCAGTATCCTGTAGCTGGGAGGAGCGGTGTGCCTCGCTGAGCACACCGACTGCAGACCCAGCTTATTTTGCCAAAACTATGGGGGTAGCTGCAAATGTCATTTTTCCTCCTATGGAACGGGACATTTACTGGCAATGCTCCGTTGGCCATGAACACTTAATCGTGCTTCCCAGCACCACGGCTCTGCCAGGAAGAGGCCTGCAGTAAAAATGTGGTTTGGTTATCAGTTTATTTCAGAAGAAAGAGAAGACCCTGTGTGTTACAGCCAACACTTATTCAAAGGATGACATGCTTTATGTGGGAACACAGGGTCTTTAACCAGAGAACAGTGAACTTGCATTTGAGCTGGTCAGTGACCCCTCACACGAGCAATGCGGAGGTTCCCACCGCTTCAGCGGTGAGCTCGCACCACCGGCATGGCCTCCCCGGAGCTCCAGCAGTCCCAGGGCAAGGTGGACAGCACTCTGCGCTGGTCGCTTCCCTATGGGCAACAGCTACAAGCAGAGCTTTAACATAGCCAAGTACCCCCTCTCAAGGAATAACATCCTGCCAGCCCCTGCAGGTCTTCGAAGAGTTTCTGCTTGGCCGGTTTCCATATCTGACGCAACAGCGCAACCTCCACGAACAAACCTGATGCAGGAGTTTCATCCTTCTGTCCGAAGGCCATGCCTCCTCCATCCAGCAGGTCAGGCAATGAAGCACAAAACGTTCCTGGGCTCTAACACCACCAAAATACCCCTGCAGAAGACAACCACTTCGGCTGCTCAGATGCAAGCACTGCTCTATTGTGTGACCACATCTGGAGGCATAAGGTGCAAAGACACACCAGGTAATACAGATTAACCACAGCGAGTCTCTTCTCGCAGTAATTTTTCTCAAAGAAACAAAGATTCTCACAGCTAAATGGTGTGCTTACACTTCTGCAAAGAGAGACACACTCTTAGGGCTTGCAAAGGGGTAGCCATCACCTAAGGTGCTCCTCAGGTGCAATGATACACTTTGTCATTAAAACCAACATGAGGGGAAAATACCAGACTTCAAAGGTGTTTTCAGCCCTGCCACAGAGCAGCTGGATAAGTAGACAGCAAACAAACCACAATTAGTGGGAGGCAGGCGCTGACCCTGCCCTACATGCTGTCGAAGGCTTCCCATCCACATACCAAGGCTCCCAAATACCTTTGTGAGGTGGACCTTTGGCTTCTGGTATCTTGGTCCTGCTCAGCCTGCAGTGTCACGACAGTTTTAATTAAAAGCAGGAGGCTGAAAAGCTGGAAATAGGCAGGGGAGTGCTGCTGGGTTCACATCTGGCTCGCAAGTTTGGTGCTGAAGTAAGGCTTCCATTTCTGAGCTGCAGAAAAGGCACCCAACACCAAGCTCCAAAACCAGATAACAGGTTTGTAATGGTACCAAACTGCCTCAGAGCCGTGAGATCAAAGAACCTGGCATTTGGCCAGACACTCCAAGCACCTGAAACAAGGGAATGGTCTTCCCAAATGACAGAGATATTGCAAAGTCTGCTTGGGAAAAGCCGGTAGCTAAAAACATCTCCCCACATTGCTTCCCGCTTCTCGTTTGATGCATGAAGTATACTTGTATTTAATACATTTCTGTTTACTTCAGAATATCCTGCCTAGAGCTCAGTGCTGCTCTGCAGAAGGGCCAGTCTTTAGGAACTAAGTGTGACACTTCCAAACATTACCCTGAGCTAATCCAATGTTATTTTTCCTGCAGCAGGCCACTGCTCACAAGGCAATTGACAGAGATTTGCAAACCTCTGGCATTCACCCACGTGCATAAATTATTCCATACACAGACTGCTGCAACATCCATTAGCTGTCGACGGAGCCCTGCTAAAAGGTTCAACTGGAAAGTGTCCACCCCCACAGATGAATGTTGGCCACCACATTCTTTGACTGTCCACCCGTCATGCTTGTGCTTTAAAGGAAAGCAAAAGTAGTGAGATTCAGACTTACTTTTAATTTCTGCCCTCCTGTGAAGACTCATGCTGTAGCAATCCATGCCACTGCTTATTATTTATTATTTTATTATGTTTATTATTGTTAATTTAACTAGTCTTAAATTAAACCCACATTTCCAGTGTTAGTCCTCGATACACCCCAAAAGTGAACAGTACAAATTTTCTAGCGAACTACCCATCTGAGTAGTCCAGGTGCTCAGACTTCTCCCAGACAGTCAAGCTAAACACATACCTGGTAGAATTCAAAGTCTTGCAACCTTATGAGTATAGACAATACATACTGCACTTCACTTTGCTGAAATACATAGCTCAAGGAGAATTTTCAGAAGGGAAGAACGGAACATTTTGCAAGGCTGTTTCTCTGAATAATAAGCAAGAGGATTTGCCATTAGCTTGCATCTCCTGCAGTTGCTTTACGCTGTAGCTTTGTATACTCATATTACTCAGCTTTCTCATCCTCTTTTCCTCCTAAGAGGTGTCACTCCAAAGAAGCGTGATCTAATGCCCAGGTGTGCCAGCCACCTCTCACCCCACTGCCTTGGCAGGAGAGCACAGAGGCAGCTCACGACCGGCCGCTCACCTGCAGCAAGATTTGCAAAGGCAGACCGCCAGGCCAGCACGCGGTCCCATTAGCTAGGGTCCCACACAGATCACAGGCTGCCCATACTAGATCCCATTTTCTAGCCTCAATCTCAATTCCCTTTGTTTAACGGAAGCACCAGGATAGGCAGCGGTGCACATCAGGTATCCCTCCATAAGCAAAGCACTGAACCGTTTAGCTTGGCCAACTAACTATGCCAGCACATAAGAGCTAAGCATGCGTCCACCGCGGGGCAAGGACTGTGATAGATGAGCAGGGGTCCTGCTGAGTGAGCAGGCTCCGCCGCGCTGTGCTTCGTCTCTCTGCAGCAGCAAGGGTTTAAAGACCTGACAAGGCAGGTAAATCCTGTCACAACTTTATGGAGCCAAACCTAAAGATTCGGGAAGACAAACATACCCAGAGGCAAATTCAGCCGGCTCCAAGCAAGTGTTTCCTGCAGAGGACTAGGCAAGATGAGTTCACATGAAGGAGCTCCCTGCTCTGACACGCTCTACTACTCCAAGTGCTGCAGACCTGCCTATCCCAAAATTGGGGCATGATTCCCACGTGCAGTGCACGTTTTTGCCCTTGGCTCGAGTTATTTAATGAGACATACCAAAGCAAGTGATCTGCTGCTGCATATTCCTTACTAACACCGCAAAGGCTGCAGATGCGGCAGTCTCTACCTCCGCACTGCTCAAAGCGGTAGGTAATGCACGAAGCCACAAGCAACACTGCATGGGTAGCTTATACCCAGAGCAGCTGAGGTCTGACAGGTAAATAACTGCTCTGGGAACTTCGTAAGCCTTCGAAGAGGAAGGCTAACGTCCAGCTCTCCCTCCCTTCCATGACTGTCCAGGCGAAAGAGCTGCGTTTGAACATGCGGCGCTAAGGTTCCCATTCTGCACACCGCAATAGCAACGCAGCACGAGAGCCTGGTCCTGCGGCGGGCCAGCACATGTTGACCCCAGGAGTGTCAGTGCAGGCGGGAGAGCAGCCCTTCCTTGGGTGCATGATGTTTTTACTCGCGTCTCTCTGGGCCACTCAATAGCCCCTAAGGGTGCAAACTGGAGCATAAACCTCAACAGCAGACTTGCACAGTCTTCCTACTTCAACAGAAGCCAGGAGGATGGCACCCATCCAACCATCTCCATCCTCCTTACTCCCACCCAGTGCTACCCAACCCGAGACGCTAGGCCATGACCCTCCTCTGCAAGGCACTGCATCCAACCAGAAACGCCGGGTCCCCTGCCCTGAACAGCATTCAATTGCCAAGATATTTCAGCACATGCAGTCCAGAAAGAGACCCGTTTACCACAGTTAGCGTGGATGGGGACGGCATCTGCACGCTCTTCTCTTGGGACTCTTTACTGTGTGTTTTACGTAGGGAACAACCACCTATTTCATGCCAGAAACACCAACCATTTTTTAGCCTGTGTGAACTTCATACTTCCCTTCGTTGCATGTAGGCTGCATCACAGCTAGCCTGCCTGGATTTATACTTTTAGCTTTCTGGCTCATCCCGCTGGAAGAAATCATCAGGTTGCTTGGTTAAGCTATTAAAAAAAATACTGCTTTCCTTAGGTTATATGAAAACCAAGTAATGCACATCCCACAGAAAAAATGCTTTTCTGAGCGAGGCCAAACCTGGGGTGAAATGTAGCTGTGTTCAGCAACAGACAGTAGCCACACAGACTACTATTTCAAATAATGTTTTTGTTTAAACAACAAAACCAAAACACCTCTGGCTTTGATGTTTAAGCGGTTCTGGCCTACAACAGAGAAACTCACCATATGTCTTAGGAATGCTCTATGTGAAAACTGTCCTGAATTGAATTTACATAAACCCAGAGAAACAAGGTCAGCAGAGTTATCCACACCGCTCACTTTTAAACCCTTCTTCCTTATTGAAACCACTTGTTAAATCTCCTTGGAAACACAACTTGCATATTACCCTATTTGAATAGTTATTTTCTTGAAAGTGTTTTTAATTAAAAGCATTAGTCTAGTGATGCTTCTGTGCCACAAGATCTCACTAGATTTTGTGCAATAGAGGTAGGTTTGTAAAGGTGACTGTGGCTGTGCTATAAATTCATTCATCACAACTTTGCACCTTACAAAAGAAGGAAGGGAATTAACACGTGCTTCACAGACAGAGAAAACAAAGGCATACCGAAATGAAAGTATGTGCCCAAGACCACCCAGTAAATGAGGAGCTGAAACACTTGCAGCATGCCAGCTACACAAGCCCTGATCCCAAGTGGCTCTTGTAATTAATGGTCTAATAATGAATAATTGCATAACTCCAAATGCTGAATAGCAGAAGTGATTTCCACCAAGATGAATATTCAGCTACCTGGAAACACAAAACCCAAAGTCCCGACACTACTGCTTTTCAGCAATTATATATCAGAAACCAAACTAAATCGTTCTAATTGTTCAGTGACCATCAACTGTGCATCCCAGAAGCCAAGGCATTTCTTTGAGAAGTTGTTTATTTTCAACTGTCAGTCCAGCTTCTTTGTACTTCAGAGCATCAGGAAGGGTTTACCACTGCCTCACTGAAGAGCTGCCTCAGGGCCAAAGCAGACACTTACATGCAGGTTCTCCCCAGCACAAAGCACATCCCAAATCTGGCGCCACTTTCCACCTCCACTGGACACCTGAGACGTGTGCTGCAATCACCAAACTCTGCCCGTCATCACAAGACTAAGCCAGGCCTACGAGAAGGACGGGAGCGCTCTGCAGGAACTAACTCAAAGCCGGGAAGAAGGGCTGCCTCACGACTCTGGACAGGGACTCATTTCATGACTTCCAAAATGGGTCCGACACAGCGGAAACATATCTTGCAGGTGTGGAGGCTGGAGCAGAGGCAGCACCCTCCGACCCTTCTTGCAGCGGGTCCCTGCGGGGACTCCTCGCACATCAGCCTTGACGCCGAGCAAGGGAGCACCCTCAGGCCCCCGACAGCCTGCTCCCCAAAGACGCTTGGCACCTCTCACCCTCGCGGGTGCTCAGAGGACTGACTGGCGCCAAGTACCTTCTCAAAAGCAGACCGAAGGCTCAGAAATCCTGATGACTAACCAACCTCCAAAGACAGATTTGAGGGGGCAGGGGGAGGAAAAAAAAAACAAAAAACAAACCCCAAACACACAACACC
>JAOBAS010000007.1:8128523-8182099 GCA_025311575.1 Elanoides forficatus | reverse complement strand
CATCCCCAACATGAGGGTATTGAAGCAAACAAAACTTATTTTACCATTAATAAAAAGAAAGAAAAATACTTTAAGATATCAACGTAAACTACTCTAGCAAAAATATTTAATCAAAGCAAGCTATAAAAAACCTTTTTTTTCAGCATCCATGAAAAAAACATTTATTAAATTGTTTGCTGTCAAAAATAAAAACTATTGAAACAAACCATAATAGCCCCATCTCAAAAACTTGTAAGACTACCTAAGAAAGTTTTTCTCTGGCCTACACATCCCCTGACAGAGGTATAGTACCCCACACCTGAAAAAAATAATAGACCCTATCCCCTTATACAGCCTCAGTGCTGGGTGAGACCTACTTAAAAGGGGGCTGGGAAAGACTTTGTTGTTATTTCACATACTGATTTTTTTTCTGAGGCTAGAGTCTTGTTGTGGCTTACTTGAAGACCAAAAGGATGGTAAAGTAAGAAGAAAGAAAAACTAGATATTTTTGGGTTTTTTTTTTTTGTGGCTGAGGGAATATGGTTGTGTTTTGGTTGTGCTAATTTTGGAGAGAAAAGCCAACAGGTTTTAAACTTTTTTTAGGGGTAGCTTAAAAAAGATAAATGTGGGAGTAGGAAACTGTTTTAGTGCAATGTATTTAACTGCTGACTTGAAAGAAAAAAAAAAACATAGCAAAAAGCAGAGGAAGACTTCAGAAGCTGGAAGGGCTACAAGTAAAGGATTACAAAGGACAGAAAATAGAAAGAAAAAAACACTAAGTTTTTTGTGAGAGGTGGTGACTGGGGAAAAAGTGGTGTAGTTCCTTTGACGACCCAAGGGTTGGTTTTGGCTGATTCTGGGAGAAGTGTCACAGCCTTATGTAGGTTAGCGATTTGGTGCACCAAGGCTTATGGATGGGGGCCTGGGTGCTGAGGCAGTGTTGTGTTCAATACCTGGCGGAGCACAGCAACTTCCAGTGCAATAGCGTGTCTATAAAGACACAGATGGGTCATCTTGCACAGGTTATGCTTTTTTCATTAGAGAAGTTAGTTTGATCTGCTAGAGCAAACTTCTTTCTGGAAAGTTTAAATAAACAGAAGGCTCACAGTACTTTAAATCTGTATTGGATTTTGGCAAAGTCAAGATGTGTAAGCTCCCAATGTCTATCAGGACTTCCCTACTGTACAGCCTGTTCACAACAAACAAACAAAACAAAATCCATATCTGTGGGATACACCTTTACCCTGCTGTTAGTTTCTTTAGCGCTGATGTCACTGAAGGAAAGCATAAAACTGCTCATGGCAGATTGGTCTGTTAAAGATTTCTAATGCTTTTGTCTCTCTGTGATAGTGTTTCCCAGGCAGATGTGTTCTATGTATTCAAAGGCCACAAGCTATTTTAGATGAATTTTTTTTAAGAAGTCATTGCTTCTGTTGTGAAGGAAACACCCGTCCAAACTATTCACAAGTTTTTCCACACCAGCATGTCTGTTTGTGGGGACTGGTCTCAGTTTGCATTTTTAATGCTGCCATGGGAAGCAACGACCAAAATCCTTCAAGATCTGTCACAGCAGCTTCGCCCTTGCTGCTGGCCCTCTGTCAAAAGAGTTATTGGTTTAAGTCTTTTCCTTCGGTTTTCCTGAGACACAGCTCTAGATGTGAGAAATGTTCTGAAGAATCTGACACCAGAAGAGGTGTTTTATTGCCTTTAGTGTAGCCCAGAATATTCTAGTGAAAGTGGGAATTAGAAGAATTTGCTTTAGTGTATGTCTTGGGTGTGGAGTCCCAAAATAACTCAGCAGGGAACAGATAGCTTTGCGCAGTCAAGCACAGCACGGGCATTATCACAGATCGTCCAAAGTCCACATGGGAGTTGTGTGCCACTGGTAAATAGAAGCCATGGCTTAGGGGGAATGGGAAGGTCTTGAGTCTCTCTCATAGACAGGACAAGAAATGCCTCTTGGGACTTAACGGGGAGTGTTATTGCCACAGGGATGCAGAGCTGAGCTCTCTCCAATGACAAACCCTTTGCCCTCCTTACCTCGCTAGGGTTTCTTGCGCTGCCCGGTGATGGTATCTCAAGTGCAAGGATTTGTGCTGCTCTCTTATCAGAGATGAATGAGTGCGTGGGGCTGCAGCCTTTGTCTAAAGGGGGGACGGCAGCTTTGCTGTTTTGGCACCCTGTCCTTGGCCGCCAGGAGCCAGCTCTTAGTCATGTGGTTTGTTTCTTCTCCTGGCCCTAGAACACAATGGGGAGCCGATAAGGACGAGGGCAGGGTTTGTCCTCAAAGCCAGGTGGTTTGCAAGCCTGCTAGTGGCTGGGGAAGTTGGTGGGGCTCCACAGCAAAAGCCCAAGGGAAAAGCAAACACCGCGGCTCACTCGCAGCCTGCAGGGCTTTGGTAGAGGCTACGCAGACCTTGGGGGCAGCAATAGTCCCTCCCCTGTACCACCACCGGTTTTCTCTCTTGCAGCTTCAGTCTCCCTGTGACTTTACCCAAGGGAAAGCCTGCCTGTCACAGTGGATTGCTTCATATCCCTGCCTGGCTATGCTGGTGCCTCTGGTTCAGCCCACACGTGCATCCATGTACACAGGATGGACAACCCAGGTGGGACCCTGTGCTGTGACCCTGACCTGACCCCTAAAATGGCACTACATCCTGTGTTTGAGTGAGGCCGTGTCCCTTACCCAGTGTCTGCACTTGTGCCAAGTGGCATCAAGTCACCCCAAAGGCAGCAAGACCTTTGCTAGGCATGTGCTGAATATTACTGAAGAGTGTAAAATGCAAATCTATGCGAACACTGGAAGGGGATTAACTTTTCTTATATAAGAAAAGATGTATAAAACAGTCCAACTGTGTTAGGAAATAAACTTCCTCTTTTCCTTCCTAGATAGCTTCTTGTATTAAAATATTTCATCAGCTGAATTTCCAGCTCTGTTTGTGAGTCATAACAACAATGACAAAGAAGGTAAAGCCTGAATCTTGTTTTAGCATATATTTTTTGCTGGAGGTTTATAAGCCCGAAGCCTGTTACCGTATTTCTTGTCCCCATCTCAGTCCTAGTCACTAATGTCCAGAGGCAAAGGCAAGGAATGTACCACAGCAGTAGGAGACACAACTTCGCAGCAAGAACAAGCAGCTGACAAAAACCATCGGAAATCCCTGTATATAAAGCCTCTTTTCTAGAGGGGGGGGATGAGTAATGTTTTGTAGCACATAGTATGTATATGTCCAAACCCATCTGTTTCCAGAAAAAGATGAGCCACTGCATGGCACTGTACAAAGTTGTACATCTCACTGACTACATGTGGCTTAAGTGTTGCGGGGGGGTGGGAAACCCCAATGAAATGCTTGTGCCGAGGCAGGGCAGCTTCCAGGCAAGTGGCTTTAATAAATACCATCTACAGGAGGTCAGTAAGCCTGGCAGTCTTGCCTCCAGATTAAGATGCACAGATGGGCATAGTCAAGGGAAGTTGCACGCTTTTCTTTGCATAAACAATAGAACTGGTTTAGTCATCTGCTGAATGGCATGCTCAAGGGAAATTCAGATCTTTCAGTTCATGAGTTATTTGCATCTGATTTGGATTTTTTTTTGTCTCTTAGCTTTATAAATACTGAATAGATGATTTTAGCAAACATCTTGTAGCTCTCTACTTTCCTTGGCTTCTCCTTGTTGCCTCACAACATGCCCAAGGTTGCTGTTCCTCGTAGTCCTTGCCTGTTGATTTAATGTTGGATGGCTTTTTCGCTGCTGCTGATCCGTGCTGGAGATGAGCAGCAGTCACTCATGGATCTGTATGTCCATACATACAGACGTAGCCTTTGGAAAGTCCTATTCTTCCTGCCTGTGGTCAAAGGGGAGGGCAGACGCAGCGGTGCTTCCCTTGGATTTTGATATCTTGCAGACTTTGGCAGGTGTACTGCTTGTCCGTCCTTGGGCTGAGATTTCCAAAGGTGCTGTGGGCTTACGTGCAGCCAAGCTCTGCCACAGCTGGCTGTTTCTTCTCTGGTGGTGGGTGCACCTCGCTGCAGTGCCTCAGAGTATGCCCCAGTGGAGTCTGCCACCTTTTGCTGACTAATGCGGTGGCAGCTGCATGAAGGTAGCCAGTTGTGTTTGTACTCTCCCATGGGACTTGAGGGCATGCTGCAACCCATGTCATGAGTCATGGCTGAGGCCTTTCGCGTGAGTCATGATCTCCCAATTTCCTGTTTCTTGTCAGTGTGAGAAATCCTGTCTGTCCTCCTTTTTCCTTGCATCCTGCAGTGCCCAGGGCTCCCCACCACTGCCTCATTTCATCATGCTGTGGCCAGAATCTATTTATGGACCCACCCAAGAGCTGCAAGGGAGAGCACCGCAGCCTTCAGGGGATTTAGGAGCAGGGTTTCTGATCTGCCCACAGTGCTCAGTAATGATGCTTTTGCTTCCAAGCAGAACTTATTGAACTGCCACTCGTATTTCTCAGTGTGTGCATATGTGCATATTTCTAACTGGCTCTTTCTTCTTTAGCTGTTAGCTGAGATGTCACCTTCCAGCCATCTGAGAAATGGCCTGCCATCAATAATGGGAGACAATCAAATAATCTGGCTGCATTTGATACTGATTTACAGCTTTATTAAAGGGATCCACTAACGCTAGTCTTAAACCTGCACGTATCTTTGTTTATTGCACTTCAACAGCCAGAGAAGATCAGAACTTGTTTCTGAAGCAAGGGAGCCCTTGTGACCCAGGACCATTTCAGGTGAACCCTAAGTCTGGCTGATAGAATACCGAGGGAGAAGGTGGCAGGAAGAGGAAGGAACTTCACCACAAGCAGCATCATTTTTGTTATCAATTAATATGTATAATATGATTGAAATAACCAGGGAGCTGCTGAAGTCCTGTGTACAGCCCCCATCAGTTATTGTTTCCCTATTTTAAATATTAACTAGACATGGTTTAGGGTTTAGGAACTAACTATTAGACAATGGGGCTTTATGTCAGAAAAGGTAATGGATTGTGGTCTGGTCAATAAAACTTGAAGAAGCGCTTGGAACTGCCAAGACTAGGGAAGAAGTAGGCAAAAGGTAATTCCTACAGGGGGAGATCGTGACCACCTACTCAAATAATACCACCTACTCAAATGAAGACAATGAACGAAGAAGACAGAGTCTGAGCACTAATTTACATGAGGGGCGAAGAAGAAAGAACCAATCATTAAGGAAAATAACAATGAATATGTATTAGTTAAATGTATAAATGTAAGAATTTCTGAGACAAAGGTGTGCTGTCTTGGGGCAGGCACCCATTCATGTGCATCAATGAAATTAATTTAAAAATACCTCAACTCTGTGTGTTATTGACTTGCACACAGGGTAGATGAACCCTGTTTGTGGGACGACATTTTGAAGGCCCTTCAGTATCTTGGGGTTCAGAATGGACAGTGTTAATGTTTCTTCAAAGTCTGTTGTTACATTTTTAATTGGCTAGTTCTTTCCAAGCCATTTTCCAAATACTTATTGACAATTTTCTTCTGCCTAAAATTGAATTTGAGAAACTTGAGCCAGCTTTAATACAATCCCTTCTCACTGTGGGTGGCTCAAAGGAGACAAATTCTGGCACCCACATGTTTTTGTGGGAAAGAACTCCAGATGGCTTGAGTTTCTAAACCATCTTGGCATGTTCTATGCGCTAGATGTCAGGCTGGAAGAGAGCTCTTCTAAATCAGTCTGGCTTAAGGTTGCTGGAATGCTTTTGTGGACACAGGGATGATGCAGAAGGCTTGGTCCCACCCTATTCAAAGTTATTGTGAGGTATTTTCCCCCACTGGTTTGAGCAAAATTCCAAACCAAGAAACTACTTTACAGTCCTTCAGTGCAAGGAAGACCTCTCCCTTGCAGGTTTTGCATAATTAGAGTGACATGAGGAAAACCAAGCCTTAAAAAAGTCATGAGAAAATATAAAAGGATCAACAGATATTATTTCTCAGCTGCTGGCAGGGGGGGAACCCATAACTAGTGCCCTCTGCATGTCTGATATATGGAAAAGGTGGAAAGGGTGACATTACTGCTGTTCTTAGCAGCAACCCGGGTTATGCTTGCCCAAGTTCCCCTGCAGCTCTCATGACAACTTGAGGATGTGCAGTCCCGCAGCGTCATTGTGCCACGAATGGGCCTGTGGTTAGCCATGCGGGCAGAGTGTTCAGCTCTTCGGCGTTGAGCACAGCACATCTTGCTGTCGCAGAGCAGGTAAGTGATGCTGGCCTCTGCTGCAGATGACCACGTACCAGGGAAGCAGTTTGGGGAATGCACTCCTTCCAAAGATGGCTTTTGCATTTGCAGATGCCTTGGAAGGTGCCTGATCTGCTCCAGAGACCTCCAACTCCTGCATTCCCTTCTCCTGACTTCAGCAGGACTAAGTAAGGCGTTTCAACCTGAGCAGTGCAGTGCTGCCTCTGCCTTCCAGCCCTGCTGAAGCCACTCCTGTGTCAGACAGTAACGGAGGAGGTAATGCTTTCTGATGTTTCTACTGCGACAACACAGATCCAGTCCTTTGGCCTGGAACGGGGCAAATCTTTCAGAAGACCATCCCAGGTTTCTTGGCAAAACCCAGGAGCTTTAACTTTATGGATGGCACCAAGTGATGAAAGCTGATTTGTGGATAGGAAATGAAACAAAGTTTAGACCCCCCAACCTGTGTGGAGTCACCATTGTTCAAGACAAGAGCTACCTAGAAGGCATGCTCCAGTGATGATCCTTCTCCATAGACACCCTTCCTTTTATTTTTAACTAGCATAGGCTACGTTACTTCCAATCTTTCTCCTCTTGCTCTACTCACATAGGCTCCAGACGCAGCTAACCAGCTCTAGTGTCCAAGTCCCTTGGGGAGGGCATTGCAGATGCACTCCCTTCTAGCTTTCCTCACCTCTTGCACACCACGTAAACAACTTTAAGGCCTGTACAGATTTCATTCAGCTGGTTAAGGATAGGGAATGGCATAGCTCCCCATCTTCCCCCTGCCCCCCAAGTTGCCTTGCAGCTGATCACGAGTTACAAATAAAAGCCAGCTTGTCTGGAGCTAGACCACAGGAATATATAAGGCTTGGGAAGTGCTGCTATCCTACTGTGATACCCCAGTGAAAAGTGTTTCAGGGTCTGTTTCCTGTTGCAGAAGTTTGCAATGTGGTCATGGATAAAGTAAACAACAATGTTGTTAAGAAAAATAAATGCTTAAAACTGTCAGAGTTGACAGACCTCTAGAAAACATGTGCTCGAAGGGTCAGTAACCTGGGGTCTCTGTTATGAATTCATACTGCAGTAGCTGCTATAGCCTCCAGCTCCAGGACAAGATCTTGCTGTTTGGGGCATGGTGTCACAGGGGAACAAGGGCAATACCAAGGGCAGTTCTGTCCCAGGTGACATGGGTCTTGCACTCTAGTATGGTAAAAAATGGGAAAAGGACTGGCCTGGCAGGTGGAAGTGCAGCCTGACAGTGTACAGCAGTGGGGCAGCACACTGTTTTTTACTGCTTTCTTGCAAGCGTGATGCCTTTGGAGGAGAGATTAATTTTCCTGCTGCCTGGTGAGCTGCCAAGAGGAGGAAAAGAGATACCTGGATTCATAAGTTCAGAGTAGCGAGGACCCCCAATGGAGAACAAATGCAAACAGCTCTTTTGAGATGAGGCAATAAACTCTGAGGAGAGGTGTTTGCCACCCGCAGACTTGAAGGGTATGGAGGGAGGTGCCGAAGTGAAAGGAGTCCAAAGTAGCAAAGGCCTAGTTCTCCTGGGTAGTTAACTATTTGCTCTAGTTAAATCTAATCCACTGAGAGATGAGAGAAATACAGGGATTGTCAGCTTGGGTCAGTGTTAATGAGGGAAATAAAATGATGAGACATACTTCAAATCCCACTGATGGGATCAGCAAACTCCTTTCATTACTTTGAGATAGTGCAAGAAGTTCTTTATAATTAACTTAATTTATAATTAAGCTGGAATAGAGGTGCTTCCCTTGTAATGTAGGGAAATCTGAAATCAGGAAACCCTCTGGGATGAAAATGCTGTAGCGACATGTGGCCATGCAACCTCAGCTGGCATCCAGGGTGGATTGGACCTTCAGCCCTTCTTCCTGGCTCACGCTTCCCTCTGAAGCAGGGCTTTGGGAGGCCCAGTGCCTGCAGGCTTTGGGAGGGCCTCTCAACCTCCTACCAAATTGGGCTGTGGCTCCAGAGTCATCTTTTGTCTTTCAGGAGCAGGCTAAGGATTTTTCTTGGGAGACCAGCTCTATTCTCCTGTGGTCTCCAGACCAACCCTGAAGTTTCCCCCATGGATAGCATAGTGCTGGAAGATGCCATGGTGGCGAGAGCATTGTTTTAGCCAGCCATGCAAGGGACCTTTGACGCAGAAGAGTCCAGAGAAACCGTGTGCAACAGAACTCTTCACAGGGTTATGACTACTCAAACAAAAAGGCAGAAACTTGTCAGAAGAGACCAACTAACATGCTATGGAGAAACAGGAAGAATCAGACACTTGAACAGTAGTAGCAGAGGATTGCTGACGTTAACGTCCCAAGATACTCCAAGAGGTAGAAAACAGCCTTGTATGTGTGTGTATATATAATGTGTATATCTATTATGCTGTAACAGCATAATATTTAGGTTACAAGAGTAACCAGGGGCTATTGGTGAGACCAGGATCCCATCCAGACAGTATTGACACAAATACTCCCTGAAGACAGCACAAGAGAAAGGTGCTGTCTGCTTGATGAACTGAGAATGAACTTACAGCCACAAGAACAAACTGATCTTGTAGGTCCCTTCCAACCTAAATGATTCTATGATTCCCTAAAGAAAGTGCAAAAAAACCCCTAACTTAAAGCAAACTGTAAGCTTTAGCTCGCACTGGAAAAGAGTGAGGAGTTTTTCTTGTCATTATTTTAGTAGTATAACCCTCACACCAGTAAAAGTGAGTGGGAGCAGTTTTTCTCCCTCCTTGGCCAGCCTAAGTGATTCAGTGGTGTGTTCCCACTGGTGCAATGGCTGAAGCACTGGTGCTGCCCCAGGGAGGCACATGTATGGTACTGCTGTGCTGGAACTGGGGCCAGATGCCATCTCCAAAGGAGGAGAAAGCTACTATTCACTCTTTCAGCAAGAAGTGGGGCCTCTTTCTCAGCTACAACAATGAATAACTAAGGACATGGAGCATCAACAACTGCCAGTGTGTGGGTGTTCAGTGCAAGACAAACCAGGCACAGATACTGAAGAGCCAGCAGCGCTGGCCTCTGCACCCCCTGTCATGCAGGCTAGAGAATATACCATCGTCCTTGAGTAAGCCAGCAGCAGAGGTGTGTTCTTAGACCTTTAAAACAGGGGTAAGCCATTTCTACTGACAGGACTGGTTAGCCAGGGATATGACGTGCCAAGGGCTAGGGTGTATTTCCTCTCGCAGAAGATTAAAAAGAGTAAAAATCAGCATGCTACATCCTTTTGGTATTTACTTTTTTCCTCAAGCAAATCTGGGACATTTCTAGGGAGTTACAAGAAAATCAGACTGGCCAGTTGTCTGGCTTCAGCCTGTGCAAATCAAGCAATGAATTAAGAGTTTGGGCTGGGGACTTAGTGCTGGTCAGGGACGCAAGCCCTCAAGCAAGCCTGCAAGGCCAGGTGCTGGGAGGGCAACATTAATTTTCCCCACAGGGGAAATTTCTCCTGTGCATCACCCTCTGGATGAGCAGGAGATGACTCTTGTCTCCCCGCTTCTGCCAGAGCTGCCTGGTGGACACAAAACTCTTCCTCAAAAGCATGCGAGAGAGCAGTAACTCCTGGAAATGGGAACACAAACACTGTGTGTACCCCAGCTACTCTCTCTCAGGGCCTGTGCATGTTGCAATCCCTTACTACAGTCCAGATAAAGCTAACTTGGGCTCTTCTTGGGCTCATTCTGTCTTCTGCCCAGCGTTTATTCTCAGAACATCACCTGCTAGTCCTGGGGTGTAAGAACAGCTTGCATAGGGCAGCATCTCTCCCTTTCCCCCCACCCCAGGCCTTTGAAGCACACCCTAATCTTCTGCCTGCCTGCTGTGAGCTTTATGGTTTTCCTTGGGCACAAAACTCCCATCCCAGGAAGCAGAGTGTGTCGGGGCCAAGTCCTTTCTCTGTGGGCAGAGCAAAGTGTCCTCTCCACTGTGCCGTGCAGAAGGTCTGCGGTCATCCTTGATGCGGTGGGGCTGCGCAGCATGGCCTTGCTTTGCAGCCTGTCTCCCTTTATAAACCCTCTGAAAGGCAAGGAGACCCACTGGGGAATTTTCTCCCACTTCTTCCCACTGGAGGCTGCAAAAGAGAAGATGTTTTTTCTTCTGCCTCTCCACCCTTGGCTTTAATCCCCAGGAAAAATGCAGGGCAGCTGGGCATCTCAGCACTGTAGTCTGAGAATAAACACTTGACTGATTTCACAAGGGCTTAAGACCAGGAGTGCTTTAAGTCAGGGACAAGACCAAAGGGTTTGTTGCTAAACCAACTAGGCTGCCAATGCAAAGCACTCAAGGAAAACAAACGGTGCAGTCTCCACGTATTGTTAGAAAGGTATTGCGCTGTCTGAAGGAAAGGGTTAGAGGAGGAGGCTTCAGGCCAGAAAAGCAGCTCACAAGATATGTGCATTTCAGAAGGGGAGTCAGAGGGGCCAACGCTATGGCACTGCATGGCCCCAGCACCACTCGCCAGCAGCTCTTTCTCCAGAAGTGCTGTGGCACTGAAAGGAGGAGAGAAGTCTCCAGGGATTTCACAGAGCTGAATGGAAAACAAATACAAAACCCAAACTGAACAAACAGAATTTGCTCAATGCCTCACACGTGGCAGCGAACAGGGGAACAACTGCCCAGTAACTCAGGCGCCTAAAGCCTTTTTGTAACACGTGATCCCAGCTAACACTGTGCTCAAGACTGGGGCAAACTTAAGGTGGAATTACTTGGGTTTTCTCCAAACTGTGCGTGGAGGGGGCCTGTTCTCAGTGGCGTTTGCTACCTGGACCAACTCTGCTCCTGCAGTTAACTCCCGACTTCAGCGTGGCTCTTGTGTATGTGTAGGATGGCCAGGCAGTTCGTTGGAGGCGAGAGTGTGTGTGCGGGATTTTCCCTACAGTACTTTCAGTCAGCATTTTGCCCTCTTTTATACACCCCAGTCACAGGGCTCCAATGCAGGCTCATGACTTTCTAGTTCAAACGCAGCTTGGCTTTGATTCACCCAGAGTCATACAGGATGCTGATATGCTACGTGAATGTTCAGTAATGGGTGTGGGGGTATCTGAGGCAAAGGATGGTGTCAGGAGTCAGGATGCTGTTCGTATAACAGCGAGCACGCTCTAACGAAGTTCCAGCAGCCTCCTGCAGGACAGCATGTTTCCTCCTGTTCCGTAGCCACAAATTCCTGTGCTGTTTCACAAGCTGCCCTGCGCAGCGCTTCCTAAAGTTATCTGCAGATAGGTATCTCACAGGCTCATCATGGCTTAACCAACAAGTAGCGTGCTGCCTTTATAAAGCAGCTCTGACTGAAGCTTACAAGGGGGATTGTGAAGTTGCATGTCATGACTGTCACTTCATGTATGAAAGAAACTGAGGCACAGAGGCCCAAGCATCCTGCTAAAGCCAATCCAAAGCTACAAGTGGCACCCAGCTGATCCAGTCACACAGACCCACAGAGCACTGCAGCTGCTCCCACCTTCACCTCCCTGCCCTGCAAAGACCCTCGGGGCAGCCATGCTGTGTGCTTTTAAGGGACACAGGAAAGGGGAAAAGCAGGCGTTAGAGACTAGCTGGGAAAGCAGCCTCCTTTCTTGCTGGCTGCGCTCAGCCCTGCCTGGCCTCTTCCTCCGCTAACAAAGCATTTCTCTTTTCCCTCTGGAATCTTTTGCAACTGGAATGCAACCAGAGAGATCACGCTACTTTTCAAAAGCTGCAGCCTGAATTCTCACATCTAGTAGTGCCCCACACAAACAACCTTAACTTTCAGGCACTTTTTAAATGCTGGCATAGAATACAGCAAACCTTTGCGTTTCATTTAACTGCAAGCAGTGATGATGCCTACCCAGGGGGTCCTGTCAGTCCAGGCTCCTTGCAGGCATGAGGCTGGGCTGGGAGGATGCACGCACACATATTCTCAGAGGCCATCACTTCACAGCAGTAACGCGAGGACTCCAACCCTGATTTTAGACGGGGATCGCTTAACAAAAAACAGCCACCTTGCAGGCACAGAGCCACGCTCGCGCTCCGGCGATAAGAGCCAACATACAGTGCGTAGCAGCTAGAAGAGCTTACAGTAAGGATTTGCAGGATCCCGCAGCAACAAACAATCCCTAGCTTTTAAAATCATCCACATCCTGCCCGCAAAGAACGGTATCAGGAGACATCTCCCCCTGCCCACTTTAAATGGCTGGGCAAGCTGCAGCCCCAAACGGCTGGAACTGATCCCCTTCTTCGCATCCCCCTCCACCACGTGATGGTCCTGCCCAAGTGATTTAAGCTGCGGGAGCGGAGCGCTGAGTCAGCCGGGCGTGCGGAGCAGGGGCTCGGGGGTGTCCTGCCTGCTGGGGGCTGCGGCATGGAGCAAGTGAGTGCCTTCTTCCAGGCGGACTGGTGTGCCAAGCAGGGCTAGGGCTTGGCTGCCTGTGGGGTTTGGGCTTGCTGCCAGAGGTAGGAGGAGAAAAGGATTAGCTGAGCGGAAATGCTAGACTGATAGGTGGCTGTGGGAGGAATGGTTAGGGCTGACCAGCCGTTTTTCTTCTCCTCCTCTTCTCTAGCATGTAATTTAAGCGGGGAAGCTGTTCTAATGCATGTTTATGTCCTTGAATACTCTGAAAATTTAGGACCGTTTGCAACTCTACAGTTTGAATACCCTTTATACATTTTTTTTTTTTTCCAACTCTTTATTTTCCTTCTGGAAAAATGCCTTTTGGGTACAGGACTGGACAAACAATGCAACAACAGAGAAAAATAGGATGGCAGCATATTCCAACCTATCCCTGCCCCACCAACTTTCTGTTCCTCAGAAGACCCCCTGGGCACTGAGGCTGTGTTTCAGGCTGCGCTCCAGCACTGCACTAGAAATGGAGGCAGCATTAGTGCTGCGACAATAAGAGGTTTAGTGACTGGGGGAACTCTGACCTTACCCATCTGTGCATGGGCAGAGCAGGGAGTAGGCATGAGGACAAGTACCACTGGGGCTGGGTGACAGTCTTAAGAGAGTAGTGAGCTTGCCAGCAGCCTGCGGCTGCTGAGCATCAGCCTGCACAAGCCAGGCAAGAACTAGCCCAAGTAAACAATATAACTAGTTGGAAATTAGTCTTTCGGCTTCATCTGGCATATGGTTAAGTGGAGCTCAGCATCATGGCACTTGGGCCGGGCAGAAAAGCATGATTTGAGTTATGCCTGACCTCACCAAACAGCATCTTCCTCTTTGCTGAGGGAGGTTGGTCATGTTAAGCACTATTTTGGGGGTATGTGGCTGGGGGAGTCAATAACCTGGCTCCGAAGAAAGGATCAAGCCCTCTTCCCTGCAGGGGGAGCTTCCCAGGGGGTGTTTGTTCTGTTTTACTGGGCTGCAGCCAGAAATGGGTTATCCTGACCCCCTCTCTTTGTGTGTAGGCTGCTTTAATACAAGAGACTTTTTCTGGTGACTCCTGTCGCCTGGAGACCCTCCTAGGGAAGGGGTGAGACCTAGTGTTACAAAAGCTTAGTAACTAAGGTTAATCCTACGCTAATGGCTCCGGCCGCTGCTGACTTGAAGGTGCAACCTTGCTTGCAAGGATGTCTTCTGTAGCAGCAGGTAAATCAGTGCCTGTACCCTACTCTTGTTACACTGGCTTGAATCACCTGCTTGTCAGCTTATGTTGCTTTGTGCAGTGGGAGACCCCAAAGGGGTGGTGGCTGTGAATTAGGATTCCCTGGCAGAGGGCTGAGGCGGGCAGCTGGCCTGACTCAACCCTTCCTCTACCACGAAACCATGAATGTGTTCAGGTCTGCCAGAGCTGGCTTGTGCCTTGGTCCAAGAGGGGCTGGGAGGCTTGCCTCGGGACAGACTAACTCCTCTGGTTTGGCCCTGCAGGGACTGGTCGTTACTCAGCTGGACATCCAGCCTGGTGAGTGCATCAAGGTCAAAGGGAAGATCCTGTCTGATGCCAAAGGGTGAGTGAGGAGATGGTGAAAAGATTGATGTGGCACTGGGGGCAGCCTGAGCTCCTCGTGAGCAGGCACCTCCTTCGCACTACCTCTCTGTTTCCCCAGGTTTGCTGTGAATGTAGGGAAGGACAGCAGCACCCTCATGCTGCATTTCAACCCTCGCTTCAACTGTCACGGGGATGTCAACACTGTTGTGTGCAATTCGAAGGAGGATGGCATGTGGGGTGACGAGGACAGGAAGGCTGACTTTCCCTTCCAGCACGATGACAAGATTGAGGTGAGGCCCTGGGGGGGTGTGCAAGGCCCTGGCATGGAGCACTAAGGGGCGAAGGGCACAGCTTTTTAATGCTGCCTTGTACCTCTGTGGTGGAGAAGGAGCAGGCATGGAAAGGGGAAAAAGCAACAGGGGAAGAGTCTCGTACTTCAAGGCAACCAACTGTCTAGGCGTGCTCTGCTCAAGTCAATGCCCAGCAGTTTAGATATGTTAAGTGCTCCACTCTGGCAGTCCTTTGCAAGCCACACAAGTAAGAGCAATTAAAACACTGACCTGACATTCAGACCAGGTCTGTCTCATCCCTTCATTGCAGAGGCTTGGAGCTGACCTTGAGGCAGAGCAAACAAGCTTCTTCCCCTCCATTCCCATGCTAGGCTGAGCTAGTAAGCGTGGTCTTGACACCAGCAGCCACTTCATCTGTCCTGCACCCAGACCGGAGGTAGTGGGGGGTGAGGCTTGTGATCTGTAATGTATTAGCCTTCCTTCTTGTGGCTCTCTACAGATTTGCATCTCCTTCAATGAATCGGAGGCAACAGTGAAGGTGGCTGAGGTGGAGTTCCGGTTCCCTAATCGGCTGGGCATGGAGAAAATTGAATACCTGGCTGTGGAGGGTGACTTTAAAGTCAAAGCCATTAAGTTCAGCGAATAGCTCTAGCTTGGTTTGTTTTGTTTTCTTCCCCCTGCATAGTGAAATAAACCCAAACTTGCAATGACTGCTGCTTCTGCTGTTTTCTGCTCTAATCTGCCTGCTCCTGGGTGTGCTACAGGGGTGAGCACTGGGAAAGGGTATGTATCCATCTGTGTGCCTACTTACACTGTGGCCTTGCAGGTGGTACTGAGTTAGACCACATGCCAGGCAAAGCATGATTTACTGTAAATAAAGCTACCTTAGAAGTAATTGCTCCCTTGACCCTGTTTGTTGCAGTGAGTTGTCCCCGGCTGTTTGGTTTCTAAACTCTGGGACTAGTCCCAGCCAGGGAAGCTCAAACAAGAGTATATTGGGCATACATTGTGCTATCTCTGACCAAGAAGTGCTGCTCGCATCTCCTTGCTGGGGATGGGGACTGACAAGGAACAGGGCATGGCTTGCGCTCTTGCAAGTAGCTTTGCTTTCCAAGAACATGCTCAGCAGTTGGGTGCATTGCAGGCTGGCACAGTGTACTTAAGGAATAGAGAAAAGCAGGTAGGTCAGCCTAACTGCACTTGCCAAGGGAAAAGACCTGGAGTGAAACGTGAAGCCTGAAAGAAAGCTTAGGCCTGAGGTCTTGAGAGGATCCAGGCTGTCTGTGCTGCTTCATGAACAAAGATCTTGGCACTGTCAGAGACCCAGGAGCAGGCTGTGCCATGAAGTCAGTAGCTTAGCAACATGTCAGGTATGGGTGACAAGCCATGCAACAGCCTGTGGGTCACTATCTGTAACATTTGGCTGTAAAGCTCCAGATGCAGCCTGAGGGCTGTATCAAACAAGGTTACCAGACAAATCAAATCCTGAGCACACCAAGCGCAACTAGTTGCAGTTAGGCAAACAAAAAAGAAAAGCTTAGTAAACCAGTATCTTCTACTCACAACCTCTTTGCTCTGCTCCTGCAATGCCTTGGAGTGTGTCTGCTACTGCTATTCCCCAGCTGCCTGGTACCTGTGCCTACCCAAGACAGGGCTCAAGTTGGGACTGCTGCAGCATTTGAGGACCTGATGAAAGGTAAAGGAATTGTGGGCTGTGGAGAGCTGAGAGCCTGGGCAGGCTGCCCAGGTTTGGGGGCTGGCTCTGTGACTGCTGAAGCTACAACACTGCTGCCCCAGTGCAATTCAGCTGGTAACTGACTGTGCTGGTGAGGTCTTCCTTGGCCAAATGCTGCCGAAGTGGTGGAATTTGACTCCTGTTGGCTAATCTCTCTCAGCAGGGCTGTTCTAGACTAGGGCTGCATTTGCTGCTCCTTTGAACAGCTGAGCAGTTGGGCCAGGTGCTTGGGTAAGGGCAATACCACTCTGCAGAGTATTTCAGCCATTTGAAGGCTTTTTATGGGGAAGCTGACAGGCTGTAAGCCTCTTGCCTTCTTGTCAGCACAATTGCTGCATGACAATAACACTGTCCAGATCTGTACTGCAGCAGCTGCCCCAGAGCTGGGCATCCCCATGAGTGATGGGGAGGATGTGCTTTGGAGAGGGGACCCTTCTGCTTTACTGATGTCCTTTTCTCTCTGCTGTCTGATAACTTCTGTTATGGAGGCCTTTTTGCAGCTCTGCTAGAAGGGCATGAGTTGTACCTCTGTCTTGCCAGTCACCCTGTGGGCACAGATGTGGGGACTGTGGATAGACAGGGCTCTTCCTCTTTATTCTCCAGAGCTGATGCAACTAGTCATAGCAAGGGACTTGGTGTGCAAGTAAGCAGGAGGCTTTCTGGGCACCTGCCCCTCTGGGGAGGTATGTGTGTCTGGGGAACACACCAAAGGGCTCTGCTGCAGTGTCAAAGTTTAGCAGAAGTTTCCACTATGTATCTGCTGGGAGGGTGGGGAAGAGGTTGTTGTAACTTATCTTCTGTGTGGGAGTAGGACGGCAATGGCATGCACCCTGCATGGCAGGAGCCCGGCCATGCTGCAGGACTATCTTATTTGACACTTACAGGGCACAGATAATGGTGCTTATAATTCCTGTCTCGCATATACTGCATTATTTACAGGATAAGATGTGTTTACTAGGCAAAGGATGAGACAAGGCTTGCTGATGCTTTGCTTTGTCAAGTAAATCTTGAGAATGTTTTCGAAGGCTATGTGTACTTGGGTTGGGGGTTTAGGGAAAAGAGGATGGCTTTTGTCTTGTTTCCCCCTCTATCCCTGTGTTACGTTATCTGACTGAAGGGAAGATGAATGACGAAATGTACAAGCTCTTAAAAGGTACAAGGTCCTTATGTTGCAGAGGCATGGGAGAGCTATGGCTGGTCCCTCTGCTGTCTGTGTTCCTGGCTGCCCTGATCTGATGAGGTGTATGTCATTCACGGACAAGATTAAAACTGATCTCATTTTTGCCTGTTAAGCTGGCAGTCCTGATTCCTAGGTAGGTTAGCTGCAAGTGTTCCTCCTGACTCCTATGCTCAGGGTACAAACAGTCCCTTCATGGGGGCTACCACCCTCTTGTATTTTCCACAAGAGTTAATTAGCCTTATCCTGCTTTGTAACACTGGCAGTTACCACTAAAGAGACCGCAAAACAGGAGAAAGGGTAGGAAGGAAGCATGCCTTTGCCAGCACTTCCTGCCTCTTGAGTTTTGCTCTCCCATGTCCCAGAGCTATAAATCATCCTGTTCCTATAAGTGACACTGGTAAACAGGCAGGGTAGATGCAGAGTGCTCTGGCTGGCTCCTAGAGTGATGACAAGACTTCTCTTCTGCTAGAGCAATGGGGAAAGCAAGAATACTACGCCCTGCTGCAGGCAGAGGGTCACAGTGAATGTAAAAACAGGGCTGGTCCCTGCCAAGTATGCTCTCCTGGAAGTGTGTGGTGAACTCAGCTTGTCCGTAGCTGTGGGAGGACCTTGAGCCCTGCTTGCTTTGGGGAGGAGCAGAAAGCACCACAGCATGGCCTAAGGGTGTGGGTTTTCTCTTTTTTAATTTAAATCCTGCACTGTGCATAGTCAGTCTTGCAGTCCAGCAAAATATCCCAAGAGGAGCCAAGAGCTTGCAGGAAGAATCTGCCCCTAGGTTGCCTGAACACAGAGACTGAGGTAGGAGGGAAATACCACCACTACAACACTGATCTTCATTGAGAGGGATGCATTTGTTGAATGCTGCAAGTTTGTTAATCTGTATTCAGCCTCCATCAGTGGCTATTCACTAGGAATCAAAGCTGCACCACTTTATTTCCTTACAGCATCATGGCGAGGGAAAATTGGACCTTGAAAACTCTGGAAAACAGCTGCGAGGCTTTGTGTTGTAACATGGAGATTTAGATTGGATATTAAGAAAAATTGCTTTGCGTTTGTCAAGCACTGGAACAGGCACCCCAGGGAACAGACTGGTTGAGTCACTATCCCTGGAGATATTAAAAAGACTTGTAGATGTGGTGCTTGGGGACATAGTTTAGCGGTGCACTCAGCAGTATTAGGTTAGGGTTGGACTTGATGATCTTAAGGGTCTTTTCCAACCTAAATGATTCTATCAACACAAATTAAGTGATGTATGTTACCACCTCATGTCTAGGAAGAGAACAAATACCCAGTTAAAGAAGAGATTAGTTTGGAAGCAGTAGCTGCAGGACCTACAAGAGCAGTGATGGATAAGACAGACCAGCAGCGTTGTTGTCTCAAAAAATAACTTTTCCCTGAGCAATTCACACTAACTTCACTTGACAGAAATAGGCCATCCAAGTGACTCTGTAGCTACGCAAGTATGCATGTAACACTGTTCAGCGCAGCCTCAAAAGACAGTTGCAGAACACTGTGCGCCCAGAAACTGTGCATGGCTTAAGCATGTGCAGTGTAGGGAAGGAGAGCGCTAGGGAAGCTGATGGGCAATCCAGGTTGTGGTGGGGCATGGGAAGCCAGCTGGGTCACTTCCCACTGAAATTTACAAGCAAAATGGTTCAAGACAATTTCTTCTAAACAACAGACATAAGAAATTAACCCACAACTGTTGTACAGAAGGAAAAGGTGACCACCAGCCAGCTTTGCAAGAGAGCTCAGTGTGCTAGCAGTCATGTTCTTCCTTTGTCTCCTCACCTGCAACTCCCTTGGCCCCAGTTTCAACATTTACAAACCAAAGAGAACTTCTGTCACTTAGAAAGTCAGCCTCAAACCATACACTGCATTACCTGATAACTGGCCCCCTATTCTGGTGCAGAGCACAAGAAAGCTTAATTATACAATTCCCTGTTCCTGTAGAGTGATGGGAGGTCTGAGCACGAGGCTGGATGCTGCTGGCATGAGATACCAGGCCCTTCAGGTCAGACAGGTACAGACCGTGGTGAGCAGCCTGTGCACAGGAGCCAAGGGATGAGGGAAATCCTGCCATGTGATGGGGGGACACCACTGGGCCTGCAAGCCATGCTGAGATCCCCTGGATGAGCGCACCCTCACATCCCCACATGCTAGGGCCTTACCTCTGAGGACACCCCTGTGGAAACCAAACCTCCAACGCAAATGCTTTCTAACAAACTGGGATGTTTTTCCCCCTCAACCCCAACGCAGCTGCTCCACAGTGGGTGCAAGCACGCAGGCTGCAAAGCCTTCCCACGTGGGGAAAAAAATGTATAAAAATATATACATACTCACTTTTTCTCAACATGCTTCAGGCTGAGGTGCACATCTTCCTGCAGTGCGTTGTGTGGGGGCTTCTGGCTGGCTGCCCCTGAGCCCCGCTGTTCCTCGTTAGCCCTGATTACCCCACAGGTGCTAGCTGTAAAAACACACCTGGAGGTGTGGGCAGCAAGGCCTGCTATCATTTTTGGAGATTTTGGTGAGGGACGGGTGCTGGAGCAGCGTCCCCCCTGCTGCACAGCGCTCTCTTCAGCAGCGTGCAACAGACGGGGAGGCAGTTGGGGCGGCCCCACCCAGCCCCTTCGTGAGGTAAAATGGCGCCCGCCACAAAACCAGCTTGGAGACCCAAGAGAAACTTCTGCAGAAAGCCACTTTCTTCTCCAAAACCACCTGCAAGTGCTTTTCATTTTCAAATGCCATTCTTTCTAAGCTTGCCTGGATCCTTTTTTTAATCACAATCTTATTTTAGCTCAGCAAAACACCTGCAGCACAAGCTGTGCAAAAGCAGGTCCCTCATAAACCCTTTCCTCAGTTCTTCAGTGTTTGGTCATGCTTTCACTAGCTTTTATTCTCCCCAGTTGAATTATGTGTTTGGTTTTTTTGCATTTCAGTCCTAAAAATTCATTTAATGTTAAAATGAACATGAACGAGAGAAGCACTGCTGGCTTTTCTTGTTTCATTTGAAGGCTATCTGCTCACAGAGCAACCCTAGCAGAAACACATGGTCTCAAGCTGCAAATCACAGCGGAAAAAGCTGCCTGTCTCACAGGTACCATGTCTTCTTTTCTGTGCAGTGGAAAACAAGACCTTTTTCCCAATCCCAATCCAGGCAGAGCTGTGCTGACACCCCCCCCCCAAGCCCAGCCAAGGGTGCTGAGCTTGGCCGGCTCCAGCTCCCTGCCATCTTGTAACGGGCAACAGGAAAGCAGATTTTTGCAAGCATTTTTTAGCACTAACGCGCAGCAAGTTGCACAAAAGCCAGAACTACAGCTGCAGAGATGGTGTTACTGTATGCACATAAGCAACAGCATAAGATGCATGCAAGCATCTGGCAAGCACCCTCTGGACTAACTGACACCATGAATTCAGCCTATTTCTGCAGTTTGTGTTGAAGAGGGACAGCAGAGTCTGGCCAAACCAGGAGGCAAAGGACTGTCTCCTAGACTGAGACCACTCTGGCCACATAAATACAGTCAGTTGCACAACACAAACAATGTTTGTTCAGTAACACATTGCTAGAAAAACCCTGCAATACACAAGAGGTGTATGACACTTAGTTTACGGGCAGAGGCACGAGCAACAGTCCTGTAGGAACACAGCCAAACCATAACGCCATGTCATGGTCAGCATGCATCCCCTCTGGAAGGGATATAAAGAAAGAAACAGCTGTTACATGAATCAAGCCCAGATGTAAACGTTGGCTTGGTGGATGGTTGAATAAGGCACAGAGAAACCTGGGGATCAGGTCTCTACATATGCCCCTAGTTTGCTCGTATGGATTAAAAGCATGGGCTCTCCTTTAAAAAGCTCGCTGTTTCTCATTTTGCAAATGACAAGTCACTGTTCAGGATTTGTGTGCACTGAGTATGAAATGATATCCAGTTTGATTTGCTTGCTTCTCTTAATTACCAGTCTAAACAATCACAACAGTGGCTGAGTTGTAGAGATGATGGATCAGGCCTAATGCATAAACTGTTTTCGTGTTCTGCATTTGACCCATTTTATAGGTAACCTTCACAAAAGATCTTGTGTATAAACTTACAACCAACAGACCCTAGCATGTGAACACTCTTTACTAGATTTTGTCTTGAGGAAAGCATCTGACGTGAATTCCTTGTGACCATCAATTGCCCAGGGGCTCTGATGAAAAAAAGCAAACTGTAGGTCAGATGACTAGATTTTCGTGGTGCTTATATCACATGGCACAGCATTGCAGAGCAGACTGTATGCACAGCATGTTGGTAAAAGCATGTGAGGACTTACCGAGAGCCAGGTTTAAAAGTCCTGCTTCAACATCCTGTGCAATAGACAGCATCATGGTGCAAGTGCATGCCTCCATCTTTTTCTGTTCCCCTGTGCTGGGTCTGGGTGCTATGACAGCAAGGCAGTTTGATTACTTTCAAAGCCCAGGAAAAGTGGACCCCAGCTCTCTAGTGCCAAGGCTACAGCCTTAGCAGGACACTGTGGAATGATGATTTATACCTGCCTTTTCCTGAGATGTCCCTCAGAAACTGGCTGGAAATTGAAGATAACAATTTAAGGAATGCTGACTCCGGAAAAATGCTACATTCCTAACTGTAAAGTGCAAACACAATGTAACATAACAGGCAATGAGGCACCCCGCTGCTTTTGTACAACTAGCTTTTACTTTGAACTGGCAGTGTATGTCAGAAGGGTAACAACTGCTTTATCCTTACTAGGATATTTCTTCAAGCTGGTGAAGTGGGACTGCGCACTTCACCCCGTGTAAGGCATCGAATGTAGCCAGCTGAACGCGCCGGGTAGCTGTTGCAGGATCCTTCAACAGTCGACGGACTTCTCCGGAGACTGCTTTGGAGAAGGCACTTGACTCAGGTACTCTGAACTGACCTGGGGGGGAGTCTCATCCACTGTCACCTACAGAGGGAGGCCACGCAGGCTGGCTGGCAAACTCAGCCAGTGCCGCTGTCCCCACGGAAGGGTGGGAGGTAGGGTATTCCATTCCAATATCCCAAACGGATGTTTCAATTACAAAAATAAGGCTAATTTTTAGCAAAAATGCCCACCTGTTGAGAACCACTGTTTACTGCAAGATGTGTTTTGAATCATTTGTTTTTAACGTGCTGTAATGTTTAGCCCCTGCTGCAGTTGCAAGGGGAAAAACCCAATCTCTGGGATGTAGAATATGCTGCATTTTGGGGATGAGGTAGCGATGCAAATCATCCTCACTGTATCTATCTTACTGGCTTTCTCCACTGCAGCCACATAGCTACAGGTTCAGGTCTAAAAAGCTCATGTAGCCAGACCCAAAATTCATATTGTTTCAGTAAGTTTACAAGGACTAAATAATAAGTGTAAAATTGTGTCCGTGGTATTCCTGGCCCATGAAATCATGTCATCACTCTAGGAAATGAGTTTCCATTATACTCTGGTTTTAAAAACACACAAGAAAAGCAAGGTGGGATAAGGAGCAATGAATAGGTTCCCCTTTTTGCCAAAGGCACTGAGAAGTAAATCTACTGGCTTGGCCAATGTTCAAGTACCTTTAAATACATGTCACGATGTACTCCTACCAAACTCAGCAAACCTTGCAGTTAGGAAAGCAATTTTTGAACAAAATTTGTCCAAAGACAGTATTCCTAGTGATAAACTTAACCAGTGCTTACAACAGAAATACAGGCTTTAACTCATTTTTCAACTGAAGAGCTAAGTTGCTATAAAAATGTAAGTAATTATCTCTTGCCTCATTAGCTGATGTTGTGTGTCCAGTGGGAGCACATGTATGACTTTCATCATCGACCCCCAAACTTGCTGGACCGCAGAGCCATGCCAACCATCTGAATTTCCTGTAAACCACCATGAACCCTTAACCTCAAAATTTTTAGCTGGAAACCCGACAAAAGAAACTGTTTTACACGCTATTTAGTAAAGCCTGATACACCACCACCACAAGGCTGGCCGACTGCCCACCACTTGGAATCACTTGACTTGCAGCGTAACGCCAGCACGCAGAGTGACGATTGCCGTCAATCATGCATCCCCTGTGGGCGAAGGTGGCTGGACCTTGCAGCGTGCACGCAGCCCAAGGTGCTCCCCCTGAAGTCAGTGCTGGTTCCTGGAGCAAACAGGCAGACCCTATCTGGATGGAAGGCTCCTCCTGACCTGAGGGTAGACTGCAGGACTTTCTTTTTCAGGAAAGAACTGACTGAATGGAAAATGCACTGTTGGCTGGTCTCAGGCTGTTCACAAAGGCCTGCTATATTTGCCAAATCCTTTTGATTTGTTTTGGTAAGCACAGGATGGAAGGGTGGCTGCAAAAGAAAAAAACCCTAAATTAAAACAACTTTTAAATATAATAAACTGAAGTACTGCATAGGATTTTTTTTAAAGACAAATTAAATGTTTTGATTGGCTTGAAACAGCTCCCCCCACTGTTTTCCTGAAACTCCACTCAAACAATTATTCTCTTCCCTCCAGTCTTGTTTTTGATTCAGCTATTAAGGCATAAAAATCAGTTCCCCTGCCTAGGGTTCTCATGAAATGATGTATGAGCCTGACTAGCGTTCAAGCTCAGAAGTAAAAAAAAAAGGATGTGTTTGCTGTCATCACAGGTAATTGGCTTGCTGCTTCTAAAAGCATTACAAGCCGAGGTAGATTTTCTTTTGGGTATTGGAAAATTGATGCTTGATATGACAGAAGGGCGTTGGCATTTTCTTTAATCTGCCAAGCTGTCCGTGGAAGAGCTATGAAGTGAGCTACTAAAAAAAAGGGGGCTTTAAAATCAGCACTGAAAGCCATGAATGTTGTAATTTTAAGTCACATGCTAGAGTTGAAATTCAAAACAAATGGACTTAAAAACTACATGTCTAAAATCTCTGTTCTGGTCCTGGTGGCAAGATATGTTGGGACAAACAATGCAACACCCTGGAGAAAGAAGCTTGAATTACTGCTGCAGCAGGATATCTCTGCAAGGTTAGAAGAGAGGTGACCCGAATCTGGCTCATCAGCCACAGGGGTAATCTGTTCATGCAACTTCTAGCCATTTTGTTTCAACAGGGATGCAGCTCGTTAGAGAGGAAAGCACGTTCCATACAGAAGAAGGGAGTCTGCCTCAATCTGCTTTGCTGACTGCAAAGTGGCAGCAATCATCTAACAATTGGTAAGATGATACGGTAAAGTTCACTCAGGCACATTTAGTTACTCCAGGTTGCCCTGACTCAGAAATAGTCCAATAGTCTTTATGGTAGGCTCTTGTCTATCTAAGCAGGGTGCACAACATTATCATTACATGTGCATGATTTCTGTGGGTAGGAAGAGAATATTGGATTTCAAGTTAATGCCTCTTCTAGCTTGTAAAATAATTTCTGCCGAAGTGGGTTCAGACCAATGAGGTACTGCTGTATTGAAACCATCCTAGCGTACATCATCCCTTCACAAAAACAGGCCTATAAATAATGTCACTAGAGATCCGTCTCACATCTCACGGAAATGCATTCAGCCTGCAACGGTAACACAGATCACAAGTTAGATTGTTCAGAAAAAAGACAGGCTCCCCCCAAGCTCCCGCATTGAGTCCAGAGCTGAGTTTGTTACTTCATGCTAACTTGGATTCCTGAGATGCAGGTTCTCATAAAAGTGTGTTGAGACTCCTGAATCGGAGTATCACAAGATCCAGAATAGGAGAGATTGTATGTTCCTGGTCAAAATCTCCTTCACAAGGCCACTTAATGGCATATTCAGCATGTGTTGAAACAGGTTGAAGCATCTTCTGGTAGTCCTTTATTATATTAAAAAACAACAACAACAACAGCAACAAAACCACGAAGAGATGTTCCAAGCTAATGCATGACTATCTTTGGGGTTCCCTCTTTTTGTTAAGGTTTTCACAGAATACAAAATTAAATGTCTTTTCTACATACAGAACAAAGTAGAATCAAGTAACTGATTAGAGTATGTACAAAAACTTACACATTCTGTCTTGTTCTTTAAAAAATATAAATATCAATAATGTTCAGTAGAATGGGTTGGTTTTATTTTTAAGGCTTCATTTTTTTAGATCCTTCATTATTTAATGAGGTGCCAGGTAGGCAGGAAAGGGAGGGAAGAGAGGAGGTCATGTTTTTTATTAAAGGTAATGTGTTTAATTCTTGTGAGCCTCTTCCTCATCTCTGGAGGGAGGAGATTTCCCTCCACATAGATTTAAGTTTCCAGGAAGCAGAGGTGGAAGGAAAGGAAAATAAAACCTTTATTATCCTATTTTTTTCCTTCATTAAAATCTTGTTTTAAACCTGTCTCCATTCATTGTCTTTGTAGAGAACCATCTGCCAAGCACTTGGATTAAATAGACTCAGTCAGGAGGACTGTATCCCAGGTCCACCTGGGAAAGGTTAGAGTGAGGAAGAGACTGCTGGAGGTGTTTTACCACCGACCCCAGCAGAGGTAGCAAGTGCTGCAGCTAGCGCAGCTGCTGCTGTTGCATCCCTGGGCGTGAAGTCTGTGGGGAGGCTTTCCATCAGGCACTTGAGCTGTTCCTGACCCAGTTTGATTTTATCGTCTAGCTCTCGCTGCTCTATGAGAAGCGCGGACTTCATCTTTACAAAGTGCTGGTAATCCTGGAGCTGTTCCTCAGAGAGGTAGTTGCCCAGGATCTCCAAGACCACCCGTTCTCGACGGTCAAGGTTTTCCTTCAGTTCCCGGGCATCTTCGTGCTGGCCAGCCAGCAGTTTCCTCTTCTCGTTCAGCGAACTCTGCACACACACGAGAGAGTGCTTCAGTATCAGCAGCACCAAACTCACCGATTCCCCCTCTCCTTCCTCCTGACACCATGTTTGCCACCTCTCGGGGAGGCGGGATGGCTGCTATGCTCCCAGACATACAGTCAAAAGCCTGGGGGAGGAGGATGAATTCCTCGTTACGGATTGAATGTGAATCCCACTGAATCAGACTCTGAATGTTCTAGTCAATGGGGGGCAGAAAGTGCTCCAAGAAAGTCAGTAAAATTTGCTTGAAAGCAACAACTACCAGGAAAATCTGGCTTTGTCTCTCACAACCACCCAAAGAATGTTAAAATGTGGCTTTAACTGAGGCAATAGGCAGTGGGTTGTTCCACGACGCACAACACCATACAGCCTTTCCTCCAGCTGCGGGTCACAGACATGCTGTCCGGAACACCGCCATTCTGTTTTGAGACAAAAGCTGCAGGATCTGAGACATTTTTACAAACCGGGACCAAGATTCCTAGAGACAGAACCTTGTTTGCTACTGCTTATACAGAAGCACTAAGACACCTGCCTTCTTGTGAGACTTTGGCGGTCCTAGCTTATACAAACAAGCACGTTCTTGTGACTGCAGCTGTACCGTACCCTGAAAAAGGCCAAGACGCTATGGTTGTGCAGATACATACCCGCTCTTCACTGTTGGCATTTTCCCCCAGACTACTCAGAACGTTCTCTACGCGGGCCAGGCGTCCCGAGAGGGAGAGCAAGAGGTTCACCACCTTATCCAAATCACCAATGAACATCTTGTACTTGTCAAACTCGTTAGGTTTGCATAGCTTGCTGATCAACAGCTCCACCTCCTCTCCAAGAGCATTATTCATCTTAATGTCTGCAAGCAGACCCTCCTTGGCTTCCTTCAGGATTTCCAGTTTGTGGGTCAAGCTCCCGATGAGCTCAGCCTGTCAGAAGGGAAACACATTGCCACATCGGTCATTACCATGATCACCCTGGTCATACGGATGACGACAACAAAAGGATATGGCTACAGTTCCTGAGGAGCAGGGTCAAGCCAGCAACAGTTGACAAAGAAGACATTAAGGAGGAAACAGAGAAAACTCTGAAATTCCACATCTAGGTAATAATCTAAATACCTGATCAGATTACATGAAGATATGTTTGTTCTACCATCAACGAACATTTATAAAAGAGACATCTGATTTGGTGTACCATGTTCTGATACCCAGCTACCTACCTGTGAAGGACGTAGGTTGTAGGTTCTGTAAAGTCTCCAAGTGAAAAGAGCTACAGTCACATCTCCTGCATATTCCCCCCTCCCTGCCCCAGCCTGAAATTTCTTGTTTGGATGTTGTACATCATGACCCAGAACTGTACAAAACAACTGGCAGAAAAATGAATTTAAGCTGTATTAATGGCATGACAGGAGGCTAAGCTGACACTTACTAGTTACATATGGCTTAGCAACAAAGAATGAATTGCTATGTATTTTCCCCTTCTATAGCACCCTAAACTACTGATTGCTCCTTACTTGGCCGCCTCAGTGTTGAGGTGCAAGCCAGAAATTCAACTGTGACCAAAACTCCCTGCCTGTGCAGGTGCTGCCTCACACAGAGAGGCATCAAGTGAGCATTTACACCAAAGATGCTCTAAACTTACCTAGTGACCGAGCAAAGACATGGAGAGCACACACCCATTTTGTGAAAATGCTGGCAACTGTTTCACTGCTGAAGAAAAGAAGGCCCCCAGGGTTCGGTTACTCCAGAAACAGCAGTGCTGCACATGTGCTGGAGATCCTAATGTCAGTTAGGATTTAGGGGAAAGACATATGCAAAAGCAGAAGTCTCTGGCCTGGGGCGTGCAATTCTTGCTTCTGTTTACTCAGAACTGAGAGCACAGAGAGCAGGAAAAGCTCTTCATGCAGGGGTTGGGTATTTTCAGTCTCTTCAGTTTATGCACTGCTGGGGCACCATTACATGTATGTTAATCTACTCTGCATACAAACACTGTAGGATGAAATAGACGTAAATCACAAAGTTGCCTGAAAATATTCTCTCAAAATCTTCTTTCCATCAAAACTGACAGTCATTTCAAGTAGGAAGGCAGTCTACTTCAAAGGAGAAAGGACCTTCAAACCCAGGTCAGGCTGGGGGTTGCTCTGAATTGGCCCTTATCCCCAGGGGTGGCCTGTCACAGTGGGGTTTAAAAGGCTGGTTTCGCAGCCAGGAAGTTGACAGCACTGTTTAGCCTGACACCACTAGATGGTACACTTCGCGCACATCCTCTGGAGCGCATGTTTTGGTGGCTGCACTACAGCCTACTGTCAGCTTTCACACGTATGCAAAGACTGAATAAAATGTGAGTAATATTCTCTTAAAACAAACGTCGTCAGGCTTATGCTGGAATGACTTATAAGTCATGCTGTTTGTTAGCAGGGTAGTTCAGGGGGAGAGGAGAGCAAATCCCACCTGCCAGGATAAGGGACAACCAAAACTCCTTTACTTGGATTCTCCCCTCAGTAGGACAGGTAGCACCCAGAGACAAGAACCAGCACTTGCCCTTCCCTCTGCCTGTGATGCTAATGCCACCTTCAAAAGAAAGATCCGAGGTCCTGACCAGTTGATTGCTGGACCAAGTCCTAAGGTGCAAAAGAAGGGATCCATTTTCAATTATTATGATGCCGGCGAGGGGAACTCTACAGCAGGACTCTAAGGGCTGGACACAAAGTCCAGCATTAACCTCAACAGGTTTTCAGGAGGACCAAGCTGCTCAGAACTGTCAGCTGCTCCTCCCTGCTCTGGGAGCTGTGCTTAAGATGCAGACCTGCCCTCCAACCATAACAGGAGGCTACCAGACTGCTGGGAGGAATGTACCTTTGTCCTGAAGGCATGGGAGCTGGACAGGGACTGCGAAATACTTGCTTTGTGTTCATTAATCAGTGACTCTCCTGCGATCCCAAATGCCAACCAATACAGCTCCTTTGCATACTTACAATGGAAATGAGCTTGGTTTATCCAAATGACCTCTCAGAGTGGCTGCCTTCTTAGATAATGCCTATACAAATGTTCTTTCACACAGACCATGAACAAACATGCCAGGCAGATCTTGCTGTCTGGGCCTAATCACTCCCATCTATTTCTGTTTTTCCATGCAAATGTAACCTTTGAGGCCTGGGACTTGTCCTCCGCGGCAGGCTCACATCTACTTGCAAGCCTGTCAGATGCTTGCAGCATGTCCACTGACTCCTTGGAGCAGCACCTTGTTTAATCACTCCCTACCTTTCACTTTGGTATAAGCAGGCAGACGGTTTTGAAGTGAACAGCACCCCAAGAATCGATCAAACACTACACACATGGCAGGGGCTGCGATTACCTTTGAAGCTGAGTGCTCTACAACCAATGGCTCAGGCCAGATAATTAAAGCAGCAGACAAATGCCTTAGGCAAATGCTTTTGATTAGCAACACATGCATGATCTATCTGTGTAGACTTGCTACCCAGAATCTGTGTAGGACCACAGAAATAAGAGATGGCAGGCACGGCGACTGTCTCTAACCCATTCCAGTGACACAGTGACAGCTCTTAAGACTTGACAGGTTCCTACCTGCACCTCAAACGCTCCACAAAATAGGGCTAATCTACTCACTTAGCACTCATAATTTGTGTTATAGAGCACTTTGATGGAGATCCCATTCTAGCTGTCATTGTATTAAAGCCTGGTACGGAACAGAGTTTGCTTAGCAGATAAAAGCTGAGAACAGAAACAGTAAGGCAATATGAAAAAGAGAAGTGAGCTCTCCGAGTCAGGGCTGCAGGACAAATTGCATACTCGCAAACGTAACTCAGCCTCGCATCTTCTCTCTGCTTTTTACACTTGGCATGGGGATGAGGACCCAGAGAGAAAATGTGGAGTTGTGCTAGAGACACGTGAATTCTCTGCACTTTGACAGAGAGGCTGAGTTTGGGAGCCTTTCTTTAAATCCACACCTGATTTCAGTGCAGGAAGAATTAAGTACTATATTTACAGCATATGGGACTTGCACAAATATTTGTATCCTTCGGTATGTTTAAACTCTGCTGGTGTACAAACAGCATGAAATACGGGCTGTGCTACGTTGTCCAGTCCAGCGTAGGAACTTGTAAATTTACAGGCAGGCAGGCACAGCAGCTTTTGACATGAAGGTAGTAGGTGTGTGAAGGGAGGCACAGACAGGCAAGTATCTGCCCGTGGCTCCTTGGGATTTGTGAGCTTTGCAACATGTCTGTAATTACGAGGTAATCAATGTGAGACAACCACGCGGGCAAATTAGAAGGCCCTGCAAAAGCCCTGGAAGACAGAGCACCCAAGCCTACAGCAAGAACTACAGGGGCCATTCCTCAGGGAAATGTAGCCGCAATAAGAGAGGAAAATACTTCCTCCTCTCCTGCCCTGCTCCCCTCCCACCCAAGTCATCACAGCGAGGTCGTGCTGACTGAGCTGCTGATGCGCACACGGCTTTCATCAGGTCAGTGAAACAATGAAGTGTGGGGGAAAAAGGGTAACCAATGTTTCTTTGGAGGCAGTGAGTGCAGACAGCAGGTAAAACGGGTGAACTGGCTTCACTGAAGACGAAAATCCTAGGGTGAAACCTCATGCACTCAGACAGTGCAGTCACCAGCTGGACTCTGTTCCTATTTCTAACCCGAGCTGTCCTTGCTCAAGTCACTTCACCACTCCCTTTTCCTTCCTTGCTACGGGACAGGGACTGCCTCTTACAACCTGTACGCTCAGCATTTGGCATAACAGAGGCCCGCCTCACGGTTGTGCAAGATTTGTACTCAAATTTGCAGCGAGTACTCAGATTAGCTCTCTCCGTTCAATCTGGGTCACTCTAACAGAGCTTCACACGTGGCCTCAATGCACCCAGCCCCCACGCAACTTGGGACTGCCAAAAGCTGACATCAAATTGAAATGCACTTCATTTTAAGGCTTATTATTATTTCAGGAATGTACCCAGCAAATGGTGGTGTGTGCTGAATTTACCTTCTTCTCATTGATGTCTAGCAGCTCCTCTTCCTCACCTACTTCTTCTGGCAAGTCCTTGATTTTATTCAGCAGTTCTGCTTTGGGTGCTGAAACACTGTAATAAGCAGGACAGGTGACCAGGGTTACAGGAGCTTCCTTTTTTTCTCTCCTACACCACAGTGAAAAAAAAGGAGGAGTTCAGTCTGGCCCTGACCTTTTCCCATGCCTAAATCCATGGTTTTCCAGCACTCCCTCTTTGGTTATTAACCACAAAGGAAATGGCCGATTCCTGCCATCAGAGGGTGCATGTCGACTGCTTTCATATCTCTCCCCTGCACAGAACAGCAGAGCTACTCTGTTAAAATGTTGACTGGTTAACAACGCTATACAGGATCAGATCCTTGCTGAAGGTAAATCAGCACAGCTCAGCTCGTGACGGCTAGACGGACCATCCTATCTGGCATGGTGCATTACAATTTATTTCTGTATGTCTCTCCAGCTGTCACTTGGGAGTCTCTGTCTTAAAAAAAACACATCGGAGGACTTGGGCTGATCTTTGCACCCTCCTGTAATAAGAAGGCACCCCCATCCCTCCTTCCAAAATTTGGCCTCTCATTATCTTTCTGCCTGCCACTGTTTTGGTCCTGATTTTACTCTCATATCTCTGTTACCGTGCATTAGACTGAATTGCTTCAGATTACAACGATTAACATAGCAAAAGCAAATAACATCTCCACAGATGGTTCATTTCCTGCCCTGTTACCAAGCTCAGCGTTGTTTTCTACACAGCCCAGAGAGGTAAGCTCAAAGGCCACACATACAGCCAAGCTCATACGAAAGGGCATTCAGAAATGTCCCACCAGTCCTCACGCCTGGGAACTGAGAAACTCACTCTGCCAGCATCCACCTATACAGATGCAGAAAAATTCAGTACAGGCTTGTCCTTAAAAGCAAGCAAGCAGTGACTTCTGCTGCGACATTAGCCCACAACCCAAACAAGCAGTGCTTACGTGTCATCCTCGACTGCTGTCCTGCTAACTTTCTTCTGCGTCATCTTCCTTTTCATGTTGCTCTCCTTCAGCAAGCTGGTTCCACTGGGGAAAAGCCCTTCCATTAAGTCCATGGTTGTCTTCATTTTGGAATCTGGGTCCAGGATATCAGCCAAAGACTTGTCTTTATGGACAATTTCTTTTGCTAGAGCCTCCGACTTAATATCCTCTGGGGTCTTTTTCTTTGTTTTCACTGGAGGTGCTGCGCTGAGTATCCTGGAGTCCAGGCTGCCATTTTCTGACTCTCCGGCGATGACTGCTGGCTCCCTGTGGTTACCTTCAGGTTGAGTTATGGGCTGTCTATCAACACTTTGAGGCCCTTCAGAAGCAGCAGGTAACTGGTGCTGCTTATCCACAGCAGATGGAGAGCTAGTCCTCTTGGATGCAGGCGGTGAGTGGGGCCAATTATTTTCACCGATACGGGTGCCCAACCCTGTTACCTCCCTCTTGGCCGGGTCTTTGGGAATGCTTTTGAAGCTGCTATGGACAGAAAAATTCTGTGAGATGAAGATAAACTTACCACAGAGGACCATTGTGAACACATAGTGAAGGCCTAAGACAAGTAAGTTTTCCTTCTTTCACTTCTTTTTGTGTCTTTCTTCTCATTTCAACATGGAAAGGCCCACAGTATGAAGCTGCTGGCACCAGAAGCATATTGTCCCCTCAACCTGGACACTGCTGTTTTGTCATTCCAACACAGGAAGGACTAGAGAGCGACAAGTCACTTGGCTTTCTGCTCACAAGCTGAGGACATTGCGTCTGACCACCTGGGAGTACCATCCCGAGCAGTCTATACTCATTTGTCTTTTTCATGTTGGAAAAGCTAATCACTACCACAGCCCTGGACAGATTTTTCCCAGAAGGAAATCAGAGCAGCTCCTTGGGACCAAGGGAAGCTGTGCCTAGTTAAACCAGCTGGGCACCTCGCCCAAAGTCCTATCCTTCAGGAAAAATTCACTATAGAGTGTGACTGTGACATATTTGTGTTGTTACTTCTTGGCAGATGGTCACTGTTTCATAACAGCATTATTCTGTGCCAGGTCTAACATGTAGTCTGGGAAACTCAGAAAACAGTTAGTTTGGAAAAACCATCATGGATTTTCATAGTTCTCTCTCAAAAACGAGTAACTGGAAGGAGTCAGCAGCTATTTTAACTATTCAAGCCAGAGCAAGTAAGAAGCAACCCCACGGAAATCTATATGGTAACTGCAGGGAGAACGAGACCATGACAGTTTCTCACCCATAACCTCCTTTGCCTTGCTGGCTAAGCACTTGTCAGTGCATCTGCTGATGGGCCACAAAGCTTTTTGCCTTCTTGCTTTCTGCCCTGCCCTGGCCACATCATTTGACAACGCTCTTGGCAGCCAGCAAAGCCTAGCGGCAGCGAGTCTGTCTGTCTGTCCCTCTCCTCACTCTACTGCAAGCCTCCTGCTCAGCTAGCAGCTGTGGGTAGGTCGTCATGGCACACGGAGCTCAGTCACATTTGTCTGGAGCCCTGCATATCTTACTGTATATGGCCCTACAACGCCCGAGACGCTGCGTTACAGCCCCCCCCTTACCTTGCTTTGGCCTCCTCTGTGAGCCTGGTGGATTTGTCTCCAGCTGCCCCATTCCCCTCAAGCGCCACTGGTGGGGGAGGAGGTGGGAATTCCTCCGTGCCGTTTGCAGAAGTGCAAGAGCTCAGCTCAGGAAGAGGACGGGATGGCAGTGGGGGTGAGAATGGTGAAGCAGTGACACCAGGCTGGGCAGGCATGACAAACACCTCATCGTCTTCATCGTCCTGCAGCAATGGCGGGGGCGTGAGCTGCAGGCCCGACTCCGAGATTCGGAGATGGGTTGTCCCCTGAGGAGGAGGAGTCTCTGGGTCAGAAGAAGTGCTGCTCTGTGTCGGCAGGGACTGCCACCTCTGGAAGAACTTGGGCCCAGCCGCTGGAGGAGACACCATAGCCCTTGGGTAGCTGTTGTCTTTGATCGAATGAGCCCACACCACTTTGGGTGGGAGGGATCTGTGAAGCAGCCCGGCTTTCCTTCTCCACATCATTTCTTCCGCAGGAGTTTCAGGGGATCTATCCTGGACACCATCCAAAGACTGTGCCTGAATACTACCGTTGCCCTCAGGGGGAACAGCATCTCGTTTGGCCTGGTGCTGTCTCAGAGCCTGGCCATCACCTGCACTCTGGAAGTCTGAGGGAGTCTGGGTGGTTGTATTAGGGGAGGACTGGCCAGATCCGGAAGGAGTAAGGTTAAGGAACAAGGGTTTAAAACCTTGCTTTTGCTCAGTATAGTGACTCCTTGCCTCTGTTGGGGATGGGACAAATGCAGAAGTCCTGCTATCTGGCCTGGAAAGTTCTGAGAGCTTGTGGTTCTCGGTCAGCGTGGCAGACCCGGTAACAACCTCGCTGCTGTGGCGAAGATGGGGATAATAACTTGTGAATGCCATTTTTTCTGAGTGGCTTCTTGCTTTCTTGCTGAAAGACCTAAATACCAAGAGACAGACCATGATAAGATTAATAATTAATCAATGAGCAAGGAAAGCTATTGTGCACCTCCTTAATGAGCAAATTATGCAACCGTATCAGAGGCCTGGGTCAGTGCTTGCTGATCTAGGTGAGGTGTAGTTGTGCTTTGAAACTGGTAGTAATATCCAGTCTACTAATGCTAGAGACACAGAGCCAAATTCATTCCCACTGACCATCTCCCATCATTTTCAGTGTGTGCTAGATCACACACACACGTGCATACATGTAGCAAGCATCACAGCAATACCTTAACAGAAAAAATCTTAGGAAAACCTAAGTGCCTGGCTTCCTTTCCAGCCTTGTTTTGAATTTTGTTTGTTACACATGGGGCTAGTAGCAACTGCTGTAATATAGACTACTTGACATTATCTATGATCAAACTCCATTCTCAATTGCTGATAATTTTAAGATTTTCAGCTTTATGGGCCAAAAATCCCCACAACATTATCTGCTCCTTTTGGAAAGGTGCTATTAAAATGATTCAACTGTCTCTGAGAACAAAGTGAGGCCAAAAAATGCGCTATTTGGATGGCGGAGAAAAATTTAAAAAGCTCTTACAACCTTGGAATCCTCTTAGTAAAAAGAGCTCCACTGAGATAGGCAGGTGTTACAAAAATCAAAGCCAATACACTTCAACTGCAAATGGATGTTAAGGCTGCAAAGGCAGCAGATAAAATGATTCCTTCCAGGTCTATAAAGATGTTCTCATGTGAGTCTGAGAAACAGTGCCTGGCCTTTGAAGTGAGGATCCTGCTCAGAATGCATAGCCAAACCTACTTGTCCATACAGCTATTTAGCTGGAAACCAAAATGAGCAGTAATAATAGCGCTAGCAGATGCAAAAGAAGATGGCCTAAAAACACGAGGCCATACCATAAACAATAAAATACAATAAAGCTCTACTGCCAATGTATTTTCTGTTCTTGAGATGCATTGTTCAAATAATCTCACACTGCTAATCTGTGATGTTTGAGACTTGGGCCCCGAATTTGCTCTCAGATGTACTGGTACAAATTAAGAATAACTCTGTCAAAGACATGGTCGTTCTGGCTTTATTCTGGTGTAATTGAGAATAGAATTTGGCAGCCTTTGCCTGGGGGTGGGGAAACTTCCCAGACAGACTGCTCTTGGTATCGTCTGTGGTTCCTGGACAGTAGCAATGTGTATTCTTTTCAGATGCTCAGTGTTTGTCAGAAATGCCAGATGGTAATTCTCTAATTGCAAGATCTCTCCTACTGTGGAAGCGACTGTGGATTCTAAAACTGGTGGAGCAACAACCGCTTCCAACAGTGCTTACGAGACAGCTATTGTATGACACATGGAGAGTAGCGTAAGCATGGAGTGTAAGTCACAGAGCACATGTGACCGGACCAAGTGACTGCTGACCAGGGTTTCTGTAACTTCACCATGTGACTGTTCCTCCTTGAGCAAGAGAGGTTGTAGGGATGGTCCCATCTCCTCTCCAGCACATTAAGCAGCTGTGTCCCAAGGAAACCTAGAAGCATAATTCCTACGGCCTGCTGTTGCCTTCCCTGAAAGGTTCATGCATGGACTATGCTACAGACAGCGATAGGATGGCGATGGTTAGATGTGAGAGGACCAGCTAGAAAACCAGCTATTTTGGGCTGACAATCACACGACAAACAAAGACCGCATCTCTTAAAGGATAGATTAAAGATGCTACAATAATCCCACATGAATCAGACTGTGAAATACTCACTCACACTGGGGCAGGTGAACATTCAACAGTATCCTAATAGTGGAACTCCTCCTGTGAATCATTGACACATGGGTAAGGTCCTGGTCTACCTGTCCCTTTCAGTCTGCAGAGGATTCAGACCTTGTTCTCATTGAGAGTTAAATGTAAAACTTCTACCGGCTTCAGCAGTGAATGATCAGAGAGCCCTCTGGCTTCCAAAACTCATGCCAGTTCTCTTTCAGGTCATTTCAGGTGCAGTAACATAAGAAAAATCATGCAGCAGCTGAGGCGCGTAGGGAATAGTTCGCAGCCTGTATAGTGGGACCCTGTGTCCTCAGAGCCACGGACTTTTTCCTGTCTTCTCCCATCCCTTTGTTCTATCTTTTGGGAAATCCAATTCTGATCAAGAAGGGAAAGCAACCTCACAAGTCCCAGAAGAAATGTGCTTGCAGAGCATGCAGGATGCCTACACAGCAGAAACATCATAAAACTGTTAATACCAATAATCTTTGTGCAGTGAAGCATGAAAATGAGAAACCTACATTTCGTGCCCCAATAAACTTGTATTCAGTCGGGGTGTTCAATCCCGTTACTTGGAAAATAGGTTGGGAAAAAAAAAAAAAAAAGGAAGCTGCAAGTAGTTATTGAGGAGAATGATGAAATGCCATCTCTAGAAGAAATGGGGAGGCAGGATGAACTAGAACAGCTGTATTGTTCTCTTAGAAAAAAAAAGGAAAAAGTTATACTAAATCAAAGTAAATGGGTGTGTTTTAAATAATCATAAAAGGATGTGCCTGAAGGCAGACTGAGTCTAAAACAACATTTATGTCTTCTTAGGGGCAAAACCAGCCAGCCAGTCAGAAGTAAGATCCAGCTAGACTAGGAGCCTTTCTCTACTTCCAGCTGTGGCTTCCTGATCCAGAGCTGCATGGTGAAACCTTTGAAGAGAGCAGTGTTAACTCCCACTGTGACAACAGAGCGGGTTGACATTTACTGCAAGTTTGTGAGAAACAGAGCTCCTTTGTGAATAATTCTTTTAGTGCCTCTTGATGGTTTTTACTGTAATACGAGTTAGCTGTTTGGGCACTTGGAGCTTAGGGCAAACATCTTATTTATTATTTAAATGTAAATACAGCAAGATCAACTTCCGTTCTAGTTAACTTCAAAACAATCCATTGCTAAGTGGATAGTTAAGTAAGTCCTAATATTATGAGTTTTATGATCACTTTTTTCTATTTTTAAAAACATTTTTCTCTCCCCTGTTGCTGAGCAAAATATCCTGCCTGCACAAAGGAAAGCAGCCTAAACACAAGCTCCCAATTCAGCAAGATAAATGAAATATCCCAGTTTTAGTCCATGCAAATGTTCACTTGCTTTTGGGGAGGCAGCATCCTGGACCAGAGAAAAATCAGACAGAGTGGGACATCAAGGTATTTTTTCCTTTAGAATCCTTCAGTTATGACAGCATCTAGATGCAAGTTCTAACAGCAGATCAAACACATTTTGGAAGTTACGTAACTGGAAATTTGCTGCAGAATCGTGCTCCAAGATGACGTGAGGAGGACTTGATAGTGAATTAACGTCTATAGTGAAAAAAAATCCCTCACAGCAATGTACTCCTAATTCTTCTGGGCGCAACACACCCAGAACTGTGTCTGTGCAGACGTTTTCTCTAGTTTGTCATGATCCGTCCGTTTACATAAATACATGACAACTGCTGCTGGCAGCAGGATAGCAAGAGCTGATCCTGCAGTGACAAAGTGGACACCAACATATACGTACCTGGCTCCTGCGCTGACCACATAGAAAGGATCTCTCACCATGGGGCCGAATTCACTGCTTTCCCTTCTCAGCAGGTCCTGGAGTGCAAAGACAGTATTAGCAGCGAGTGGAAAGCAAAACAAAATAACAAAACACTGATGCTTCCTAGTAAGAAGAGAGCACAGCATGTGCCATATACAGATGGGAGGAAAACTCTAGTGTCATGTACTACTCTCCAGTACCCTACTCCTGCTTAGAGGACTTGTCTGCCTTTTTCTGGATGGATTGTGGGCCAACAGGCAGACTTATTCAGAGCAATGTTTTTTTAAAACCTCTCAGCAAGTCCTTGCCTCTTCTAAAAACATGCTCAAGGGTATCAGTGGAACCTGGGTGTTCACCTCTGTTTTACATGCAAGCAATGAGCTGGGACATCACTGAAGCAGCCTTAACCAGGGAAGCTAAACAGTGAACAATCTGTGCCCAAGCTCAGTGCCAAAACAGGATGGAGACGCTGCAGAGATGCTGAACGTCACCAAGGTTGGAAACTCCAGCAACAGGCAGAGGTGCTGAAAAACATCGCTAAGTTTGGCACTTGGTTCTTTTGAAAACCGCAGGAACTACCCTCTTTAGGCATTAATGTCATCTAAAACCAGATAAGTTTTGCAGCTGAAATACCTTTGCGAATCTGACTCTCTCTGCCCTAGAGCTCCCACCATAGAACACCAGCCTATTATGAGACATGAAAGCAAATGCTCAGCCTGCTTTTGGAGAGTTTGGTATTTTCTCCTGTACGATCTTTCCAGCAGAGAGCATTTCAGTGCCCCCTTACTCCACACCCTCAGTAATTTGCTTTTTTGGTCAGTATTGTTGCAGAGGGAGGGTAAGTGCAGATCTCGATTTAGGAGTCCGGGAGCTGGGAAACATGCAGGCTGAGACAGACTAAAAAAGCAGAGAGGAAGGAAGGCTGAGAATGCGTTCTGAAGACTGAGAGCTAATAATTCCACACGGCTATCAATTTCTTTATATCTCTAAACAAATTCCTACAGTGACATTGCAATGTGATTTATATGCAGCCTGAAAGGAACATTAGACACTCTACACAAGGCCCTGAAAAACACACAGTGAGGCAGAGAAGTCTGCTGCTAAACTGGCAATAAACATTTCCCACAAAAAATCTGAAAAGGCAAAAAAGTAAATAATAATAAAAAAAAAATCACCCTGTTGCTTTGGCTTTGTCCCCCACTTTTGTAGCTGTGGCTTTGTACTGGAGACAGATCAGAAACAAACCTAATTAAGAGAGCACTTAAACATATACTTCCCTTTCAAACAGACACTTATGGATTGGTGTATATGCTGGAAGTCAAACATGCTTTCTTGAATTAGGATTTAAGAACAGGATCTTCACAAGTGCCTTGCTGCCTATGGGACTAAATCCTCATTCCAGAAGTGGATGCAGCTAAATCACTCTGGGTAACAGCAGTAAGGGCTCTCCCCTTTTCTATACTTGAACTAAGACCTTGTGAGCAGGTCTGCAGTGCTGTTCATTGTCTTCCTTGAGTCAGCTTCTAACAGGCAGAAACTCTGGTTTGCCTGCTGAACACATGCAAGATTAAAAATCAGCCAACAAGGGGGAAATAAAGATCTCAAGAACTGCCCTGTATGTCCCCTGCCCAAGAGAGTGGGCTGGGTAAAAATTAACTAGGGCTGCTCATCATCCAACCTGTCATTGAAAAGTGCATTTTAGTGATTTTTCTCTTTCTGGATGCCTGTTTTTGTTGCCGCACTGACTGTTCCAGGAAGCCGAGAAAGAGTCGCAGCTTGGCCTTTACTCTAACTCTTTCTTAAGGACTGTCCTTTTCCTGAACGCAAGACTTCATGATAGGCAAGTGTGACAAAATCGCACAGATGAGCCTGATGCCTGGCTGGTGTGGAAAAAATACTGATGATGGGATGAGACAGCGGTGGTTATGGAAATGCATTCTAGTTACTTGATATTCACAAGCTGCTTTTTTAATTCTCTCTATTTAAAAACGTACCATGGGATCTGAGGTCTGCCAAGGGAGGACATTTAGAATGAAGCACACAACGAGTTGGGGAGGACAGCTCCTTCCCCCACATCCCATTTTGGCCTGTTTCCGAGATGCTGCCCAGAGCCTCCTTTATGTTACTTGACTCAGTACCACTTCGTCGTACCTAGATAATCTGTTTTGGGCCAGTGGCAAGTGCAAGAGCAGAAGCAGATGTCCTGGATCTCAGCTGCCCTGTAAATATGTGAGACTGTCCAAACACTGAGACTATTTGGAGCGAGGAGCCTGTCCACACATTTTGGTTGTTTCCTCCCTCTCCCCGTGACAAATGGAGCCTGGCATGGAAATGGGGATGGGGCATCACTGCTGTAAACCCGTGCGGCTCGACCAGTTGCAGTTACCTAAATAGGTCTGGACAGACTTCAGCCAGCTGAAGAGCTGGCCTGGGCAGTTGTTCTTTAAGAAGTTAGCCTGTTTCTACTATTTACCATCATCAGAGTCAGTCGAATTCCCCATTTGTGACATCAGTGCAATGTTCCCAACCGCCAAGCAGGGGAGATGGAAAGAGCGGCCAGGGTCTCCACTAAGTTTCCTCTGCAGTGTTTCCCTCCAGGGCTGGAGGCAAAACATAGCGGTTACTTGGCAGTTCCTCTGCTGAACATTTCCCAGCACTGTCAGGCACAGTGGGAGCCAGAGCAATTTCAAGCAGCCTTTAGTCTTCTCTACTTTGCATCAGGAAAGTGGACTAAGGCAGAAAGCAGCAATAGCGTATCACCACCTTAATGGTACACCCCACCAGAAAGGTGCTCGGTGCTTCTCCAGTGATGCTGACAGGTAAGATCAGGACACCTCAGATGGAACGTCCAGAGCAGCAAGAACACATGCACGCTACCAGCACATGCACTGAAATCCCAGCATCTCTGAAATCACTGAAATCGCTCCGACAATAAGAAAGCTGAACTGAAGCAGTACCCCACCAGCAAGCATTTAAAACAGCATCCTGGTAATTGAAATGCAAGAAACTGTCTCTATATCAATATGCATTTAACCTCTCTCTAACCAATGGAGTAATTGCCATGACTGAACACCAGCCTGCCCTCCAACATCCCCCCTCATTCCCTGGTTCAGAGAGCCCTGTTTGCCTGTACACGTGATCCAGTTTCCACGTACCTGGTGTTTCTTATCTGCCGTGGGAGACGATCTGGAACGTATATGCACAGGGACTGTCTGATTGTCGTACCTATCGAGCAAGTCTTCCACAGATACCGATTTCCCAGATTTCCTGGTGGTGGAGGGTGTTTCAAAGACCTGCTCCTGCTTCCTGTAGAGAGGCTGGCCCTGCATGCCCAGAGGGTCTGTCTGCGTGCCTTTGGTGAGCTCCGTTTTGGCTCTGTAGTCCCGGCACCTCTCTGTTTTTGGTCGGCTTGTGACCAAGCTGTCCTGGTGCCCTGTCTTCTTCTCATCTCCACTCATATTGAAGCAGCCCATCAGGCCAGGAGGAAGGGTGCAAGATATCCGCCCCGTCCTGGATATCCGCTCTATAGACTCTCTCCGTCGGTAAAGGTTCTGGTCCTGGAGGGAATTCATGCTGGAGGCAGAAGAAAGGCTCTGGCTGTCTGGGCCACCTGCCTGTAGGTAGGAGCTGTGGGAGCGCTCCCTCAGCAGTCCGACATCTTGTGAGGATGGCCGTCTCCCTGTTTTGCGCTCGATGTAGTCAGCGAGGGCATTCTGCTGGAGTTGCTTGAGCTCCGGCTTGGAGAGGCTGGCTGTGGAAGAAGCTTTGCCATCCCTTTCGAAGATCTTACGCCGGTCAGCCACCGTATTCTCTGGGAAGACAAAATGGATGCTTTTCTTCTGGAAGGAGAAAGGCAACGGCTCCCCATCAGAGATGCCCACCTCGTTCATCTTCTCCGGCTCCGAGTAAGACCGCTTCTTCTGCTCTGCCGTCAGCCGCTTTCGACCCCCGATGCGCAAGATGTGCTGTGTCTTGCCGTAGTCCAGGGCAGAGAAGCTGCCTTCTGTCGGTGTGATACTGTGCCTCTCCTTTGGGGTATGGGGAGATGCCGCCGTGCTCTTCATGCCCACGTGGGCCGAGGCAGGCCTCTGGGTCGTCCTCTTGGGTGCGCTCCCAAACGGGGGGCTGATGCGACGGAAGGAAGTAGCCCTCAACACCCTCGACTGAGCATCTTTAATGCTGTTCCTGTAGGCCCTGTTAAATGGTGTGTCCAGCTGTGACCCCTGGGCATCCTGGACATTATCCTTCCAGAGGACCTCCTTCTCAGGCTCACCTCCCAGCTGGAATGTGCTTTTACTCCTCGGTAGCTGAGCCGCCCTTATTTGCACCTCATTCTCAGGACACAGGCTGTAGTATTCGCTGGGTCTTGCCTGCTTCACCGAAGCCGCCATCTGCAACTCTATGGGGCGCCAGTCAGCCTCTTCCAGCTTCCCATTCCTGACGGAGGGGCTGGAGACCCTGCCTGGCTCACTGGGCAGCTGGCCAGGCTCACGGAACTTGCTCCGCATGTCCTCTAGGCTGTGCAGAGAGCACCTCGCGCTGGAGGCCTGGCTCATCCTGCTTGGCCCGTAGTGCTGGCCAAAGCTGGGAACACCAGAACTCTGGGGCCAGTGAGTGCTTTGCTCTCGCTGCTCAAACTTGCTGATCTTCTCCAGCACCGAGCAGCGGGGCTTGCCAGTGTCTGGTTTGCCATAGGGAAAGCTTTGGGTGCTACTAGAGCTGAGCCGGCTCCTCCCAAAATCAGAGGTCTTTGGGTGCTGCGGAGAAGGGGGCTCTTCACACTCTGGCTCGGCAGCATGGAACGGAGTCACACTTGTGCCCTCCTCCTCCTGCCTCGCAAAGGCCTGTGGGTCCACGTCACTCCACTGTTTGTGCCCCTGTCCTCTGTGATCCTTCTCCTCTTTACTGCTGCTGTTCAAAAAGGACAGTTTGGTGTTGGAATAACCCTCGCCTGGTTGCATCTCTTTTACCTCAGAGCTGCTTTGCCCCCTGGAGCTCTCTGGGATGTTCTGCAAGGAGGAGAAGCCATACTGCTTGGTCCTGCTGTGACCCCACTGGTGGTGAGCAGCAGTGTCTCTCTCGTTTATCTGTGCATTGCCATTTTTGTCCTCCTGGGATTCAGCTGTCCAGTCCTCTTTGGGCTGGTAATGGGTTTTTCTCTCACTAGCATCCCTCAGATGGGGCTGTGGAGCTTGAAGACTGTGTTTGGAGGCCTGTGCAGTACTTGCAGTCTCTCGGTTGCTGTGTGCTACCTTGTAGAGAGGTAACAATTCCTCCTTTCTCGACGTGGTCAAGCAGACTTCTGGGCCTGCTGCGCTAGGCGGTTTCTGTTGGAGAAGTTTTGCTGCGGCATCGTGCTTTCTCGCAGCTGCTGGGGGCTGGTAGAAGATGGTTGATCTGTTTGTAGTGCTTTGGCTTCCATTCTCATCAAAGCCCAGGGTGCTGCTGGCTACAGCCTTGTCATAAGAGACTGGAAGAGGTGGTGAGTACCCACTTTCTTTGGCCAGAGCTGGATAAAGCATCCCATTATTGCTTGCAGAAGGCTGGGGCACCTGGGCATAGTGCGGCTCTGGGGAAGGTACTGGGTAGACACCAGTAGGCAGCAGGGGCTGCCCCGGCTGGGCTGGCTGGGAATAGCTCTGCTTGGGCTTCATGGTGGGGCTGCTCTCAGGGCTCTTCTCCACCACAGTGTGCAGATGCCCTTCTCCAAAGGGGCTTTTCAGCAGCGGACCCTGGGACAGAGTGCTGACAAGTGGAGACCAGGCCCCTTTCGCCTGGGTTCGACCAGGCTTGTTCAGATCAAGGCCAGTGCATGAGCTGGGCCTCTCGTGATGCCTAATGGCTGCGTAGCTGTCGCTGCGAGTGGGAGGCAAGGGAGGTCCCTTGGGGGGCTGGCTCTTGCTGTCCGAGGAGCCCTGGCCTGGCTGCGCCCAGGAGGGAGCTGCGTTGTTCCGGCTGAAGCTGTGGAGCCTGCTGTGTCCGCGACCGTCCAGCGAAGCCCGGGCCTCACAACTTGGAAGCAAGGCAGAGGACTTCACCTCATACTCCTCAGAGATCCCTCGCTGGGCGTCGTAGACTGTCTTGACATACCTGATGTCAGCTTGCCTCATGCCCTCCTGCAGGCCGCCTCGGGACTGCATGCTGTCCGTGGAGCAGGAGTGCTCCTTGCTGTATGGAGGAGCAGGATACTCGGGGATGCTAGAGTTGGTGGAGAAGGAGCTGTAGGCAGAGTCTCTCTTGCTGTGGAAGTGGGAGAGCTGGTCGATGCTGTTGGTGGATTTGGCTGGGGACAGGTGACAAGGGTGATAGCCAGGGGAGGAGTGGTCCAAGCTCTCCATGCTGCCCCGGGAACTGTACTGATCAGGACTTCTCCTCAGATAGCCATGCTCATAGCCAGAGAGATCGCTGGTTGAGGAGCTGGGGAAGAGCGAGAGAAGAGTAAAAACCCACTGTCAGCAGAGAAGAGGCACAACAACTTATAAGTGAGCTCAGAAGCAAGATGTTTAGTTTTGAGAAGTGCAGATGAAAACCCATATTTGGGCCTTACTCCATCCCATCTGCAGTCATCCCAGTTCACAAAGAGGAACTGCTTGACATTGCAACACATGGCTCTTATTTACCACAGAAGGGTGGGAGGGAAACACAGACAGAAAGACAGTGCATCTCTGGAGCCAGGGAGGATCAACCCCACCCATCAAACCTATCCTAAGCACTTGGGAAGCTGAATGAGCGCCGACGCCACTGAGGAGGAGGAGAGGAGCACGAGAGGCGTTCTGGGGGGAATCTAATCTCTTTCTTTTTTTCCCATTTCATTTCTTTTTATGGAGATGAAGACTATGTCCTGGCAGGCTTCCTGGAAATTCAGCTGTCCTAAGGATAGTTTGTTTGCTGTGAGAAAATTAAACTGACAAGACAGAGAAAAGATGCATGTGTTTGTGCGTGGAGGCAAGTGGGGGTGCAACAATAGAAACAGTTTGAGAATGCCCCAGGAAGTCTTCACAGCTGCCTCCTCATGTAGCTCAGCAGGTGCAGGTACACACCTTGGCACCTGCTCTGAGATACATGAGTGTCAAAAGAGGACTTGTGGCCACCAGAGATGTGTTCGAAAAGAAGGATATTCAGAGATCTTTCTATCACTGTGAAGGGAGCTCCTTGTGCCGGCCACAGTTCTTTTCACATGTCCCAAGGAGATATCACAAATTTATGTGGTGTTTCCCCTGGCTAATCCCTCCTCCCAGATTCAAGCAAATACACTGAGGATTGGGGAGTGTAGCCTCAGGATTTCACTCTTCTTCCCTCTGTTCCCAGCTCCCCTCCTTTAGACATCGCTTTCTCTAGTTCCCTGTGCAACTACATGCGCTGTCCTGGCACAGCCACAGGAAAGCACCAGGAAAGGAAAGACTGCTGTCCCATGTGAAGGGTGGCAGGGCAAGGCTCAGAGCTGGAAGCAGGAACAGAGAGGAGCCTGGGTCTGCCAGGGTGCAAGCTGCAGCCTCAACTGGCACCGGGAAAAGCAAACTCCATTTCTGTGTGCTTTGCTCCACTGGGATAACAAAACCAAACCTGCTCCATGCAGTGGGGGAGCTGGGGATGCACAGCAGCTCTGGGAGTCAAAAAGCAGCAGGTGTGTTTGGTAACCCCATCCCTAAAATGCATCTGCTGAAAAGCCTAAAGCTTGCTCCAGATCATATCCCAGCCACGGTCAGTTCCACCCTGCTGGATTAACACTGACAAGCCCAAAGGACAGACAGCGGGGAGAAGGCCGCTAAGGACGAGGAAAGGCAGAAGGAAGGCTGCTCGCAGGGGGAAAAAGCAGCAGCTCTGCAGAGAGATGCAGAGGAACACAGAGACAAGCAGAAAGAGATACGGCAAATCTGAGGATAAAGCTGGTTTACTCATTTAAATGCACCACTCTATTTTAGTTTCAAATAAATATCTTCCTGGCAATGCGCAGCGCAGCCCTGGCCAGCTGGCCACTAGATGTTCCCCGTGCTCCTCTTCAAGCACCCAGGAGGCAGAGCTTCGCTGCCAAAGGCTCTGCCAGGACCTGTGGCTGGAAAGCAAAGCCCCTCGGTGGGAAATGAATATGCTACAGTATGATCTGTGCTGAAGGCCAGAGGTGAACATACATTTTTTCTGCAACCATCTCCTCACTTCTTCTAATGCTCTCTTTTCTTTTCTCTCCCCTCTGCCAAGGCTCAGTCTCGCCTGTAGAAGAAATGATGTTTAAATCCCAGTGGCTATAAGCAGAGTTTCCTGCTCCTGAATCCCTTCTGCCTTTCCAGGGAAAATCCTCCAAGGGCAAACTTTAAACTTGCCCCCCTCAAAGCCTACCACCAAGTACCTTTTCGGGCTGCTCAAGGTAGCTGAGGGGGACGTCCATCGCGGGCATCTTCCTCCCTGTACTCACCACACTGCATGGCCTCACAGAAACAGCCCCAGCTCGCTGGGATCTTATCACTGCTTCCAATCTGCCTCGGCCATGGTCCATGGCCAAAACCAGAGGTGCCTCATATCACCTTCTTTGAACAGCACTATGGTTACTAGTTTAGTCTTTTGGGGACTGATAAACCACTGCCCTAACTTCACAGAGAAACAGCCATGCACATACAGTTACGATAAAGCTGACCCCTGCAGAAAGCGATTGCCAAAACCAAGAAGTCCCTTGCTGAACTTCTCGCCCTGGGAGTGTCGTCGGTGATGCACTACTTATGGCTGCTCCTGGGAGCGGCTCAGTTATGCTGACAGGCACAGTTGCCCTGCTACCTACAGCCTTATCTTCCTTTTTTTTCATAGGCTAACTTTGACTTTGGATTTCTTTTCCTTGGCTGGGGAAACAACCATGCTGCGTTTCTACATGGGGGCAGTCTGCAGGACGCAGAGCAGGACTCCAGCTCCTGCATCCATATCCACAGAAAGCTGCATTAATGTCCTGACAGCGGGCTCCCGTCTTGGCAGGAAGTGGGATTTCTCAAGCAATTCATTTCCTAGCTGTTAATCAACTCACAGAGCACTTAAAGGAGGAAAACATGGCCACTTTATCTAGGTAACCAAACAGGAACCGAAGCCTTCCTAACTCTAATCCTAACCCTGGCTGTTTGTAAACCCGTCCAGCTGTATGGACGTGACTGGTAATATTTTTCTATCACATCTTGTGTCCCCTTCCTCCACTCCTGTGCTCTACATTTTGGCCCTGATCTTGTACTCAGTACCATCAAGACACATCCTTGGGCATGAGGCAGAGTCTCCCTGAAGCCAGCATGACACTGGAAACAAGGAAGGACATAGGACTGGAGGACTAGTTTAGAGGCATGCTAGCTAGCAAGCCTGATTTCTACAACCATGGGAGAGATGTGAAAACAGGGCAAATGATACTAAATTAAAAATGCACACTGCTTTACATCTCTGCCTACGCAGCACAGGACCACAGCTGTGTAGCGCTTACCTGGAGTGGTAGGACTGGTGCCAGGGGGTGCCAAGCGTACCCTGAGATATTTGCATCATGCTGGGATCGGGTTGGTTCTCCACAAGTTTGGTTGAATGCCAGGAGTGAGGTCGGCCTGGAGTTTCACTCCGCCTAGGTAAAAGCAGAAGGATTTTGCACATCAGCAACAGGCCAGCTCTTCCAAGGAAGGTGAAAGTGAAGTAACACCAACAGCCACATTTAAAATAGCTCGTGCTCACTTCTGTTTCACTGCTATGTTCTTGTCTCTTCCAAGCGAACCAAGCAGTGGTCATGCACCGTTCCCGACATTCACACAACATACTCCCCCTCATAGTTGCAAGGCAACAGGCATGGGCACACAAGGGGGTTGTCACTGAATGCGGAGTCACCTCCCAGCCACAAGCCTTACCCCTTGGGAATGAGCCTGGGGGCCCATTCACAGGGATCAGTTTGCAGGCTGGGCTGCGTGTGGACTCCCACACGATGCACCGAGCAGGGTGGCTGCATGTGATTCTTGCAGATGCCCAAGGAGCATGTTTCTCAAAAGGTTCCCTTCATTTTAAAGTGATGGCTGGCAAAGTCATCTAAAGAATCAAATACCATGAGGGGGTGGAAGCCTGCACAATGATGTTTTGATCTCTCCTCAGTGCTGGTAAAAATGCAGGAAGAGACGTGACAACCAAGCGCCAGCAATGTGCGTCCTTCGCATCCCCCAGGGCCTTGCAGCCGGCCAGCTGTCCCCCTGCAGCATGTGAGCCTGGGTGCATCCCCAGGCACGGCACGGTTGGCCTTCGGTTGTCTCAGTCACCAACACTAAGGAAGGCCTCCATCAGCTCTTAGGAGAAAAAAACACCGACAACCTTATTTAAAGCACATAATGGCGCAATGGAAAGTTAAACCAGGGGATTAGCGATCAAGTACCCTGAACATGCCACACAGACTCTCCTCCATCCCAGCCTTTGGGCTTGTCCTTAATCCTCCCTCTGCTTTCCATGGGGGATCTCTCCCCCTGCTCTAGCACTCATCTCCGCAGTTTCTAACTCCTCCTGTGGGAACGAAGAGCAGCACTGGACCTATGCACCACTGCAGTCCCAAATGTGACAGCCTGCAGGACAACTTTGACTACCTATAAAGCATAAATGCAAGATATGACGCATCTTTGTCTCGCTGAAAATTTCACAGTACAGCATGTCCTGAATAAGTCAGTAAATAGATTAAAATGCCCTCTGCAGATGTAAACCAGACACCAAAAAAGGACTCTCCTAGTACCACCTAAGAGAATGAAAAGAAACGATACAGAAAAATGTACAAAGTAAAAAATGATTGTTAGGGTCAGATCCTTTACTAACACAAGTTAACACTGGGACTGGATGTCCTACGACATGGAAAAGCATTGGCAGAAAGTAAGAGGTAGAACCATTTCACCAGTAGTTTTTCCACACAGATTTCAGCAGCACAGGTCATTCTCTCATCATCAGCTAAAAGAAGAAAGAAAAAGGGACATTCTTTTCCTTTTAACAATTGTTGTGACAGGATTGTCTTAAGGAAAGCTGAACTGGAGGTTTACAGAGAGCGAGCTGAACTGAGCACCATTTTACCATTACACGTGTAGGTGTGTTTAAAACAGAGCTCTTTTGTTAAGCTCCTTGTCCAGAGAAACAAGGAAGCTGAACACTGCCGGATGGGAAGTTGACAAAAGTCTTCATTAAGAATAACTCACATTCTTGCCTTTTCCATTGCAGAGATTTAAAGACTCTCTTTGTACTTTCGAGTAGTACAAGCCCCCAGCATTATTTTTTTGCTTGGGAAAGCACACTGAATGATCACAAGCAAAGCACGTTACCCCTTGATTTGATTAGTAAAAAGCTGCAAGGGAGCTGTGTAGCCAATCTTCTGAGCCACAGGTATTTTAAACCCCTTTGGTTGATATCCTTGTAATAATACAACACACGGACAGCGAAGCTGTGAATTTAAGCTAGAAGACATGCCGTACTAGCTCAGTATGGGATAACCTTGCATTGTTTCCACACCTACCTGATCCTGGAAACATGGATTAAGCGTAACCGAATCTTAGCCGAGCTTAAGCCAGGAAAGGAAGCGCTGCGGTACACATGATCTCCAGCTCATATTGCAGACTCACGCAGGTGATCTCCAAGGAGGTGGCAGAATGGAAGTATGGAGGGTCTCTGTACACACATGTGCACCGAAAGGCAGAGAACGGAGGGCCTCATCCATTCGCTACTGAATCAACTGAAAGACTCTCCTTGAGACAGAGCTCTCAGGTTGTAAAAGAAAGGCACAATCAATGCTGCCGGTGCCTGTGCGTGGGCGTTCAGGGAACACCAAGAAGTTCCTAGCTTCAGCCTTCTGTAACACATGAAAATAGCACCTTGCTTCACTCCACTTCCTTAAGCTTAGTTTATAATCATTATTGCCTAATTAGGGAAAAGGACCAGAAGTGGACTGCAATATGACAGTATGCACCACAGTGTCTAAAGGAGAAGAGCTATCTCCCATTACAGATGGAGCGGGTGCTGAACAGGGTTAATCTGCCAATTTTGCAACAGCTTTTGGTTACACTTGCTTTAATGCAGAGCACAACTTTCAGGAAGCAATAAAAAACAGTGCAAGATTAAACTCTTTTTGGCAAGTGGAGCAGAACTGTTTTTGTAAGGCCCACAACGTCAGATCCTGATTCATCCCAGACAAACTGGCTGAGCGATAAAACTTGCAAATGCAGCAGCTAATTCCGGACTTGAGTGAAGACAAATAAATCGTTAGATCTTTAACTGATATAAATTAGGTGTAGCTTAGTTGCCTTCAACAAAACCAGGAGCAACAGCTGACACTGTTCCAGGAGGTTGCAGGATTTCACAACGCAGAACTGTAATAATAATAACAACAACAACAAAATGACCTCACTCCCTTAGCCTTTATACTAGTTCCTCAACGGCTGCACTTGTACCATACTTGCGAAAGCATCTGGACAATCTTATTACTAAAAAATTCTCCACTTGAGATAATGGGGAAAGTGATCCCTCTGTTGTAAATGCCAAGGCTGAAAAAGAGACTCCCTATTCCTCATGGACACCCCCAGTGATCAGATAACCTGGGCATCCAGGTCGGGTTGGCATCATGACAAATGCCTTGGAGCGAAGATACCCAGAGAAGTCAGTGGACCTTGATGCAACGCTGGCATCTAAATAGGCTCCACGGCAGCTGTAACACTGATTACATACCAGATACTGCCAAATTCACACCGTAAATTGGAAAACCAAAGGGAAAAGAATAGTCTTTAATCTTGTCCAGCTGCTGTTATCTGGGTGCTCCTTGTTGCTATACTAGTCACAGCATTTTCAGACAGAAACGTGACCGGCTCATTAGCAGTCTCCTCTAACACAGTCTGGCAAAGGCTGGATGCAGTCTGGCCTGCAAGGACCATGCTGACATTTCTGAGGCCCTTTACCATTAATAGGTCTGTAGCTCTCTCTTATTAGGAAATGCTGAGCATGTTCTTCTCTGTAATGTCTGCAGATTATTTTTATGCTTTGTATGCAAAACAGTAACGGGTCTTTATAAAGATACCTTGGCACTAACCCTACAAATGAATCAGCATCTGAAGAACAGCCATCTGAAGCTTTCTTCACAGGATAACTTAAAGGTTGATTTATCTTTTTCCCAAGGTTACGAACTAAAACCATACAGAGCAATGTATTCAGTCTAATTTCCGTTCTTTACACAGTGTTCCTCACCGATGCCACAGTACATGCACAACCAGAGCACTTCGCAATTCAAATGTACTCCAGCCCAGTGTCCTCCAAGAGCGCACAGATACTTCTGTATAAAAAGGCCCATCTTTAAACAAAGCAAACAACCTAGCTTCTTCAAATTGCCATTTTCATTTTTCCTACATTTGCCTAGAAAAGTTTCCCTTTTCCTAAACCTCAAAGTGGAGCAGGTTTGGGTTTTTTGGGGGTGGGGGTGGGAGAAAAGAAAAGAAGATAAAAGAAAAGAAAAGAAGAGAAAAGAAAAGCAAAGAAAAGGGTGTTCAAATAACCCCTGCAGACTCCCCTGCTCCAGGTTTCTGACAGCAGCCTCCAGGTTGCCAGCAGCCAGCAGCACACATTAGCTGAGGCCGAAGAGCACAGCAATACAGCGATACCGACTGCTGCTGCCACAACAACAAAAACTGCAGGTGGATGACTGTCATTACACCCAATTTATGGGATCGGTTTCTATGTTGGGATGAGAAGCAGGAAGGACACAGTTCCCCCCGCCTCACATGCCATATCGTGGTCTTTCATGGAGTGGGATCCTGGGGCACATCATGGGACGTACTTGCTGTGCAGATTAGACGTAGTGTGAGAGGATCGAAGCAAGCTGCTGAAGCTAGAAGAGAAGGATTTCACATGGAAAGCACCTTCTCTTAGGAAACACAGACTGAATTTTATCCTTGCAGACAACAACACGATGTAATTCAGTCTTTTAGAATGCTAGTGAGTGAAAGCCAGGGAGGGGATGTTGTGGCCAGTCAATTAGCAACTCAGAGTCATCAATGCCCCAATAAACTGATCTATTTCTACTGCAACACATCCACAGAGCTTGCGGGGAGTTGTTTCCATCAGTCTCACATCTGTCAAACATATCATCCAAGATGGCTGAATAGAGACCATTTGTGAACAATTCTTCTTCTACCATTGACCTTGTGCCCATTTTTCCTCTGTCCCAGCAAGCTTCAAAATCCTCCTCAGCAGAGACGGGGAACGCTGAAGACAAAGGCGGCAAAACCTTTCAAGAAAAGCATCTCTCCCCAAGGAGCAGAATCTAACTGCGGATCCGGGCAGGAGCAGTGGTCACTGGGACACATTCTCCATGATCTGCAGGGACGGTTTTGACTACCTGCTGGTGTTAACATGCCCAGGAAAGACGGGTAGACATAGAGAAGAGACCTAAGGCCAAGAGGGTCACTCTGTGCCATCACAGACAACCACAATCCCTGTGGATGTGCTTTCCCCCAGCAGTCATGTGGCCCAGGTGGCTGTGTGGGAGGTTACCGGAGCTGGAAGGGATAGCCATGGCCTGGCCCGTTCATCTGGGCAGGTGGGAAGGGACGGGGGCCCTGCAGCGAAGACCCTCCTCCTGTAGAAAAGAAGAAAGATTTCGACGCAAGTGCAAAGCTTGTGCCTCTCAGATCTGATCCCAGGCACTGAGTCACAAGAGAGAAAGCTGAGAAGGGAGCTGCCCATCCTTACCACATCATCCTCACAGTAATTAAGATTTCAAGCTAGTGATACTTCTAAACTAACAAAAAGTATGTGACAGAGGAAGCATGTCGTGAGCCATACCCCGCTGCACATTGCAGTAGGCTCTTTCTACACGGAGAGATCCTGATCATAGCAATTCATGTGTACCCTCCCAGGGCAACTGTGCAACTGCATCAGCAGAAAGCATAAAAAACAATCTGAATTTTCACCGGTGTGGACCTGTCTCCAAGATGGCCACATCTAAAAGGACTGCTAGCATAACAAGGATATGTTCTACAGACATCCTAATGCGCTGCTGCAGTCCCTATGCCTAGCTATTAAGCAGGAGATGAAGGAAAAACTAAAGCACTCAGAAGCCTATTAGGATTTTGACAGCGCGAGGCCACAATCTACTCAAAGCAACGTCACTCCTAATTAAGGTTCAGTCATGGTTCTAAAAATAAGTATAACAGACGAGGCCAATTAGAAAGAAGTCGGACCATAATGGCGTCAGCTTGATGTGTCTTTCACTGAATCTGTCTTTTTAGGCTCACAGAGCCATTCTGGTAAATTCTGGGACAGGAGAGATCTAGAGTGAGCTCTGACCCTTCACAATTTTGAATAAAAAGAAGGACGACTCATTAGAAAGACTTGAAGTATATGAAATGATATTTCATGTCACGGATCTTGGGCAAGAGTGTCTCCTCACCTGTAAAGGAAAGGGAGTGTTGCACCCCCCACCCCGC
>JAOBAS010000007.1:8105362-8128423 GCA_025311575.1 Elanoides forficatus | reverse complement strand
GTGAATAAATAATACATTTTAACTGTAGAATTATGTAAAGCTGTAGTTGGATGAGTAAAGAACATGCTTAGAACTGTAGTGTTGCACCCCCCACCCCTCTTTATGCTCAGATTAAAACTTTCTGTAAGTAAAAAAAACACTGCAAAAACCCTCGCTTCAGAACACTTAGGTGAAATGTGTGAATACTCTCATACCAGGACAGAACCTTCTTTTCCACAATATGTTAATCTCTGTAACTTCTAGCAGACAACTCCCCACTCAGAGAATCCCTTCAGAGTATCTCACAGTTTTTACTATTCTCAGTCTTAAATAAAAAAAGAAAAAAACCTTGAGAAAAATACCCCAGCCAAGTTCAAAGCCCTACCCCAGACCAGTCCAGCCTCATTTCTCTCTCCGTCCCCTTTCCCAGTGGTATAGGCAGATGTCATGCCTGCGTGTTGTTTCCAGCTGACATGTCAGATGTTATTTGTTTTTTCCCTTTGACAAGCATCACTTGGGATGTCTGGGTTGCATCAGACCAGGCCCTGAGTGTCACGTCAGAACTGGGAGACAGGTACTGAGCTCCCTGAAGTCTCTCTGGAGCGAGGAAGCAGAGAATCAGAGGCTTCTGCTCAGATTTCCTACCATTACCATCGCTAACTCTTCGAGAAAAACTCCCCACCATACGACCAGAAAGAAAAGCCCTGTGTGAAAGCAGAGATGACAACCACGTATGTGGAAGTACAGAGGGATTTTTTCTACCGTTCTTCTCAACTCCACATGCAGGAAACAGCCTGTCTCTTTTCCTCCTCTTCTCTCCCTGACACCAAAAGCAGGAAGAGAAAAACGGTGCAAAAAGACTATTTTGTGGATGGGAATTACCAAGGGAACAATGTTCATCATGCTGCTTCTGGTAAGGGACAAGGTGTGGATGGCAGAGGATACGTGAAAGCATCAAGTGCTACAGCAAAATTTCCCACAGTTTGCAGGAGACCCAAGATGGCTTTTCTTGAAAGAAACACTCTCTGCCCCAGGCTGCAGAAGGAAGTGCTGGGATCACTCAGAGGTGATGGCAGCTGTGAGCAACAGTCGCTCCTTAGCTGAACTTAGGAACAGTCAAACATTGTAATTAACGATTATTGGTCTTGCATGTCACACCTCTGTGTTATCACATTTCTTTGGTAACCCCCAGGCTGTCTTATCCAAGAAGGGGCATTTGCCCATTTTCCAGAAAAGGAAACAAAGGCCTCGAGAGGTGAAATGACTTACATAAAATCACCCAACAGGCCTACCGCAGAGCGCAGTGCTAGGAATTGGGCCGTGTGCTGCCGCTTCATTTTCCCTTTGCCCGAGCCTATGTCTGACAGGCAATATTTAGATTGACGATTTTGCCTTACACAAAGAAAGGGTCCCACTGACATTCCCTGACACTAACCAGACAACAGGCTTGAATAGGAACAGTGGGGCTTTGGTTATTAGTGTGAGAGGTGATGTATACAAGCTTCATTCTTGTTGATTACTGGATTCAAGGACTTGTCCTACTGAGATCTCCTGACAGCTTTTTTTTTTTTTTAAGGAAAGCATTACGAAGCAACGTGATAAGTATGATTTAAATTGCAAATTAAAGAGTATTTCAGATCTCTATTTTGAGAAAGTACTTGCCGCCAGGATAGTCCATCTCCACCGTTCACCCAGGACTGCGGCTTAGACATGTGGAAGCCAAGACAGCCTCCTGCCTGGTACTTAGAGCATGTGTCAGCTAGAATGAGGAGCTGGTGAGTGCTGGACCCTCTGCAACTTTCCTCTTCTTGCTACAATTTTGCTCTGTTTCCTTCTCTGAAAGAAGAAGAGGAAAGAACAGACATGGAAAAGAGACAGCTGACTGACTTACAGTCTTTGAGAAAGGCCCTATTATTTCCTGTCTTCTCCAGGCATTCACATCACCTCTCAGAGCATGGGCAGAAACTCTCAGCAGGCAGACCCTACAGTGGCTTCCCCTGCCTGTGGCTTTGCAGAAGTTACCGAGCTCCATTGATTTATCTGTATTGATGAACTGGCCCAACGGGTTTAATTCAAATAATTTTTCCTCATTCTTCTCCAGTCAGTAAATTAGTTAAAGAGACAGAAAAACAAGCATAGCTTAGATTCTTTCACACCCTGGTATCAAACACACAGCAACTTGCAACAGGAGAGACTCAGAAACAATGGAAGGAATGTGTTTTCCTCGTCTCGTTCAGTGCTTAGGAGGAACTCGGTGGCTGGCAGCAGAAACGCTGCCCTGTGAGCCTGATTACCCAAACGTTAACACAGCAGGTAACCAAGGGGATTTTCAGTGTAAGCGTTTCAGACAGTAGCTGGGTTCTCCTCTGAGTCAGGCAACGCCAATAAACTCCACACCAAAATGCTAATGTAGAAATGACAAACGGCAGAGAAGAAGGTGGTCCTTTAGGTGCAGTGTGCTTAACGTATGTATGTATGTATATACATGCATTTGTGTGTGTGTGGGGGGGGGATCTGTTCACAAACAGACTGCTTGCTGAGACTTCCCTTGCTGGTCTTGCAAGGGAAAAAAAGGCAAAGAGTACCAAGGGGAGTTTAAACTTTTAGCTAGTCAGATGAACTCATGATTTACTCCTAGCTGGGAATTCACTTTTCCACTGTTCCTGCAGGGAGCGGGTGGGACAGGTGGCCATCCTTGAGTATATCACTGGGACTTAGACCAGTGGGGCAAGTGCAAGTGCAAATCTACAGTGATCTAACACAACTCAAGCCACAGAATGGCTAACGAACCTGTCCTCTCCCTCAGGAAAACTTTTAATCACTTTGGTAATACACATTTTTTGGTGAAAGGGACCCCTGCGTCTGGATTTCTAGACCTAATTCCTCCCTCCTCCTCATCTCAGATTGCCCTTTACTGACAGGTAGAGCTGTAGTAACGTGGCTGCACTGGCTGGCAATACCACCCTGGCCTTGTTTATTTTGCACAGTGGAGGAAATGAGGCGAGCTTCAGTGAGCAATCCTTGAGTGTACACTGGGGAGGGTGAACTGCAGACTAGTGTTGTGCTGCTCCTTTCCATAGATGCTCAACTGCAACACCTGAGAAACTGGTCCTGAGCTCTGGATTTCCCCTTTGACTAAGGACATTCATTCATCACCCCAAATTTCAGAAACCGATCGGGACTGCCGACAGCCCATTGCCTTCATTGCGCAGGATGAGTCTGCAGAAAGTAAACAAGTAGGGGAATTGCAGTCGGTGCTACGGCCAAAGCAAAGGCCGCTGAGTCTGAAACACCCTCCCACACTCAAATTCTTATACATTAAAGCAACTTCCTGTTTGTAATCAAAGCTTCAGCCCGAGTTAAACTGATATATGCAGACACAGCCTCCGACACTGCCGGAAAAGTAAAGCAAAACATTGGCTCTGCCTCCAAAGACAAATTAAACCAAGTGAAATGCTAAAGTTTGGAGCTTGTGCGAAGATCTGCTACTAGATCAACAGGCAAGCAGGATTTACAGAGCGCATATGCTGAATAACTCATTGCTATAGGAAGGTGGTGGATGTATGGGAGCTCCTTTCCCAAATCTGCTGTGGGTCACGTACCTCAGGAACTGCAGAGTCCCACACCCCAGTCAGAAATAAATCTCTCCCTGATAAAACCAGCTTGAGGACAGATTTCAGCCTCTAAAATCTGCTCCATCTGAGACAGATATAATTTACGGTACAAATCCTCACCTGGAGGAAAGCAATACAAATTTAGTGAGGTTACACACATGAACACTGGCGGAAGAGCTGAGCTCTTTCTCCTCCTTTCGCAGCCACCCAGGCTGTGCAGGGTCAGCATCTGTAACCGTCTGCAGTGGCTAAAAGCTGGAGCAACTCCACCAAGGTCAGTGAGTTTGCTCCAGAAGTGCATCCTTGCTGATAAGATCAGAACGCGACTTCACATGTCACATTCCCTTCTCAGCCACTCACTAACAGGCTCTGGGCCACATTTCCTCCAGTTACAGGAAATCAGTGTAGCTTCTTGACTTCAAGTCAAAGTCTGGCCTGAATGCAATGTTGCCAATAAAAGTCACTGCTTTGACTTCATGGTGCAAATCTCAGAAGACTGAGACACAAAAATCTATGAGGTCATCCAGATTACCATCTGACTGATGCAAGACGCTCTTTGGATGCCAGAAAAAACTCTGCCTGAGTAAATGCTGTAGGATTTAGTCCTAAACTGCATGGACAAAGGAAGGAGATAAGGCTCTGCCACAACACTGGCCGATCCAGAGCAATTCAGGAAACTGACTTCTGAAGACATTTAATCATTTAAAAATGCAGATAGGCACTCAGCAGCGTTGTCATGAATGCCAAACTACCACTGAAACTCACAAACTTGGAAGAAGCCAGGTGATTTTGGAAAGCCAGGCACCTAAAGCTGGGGAGCCACAGAAGGCTTACATCACTTCTGTGGAGATATTTTGATCCAGCATCTCTGATGACCTTTACCACCGCTGACAAAAGTTTTTGAGGAGAAAGGACACCTCTTCCCAGACTCCTCAGTCAGTCACCCTCAGGCATACTGGCAGCCAAAGCAGTAACTATTTTATACTCAACCCTATGTAGGTGTTACTGACATCCAGCAACGTTGATGCTTGACTCAAGGCCCAAAATGGTGATTTCATTTCCCTGGTGCTGTGCTGAGGGTAAGGAAGCCTTGGGAAAAGGTGGGTGTGAGGTTAAGGAACTGTTCTGGACCTCTTCCACTGCCTAACGCCGCAGACGCTGGGGATTCACGCTGCTCCACTCCAGCATTACTGCTGCCCTCGCTCCCACAAGAGAGGAGTGGAGTTTGCCAGCCACTCTCGAAGAACAGTGGCGACAAAACACACACAGCTGATAGGCACACTGACACACGCATTCTAACCTGGTCTTCAGCCGTAACTTAACTCCTCCCGACCATGTGGTTTTGCTGGGCTGAAAGTCAGTGGTCACGCAGTTCAGACTGAGTGGGTTGGGAGACAGGTCAGTGCATCCCTTTGCTGCATGTGTGTCCCTGTCAAAAGAAATCAAGGCCATGTAAACATCGACGCACAAAAAACTCAGCCCTTGAATCCCACATTTAATAAGAATTTTAGGAAAGAAGGGAATACACAGACCGAGGGGGCAAGGCAGGGGCATCAGTCTAGTGTTTTAAAAGTGCAAAAAAAATGTCACAGAAAGCCACATGTATCCCTTTTCTTCTCTATGTCGTTGCCCAGGCAGCCTATAAGAGTGAGATTTTGCTCTCCTTTATACTTAGGCAGTGCTCAGCCCCTGCAAGCGGCCCTCACAACCATTTTGGAGGAGCTGCACAATACCGCAGCACTGCTTCTCGGCACTCAGGAGTGAGATCAGCTGCAGCATCCACGGCACAAAACTCATTATCCTACATCTGCATTTTGGGGCTCTAAATCCCTAAGTGTGGCGTTCAAGGGTTCCACTGTGGGATATGCCCTTTCCACACGTAACCACTTTACAAGAGCTCAGGGGATGTTCTGAACACACAAGAGAAAAGCTAAGAGAAAGGTCCACACAGTGAGAGCACAAAAAAGAAGCCTATCCCCCCCTCTACTGATATTTCCACAAAGTTAGCAAACAAATATTTACCCTGCTTCATCACACGTATGCAGAAGTCACACAAACATCGTGTAACCATCACTTCAGCTCCTTCCTTCCCTGAGGCACAGGAGAGCGTGAAACAATCCAGTATTCCCACTTGCTCCCATTTTTAGCACTGAAACGCGGGAGAGATTTGAAATTTCTGCTTGCTCAAGGAACCCCCACGCTGAATAAAAGCGCGTCTGAAAGGACCCCCTCCGTGCCTCCCTCGGCCGCAGCAGGCCGTGGCCGAGGTGCGCTGTAATTGCCTCTTGTTGTGTGCTTAGCGGGCTGCAGGCTGAGCGCACATGCCGGCATCTGGGGCTTTGGATAGCTGAGATGGCTTGGATGCCATTCCGGTGAGAGGCCAGCCGTCTTTGTGTCCGGCTCAGTCCTCCCCCACGCTCCCTCCCCAAGCCCCCACGTGCCAGGCAGGAATGTTAAGCCTCACATTGCGGATGAGATATACCAGGGAAGCGCAGCAGCACTTTCACCTAGATTAGGGAAAGCGACTGGTCTGGAACGGCCTTTTTGCTCGCCCTGCTTATCTTCATCCAAATTTTACCCCAAATCCTGCCTTAGCTGCCTTTTCTTTCCATGTGCCAAACCCCGTTCTGCTTTGTCTCCGCCACCCCTCTCCTCCGAGACGATATCAAGTCTCTCATCAAACTAGAAAGATCCCCCTCCCTGCTCCTGTACCAGCCTTGCTATGTACCAGGAGCACAACCTCCTTTACTGCAGCCCTGTGAAGTGCCAGTACCGTTAGCTGCTCCAATTGTCTTTGCTTACCAAGTTTACCATGAAAAATTACTAATTTTTAGAGGAGATTTCACTGCAAGATAGAGAAAGGCCAGAAGGCCTGCTACAGATGAAGATTTAAAATATTGTACATAAACAATTTATATATACAAATAGGTATACAATTTCATAAGCAAAATGTATTTCCAGCTGCAGCATTTAGAGGACAAAGTCCTCTGTTTAAGGCTTTGGATGGAAACACTGGCGAGATGGTCCTAGCCACAAAGAACTGCACTTCTGCCCCTACAACACTGCCCCTGAGAGATTTCTGTGATAAGGAACCCCACAAAGCCCACAGGAGCATTTAAGCACAGCTCAAATTTGTGGCGAGGCTGCTGTGTATCACGCTGAAGCCTAATGAGGTGTCTTGCTGACAGCATTGTGGCAGGATCCCATTAGAGGGGAAAGGATCTCAGCAGAGGCGCTTGTCTTAACTCCGGAGCAAATCCTGACCTCCCTACTCAGGCCTCATTGCCCACACAGGCAACTACCATCCCTTAAACCTCCTCGGTTTGCTAATGGAGCCATGAAGAGAAGATACAGTTTACCTGACATTACCTTAGTTTCAAGGGGAGAAGAGGCCCTTGGCTGTGACCATACCTCAAATTCAGGGTAACCTTTGCATGAGTCAGAACTGCGGGGGGTCACTACTGGGGCTGGCCTAGCAGCCTTCTTTGCAGAAGTGCCAACGCCTGTGGCTCCTGCTGATTTTGAGGGGCGATGCAGGTGCTGAGCCCTTTTGGAAAAGGCATCCGGACGTCCCAAAGTGCCACCAACTGCCACGGCGCTGTAACTCTCATCACAACACCGAAACACGTACAAAGTCAAGGCGATTTCTTTGAGACGATTCTCAGAGTGCTGTTTCAACCTGTTTGAAAGGAGATACTGACACAGTAGAAAATCTTTGCCATGTTCATAGGGGACGCCTTGGATCAGCAATGAACTTTCCTAACACACCTCCGGCAGTGCTCAGTCGTAACTTCCCTATTCGTTTCATAAATAGCAGACTTTGGCTCTCCCAGGCTACACGATAGCTGTCCTCCTGCAGTGCGTAAAGCTGCTCATATCTTCTCCCCGGTCAGCTATCTCCAAAGTAGCCAGTACCAATATTTAGGACTTGGAAATTGCCCCTGTGCCAAATACGTTAAAAAGAGTAATCAGCAGCCTGAGAAACTGATATAAAGGAGTAAGTGCGTACAGTTTCCCAGTCAGCACAGCCTGGTGATCTTTCAGCACTTAGCGTCTTTTTTTTTTTTTAAGAACAGCTTTTGAAACACGTGAAGAAAGCAAGAGACAACACAGACTCTAAAACCTGCTGCAAGCAGAGCTTTCTGAGTAAGTTACTTCCAAGCGTTCCCACACGGATCCACACAGATCCGACTCTCACAGTCGGCAGCTACAAGCAGCGGGAGGGTAAGCAGCTTGGGTGTTCCCCCTCGCACAGTGAGAAACCCGTGCTTGCCAGCATGCATAACTTTGGGGTTTACCTCACAGAGACAAAGAAACGTTAATTAGTGTCTGCATGGGCTCTGGGGTTGTTGTTCGGGGGTAAGAAGGAAATGCAACGGAGTTTTTCCCGAGCCTCTTAAAAAACTATAATTACTGAGCTCTGTGTGGAATGACGGGCTCAATAAGACATTGAAAACTAATCAGCCAGTCTATAAATAACACCATTAATCAAGCCCAGTGGGGAACACAGGAGATGAGGATCCTTCCACCAGCGAAGCACACACACCAGGGATGGAGCACAGCAGCTCTTCAGCAGCGGCCACCGCCGGGTGCTTTGCCAGAGAGGACGATACCCATGCAGGGGTACCACTGGTGAGAGAGCACAGCTGGCTGAGCAGGGAAAATACCTGAGGCCAGCATCAGGGCTCAGCTGCAGAGGTGGAGACAGCCCCCAAACACGACCCACAAACCCAGCACCTTTCCTCCCCTTGCAGCTTTCTGCCTCACACTCAGTCAAGCGACCTGATAGCTTATCCCGGAAGATTTTCTAAAGACATTTCTAAATCGTTTTCTAAGGCATCGCAGTCTAACAATCAGGAGTGTGCTAATCTCTATAAAGATACTTCTTCAATCGTAACGTGGAAACGGCCACCCTAGTGCAAAGACGTTGAGGGCCTACCTTGGGTCTTGACTGTCACCACTCACGCCTTCTCCTTAGAGCGACCATTCTCCTAAAGCTCGAGCTGCCCTCAGGACGGCACGGCATGATGGGTCTCTGCAACAGCACCCAGCCCGCTGGGATGCTCTCTGAGTTCGGGGCTGCATTTTATTTCGGGATGTCGCAAAGTGCCTCACAATGGCATAGCTAACAAGAATCCCTGGCAAGGAGTGGCCTGCAGTTGTTCTTTTTGTTATCATGTTGTTTCTAAAGCTCGCAAGTGGGAGACAGGAAACCTCGCGTAGTCTATTTAAAACTCCTTTACCTCCCACCTGAGGCTGGCAGCTGCCTCTGAAATCTTTCCTTTTCTGCAAAGTTCGTGTTTAATTATGAATCGTTATTTATACTTGCTGCTTCCATGGTGCCTTTGGTATTTAATACCACACATGTTAATGAGTAGCTGTACAAAGACACCCTGCTCAGCTTTTCCCTCATGTAAAAATATGGCCAGTTATGATTTTTTTCCTTGACGCTTGCTCGACAAACAGCAAAAGAATATAGTACTACAGATTTAAGGCTTTTTTTAAGAAAAGCCTGCTCCTCAGAAGTTTCATTGCCCCACAGCTTGGTTGCCTCTGCCATGTGCAGAGCGCACCAGCCACCAGAAGAAAGAGGCAATGCCTCTCCATCCACGTGGCAGTATCTCCTCTGCACAGCCAGCACTGCCTTTTCTGAAGCAAACATCTGCAAAACGTTTCCCTATTTTTTACCACCCTCTTCAGAGCTCTTCAAGAAAGCGTGGGTGGCCTTATTTTATATTAATCAACTCCCTACAAGACTCATTTGCCTGTTGCTGCCATCCGATGTCTCGTGTCCTTGCCAAGCCTCCACAATCCCCACAGAACTAATTTGCCGTTTTAGGGAGATCCTTTGCTTCTGACCGTAGATGACTCTGACCTACTCTGGCCGCCTTATCTGTCTCCTGTGCTGACCTGCCATTACCTGCATACTTGAAACGTTTCATACCATTAATCTTAACCTTTCGGGCTTTTGGGTCTTCTTTCTCGCTTTCCTCAGTCTTCCTTATCCTTATTTATAATCTTCACATTCCAGTACAGATTGGTTTCCTAAATCAAGCCTAGACAATAATTAGTAGGCGTGTGTGCCTCTGCCCAGCAGATCTCCCAACACTTATGTCTGAACCAGCTGACCAATTTCAGCCAGGGTCTGCAGAGATACTATTCTCAATGAAATAAACTCCATGTTCCATAGAAATAGTTCCCTGAGTAATTGAAGTAGCATAAATCATTGCTCTCATTGAGGAAATGCTGCGGTGTGAGCTCAGCTGCCTGGCTACAATTCCCAAAATGGAGAGAGATTTCACACAGGGAAGCTGTACAAAACCAAACTTCTGAAGTTTGGTCTGCACACAGCATTTTTTTTCCAGCACATCAGCCTTACACTTCTGTCTGCACTACCATCCTGTACTCTGCTTTTCTGCTTAGCTGTCTGTAGTTCCAGGTATGAGTCTAGGATACGGCTGAGATCATCCATAAACAGCACCTGGAACTATGTTTAAAAATTATTAAAGGGGTTTTTTTAGTTTTTCAAAATGGGTATTTTTCTAATGGTTCCACCTCTTGAAGTCACGATTACTTATTTTAAACTAATGCCAGGTTTGCTGCCATGGTAATAGAAGACCTAAGTCCTAGAGGATCAAATGTTAATAGGTTTAGCAATTTTTAATGTCTCATTACTTCTAAGCCCAGTGTTATTCCTAGAAGAGAGGATGGAGCTTAAATTCTGATTTTTAAATCATTCAGGATTGACAGGAGTGTTTATAACAACTATCAGAATTAAAAGCTTTCCTAGAAAAATAACTGCTCACACACTGACGCGTCTGAAATTGAGATTAAAGCAAGGAACTCGTCTTCCAAGTTCTACAGCAATTTGTAGGCATTTCCTGATATTTTTTCCCTTTGTCTTAAATCAGAACGTAAGAGGCAACCCTCCTACACTACAGAAACACCCAACAGCACAGCACAGACACAAAAATAAGGAGAAGCAGCAACGAAGCAGAACTCAGCTCTGACAACTCTGCAAGGAGGGAGACAAAGGAGTCAAGGCTGCTGTTTTATCCTCATAGCACCCCGCGTTACACAATGTCACAGGGCATCCTGAGATCCCCAGCTCAGCCAAGTGGCACAAGGAGAGTTCGGCAGCTTCACCTATGGCTATCCTCATTGCGCAGGCGACAGGCAAGCTCTCAGCAGCTGATGAACTGGAAATATGTCTCCTTGTGAATGAAAACGCCTCCTCCACAACAGTCTCCCATCTCTTGGCAAAGAGCAAGCCTTTCTGCCTCCTCCATGCTGTTAAGGAGACGGCTGCCCTGGGCAGGGCTGCAGAAGGGGAGAGATACCATGCTCATCTCAGGCACCAACCTTGCACTCGCCAGTGGGCATGCTGCTTTTCAGATCCTCCTGCTCCGCCTGAAGTCAAAAGACTGGATTGCTTACGTATTTCTTATTTTGTTACCTCCTGTGGCTGGTCCAGAAATAGCCCCTAATCCACGTATCTTGTCACGCTCACAGAATCTCCTTTAGCTGAAGCGGAAGTGCTCTGTGTGTCACAGCACAAAGGCCCAGGTCCTCTCCTGGACAGAGCACATGTGGCTCTTAGGTGGCAGCAGCAATATCTGCACAGATTCGTTAGTCCGTGCTCACAGGACCCCCAAGCCAGACAAAGAGCCAGGACCAGCTGGAAATACATGGACAAAACATTTTTTCTCAGAAAAATTCTCGTAAATTGAACTGAAACTTCTCCTTGGAGAGCATACAGTGTGGACTAAAGCTTTTGCTCGGAAAAGTCTCTCAGTTCCTGGGTAAAATCTCCAGCCTGCCCCTTAGGACACTCACCCGAGATGGGAAGAGCCAAGTTCAAGTCCACAGTCTAATAAGGCAGATAAGGAATTCAAGGCTGTTTCATGGACACCTCAAAATGCAACAGGCTCCACCTGTGAAAACCGCTGGAAGGACTTTTTCATCCTAACACAGAGCAAGACAGGTTTTGAAATCTCAGTAAGGCTCATTGAGCACATGAATCTTGGAACCGAATTAGGTCTTTTTCCCAGAGTTCTGCAGCAAGATCCAAGTCTCAGGTAGAAACAATAATATCCACATCTTGGATTCAGATGGGTCAGTAAAGCTCAGGGAAAAAAACCCACACAACCCAAACCCATTCAGAGCGCTGCTGGCTGCTGCTTCTAAGAAACAGGACTATTTAATACCTTTTTTTTTTTGTACGCATCATGGGCACATCCATGCTTTTATCTGTTAAGGCAGGATTACTACAGCTGATCTTCGTGCCATAAGCCAATCATCAAAAGAGAAAAGAAGAAATTTTCCAGGAACAATGCAAAGGCAGCTTGTGCTTTTCTAAATGCACAAGGCATTGCTTGAAGGCAAATTAAAAGGCTAAAAAATTACGGAGCTGTCTTGGGATGGCAAACTTTAGATGGATACATCTCACATTCAAGCACCCATCACTTTCAATCTCATGGCTCATACATGGTCATGCCGAACACGTGGTATTTCAGGGCAAAGAAACACAGAGGTCAAGAAGTCACTTGGAATTAATTCACACTCACAGCTTTCCTTCTAGGAGGGCTCTTCACTTATGCAACTGCAACTTAAACAACTTCAGTGAGCACTGACCTTCAGGTCCACCTAGAAAAAGTCTGGAGAAAGGAGACCGTATTTTGACTGTGCAATACCGCCTAGTCCTACTTGTCTAGCGTTTTTCTGGCTTTCCATTTTCTCTGAAAATGGATGGGTTTTATTTGACCTGACCTCAATCGCACAATCTGGCCACGCTGTGTTTGCACAGACCGACACAAACGCACAAACAAGCTGCTTCGGCGCCATACCTGTTTGCAAGCAGAGATCTGAAAGGAGTATTCGCATTCATTTGGGTTCCTCACTTCATTTGGTATTGGCCGAGGGATCTTTGAGAAAATGAACTCCCTCTTTGTCTGTGAGAGAGACCTAATCCTCGTTTTGCCCTGGAGGATTACTGGGTACTTAGAAAGGCACTCACATGCACATTTTTGGTTTGTGCCAGCTGCATTTGGGTCCACAATATGTAGCATTTCACTTCGGTCTTTAGGCTTGACAATAGGCATTCCACTGCACCCAGACCTCGACCCCAGAGACTGCTACCCTTTTAAAGACACCCTAAATCAACGCTTTCTGAAATGTGGGCCTTCCCCTGCTTTGCATGAGTAGTTCGCCCTCAGACAGCGCGTGTGAATTCAGCGCGCAGGCAGGCAGCTGGGCACGCAGCCCTGAGGACCAGAGTCTTTTCTTGAGCTGCTGAGCCAGCAGTCGGAGTGCACGGTTCCCTGCGTGGTCCTGCCAAAAAGACCTGGACCCTAGCTGGAAGGAAGAACCTGTAGGGCTAAGAAATGAGCTTTTATCCCTAGTCAATTCCTGGCTTTTTGTAATAGAATTTTACGGTTATACTCAATTATAGCTTACTGTTTGTGCCACAGTACCACCCAGAGAGCCTGCCTGTTCAGGCACTGGAGCCCACAACTCCTGGGTTGTACACACTTGATATATAATAAAAGGTCATTTGTTTTATTATAGGAATAATTATTCCTATAATAATTCCAAGTGCCCAGTGCCGCAGCACCAACACTGCGCATAGCTGGGCTTTTACTGCTGTGGTTGTCTGTGCACAAGGTGGGTTTGTTGCTGGCCGTGATTTAGCTCTACCCATCAAGCTCAGGAGCCTTTACAGCCTTCCGGTGTTCCCACATGGGTAAAGTGTGCTCTGTGCAGCTCTGGCCCAAATCTTTCTGGGATCGTGGCTTAATTCTGTAAAGTAGAAATTCAGGGATGTAGTTCAACGGAAGTACTCTCATGTTCAGCTGGTGTAAATAAGCACCGACTTGAGCAGCACCCTGCCTGCTCAGGGGAGATCTCACCTTCTCAGGAGGTGAGACTTGAGAGGTTATGACTGTCTTGGTCTGTCCAATGGTACCACCACAACGGAGCGGAGTGCCATCCGCCCTGCACCCCGATTCTACTCGTAAGTGAAATGCTTTCTTGCACCTTGTTTTAACGCCCTTAGAAAACAGGTCTACCTACTTACTGTGTCAAAACAAAAGTGAAAATACAGAGGAATGACATTGTCATTCTATTCTACCCCAGGACTAAAAGGACTATCTATAGACTTGCTCTTGACCATTACTGAAAATCTCTTTGAGTTTCTGTCAGAGACATCAAGTCACACCGGCCTTTGGGGATGCTGAGGGATTTGCTTGGGGTCACCCCCCTTCACGGCCTGTTCAGGACCAGGAGGCCACTAGGAATAATCATTCAGACCTGGCCATAAAGACTGTGATCAACTCTCTCTGAGGTGCAGAAGTGCTCAGATCTGTTAGTCAGAGGTGCCTGAAACAAAGACGATGTACTGCAGAGCTCACACAAGCAGAAGGATCATTAACACCTCTGTCCATGACTACCACACACAGGTAAAACAGTAATGTTATCTTTACAGGTTCTGGGGTATCCCAACACTGAATTATGCTGATCAAAAGTAATTTTGTATAAATTACATTTAACTTTTCTTACATAACATAAAACAAAGCACAAACCAGCTCTAAAGGACAAGTGTAAATGAAAAAAAAAACAACTGCAGCTCCTACAAAGAAAGGCAGCCATAAGAAGGAAGCAGAAGTCATACTCATATAAAATAAGGACTGGTTTCCACCTTAGGATTAAAGAATTAAAATGATTTCACAGGAAAAGACTACAAGCCCTCTATGCTGAAAAAATAGTTATGTTCACAGAGAGAGATTCAATAAGCAGAAGATATTTTCCCAGGATTACTCTTTTTACACTCACCCTTCAGAACAGTGATATTTTCCAGATACAAAAGGGCCATCCTAAGCAGGGGTCTGAATGTCAGGCAAGACGTGTCCCACCTGGGACCTAGCCATGGGGTGCAGACCCGAGACCTGAAAGGCAAGACTAGCCCTCACCAGGAACCTTTTTCAACAGCATGTAGGAGCTGGGGCCAGACTTGATCTGCTGGTGCAGCGGTTTGCGTGAGCACTTCCTAATATGTTAAAGGCAAAACAAACTAGGTCACTTCAGACCAACAATTTAAATGGTTTAAAGCTAAAGATTAAGGGAGTGCTTACACGAAGCGTTCCAGTGGCAGATGGATGAGATCTCTGGCACTGATGAGCAAGTGAGGACATTAATCTCTTCCGCCACCACAGCTGGATCTCTCTTCCTGGCGTGCATACGCATTGCACTTTAAGGAACACATCCTGAACTTTTACCCTAGCAGCTCTCCTTTGAAAATATGGATGTTACTGAAGTGCTGGAACAGTAACTCAGCTATTTTTGAAAAACTGGTCTCAGTGGTTGGTACTGAGCTAGCGACAATCTGAGCATCTATTCAGAGGTGGCAGAAGAAAGCCTGATATTCACATTTGTCACAGGCATGGTGGACATTCAGCATCAAGAACCAACTCAGGTCTGCAGCTGAGTTGTGTCTCTGCCCTCTAACCTGATTATTTTGCAGTGTTTCCTGGTGTGCCAGATTTTAATTGCAGTAACTTGAGGGGTGGAGTGCATTTTACAGGCCTAAATCACCTTCACGGGTGTAGCAATGCCTACTCCCCAGAATATGAGCTACATCTTATGAGCTGCTTCTCCATCCCACTCACCCACCTCTTCCTGGACAGAGTCCTGAATCCCTTGCTCAACACAGCATCCATTTACTTCCTCAGAACTTCAACAGCAGATTTGCTCAAGTGAGAAATGAGTATAGATTGAGAAAGGCGATAAGGATTTGGCCAGCTGCTTTGCAAAACACACTCTCTGTAGCACCTGCAGCATCATTTTGCACAGAGTTCAGAGACCTGTAGCTCTCAGGGACTGCGGTATAGAAAAGTAAAGAGAAAAATACGGTTACTACAGAACCCAGCTATGCCTATTAGTTGTCCGTCTATCCCTGAGGCAAGAAATGCTGCCGTTGGTTCATCATACCTTCACTGCACCATGTTAAGTGGACAGGTCCAGTGGAAAACAAATATATCAGTCCAGGGAGGGCACAAAAATAGCCTGGCAACAGCAGAAAGACTTGAGCTTTTCAGGTACGTACAGAGACCACAGAGTATGATATAGGCACAGAGCAAACAAAAGTCTGCTGAATACAGCAGTTGCAATCTGGCTGATCGCCTCCTTGCATTTTTATTTTTAAAGAGTTCAGTGAGTTTGCTGTCGTTACTGTCCCCCTGCAGCACTGCTATCACAGCTTTTTTATAACTTCAGCCATAAATGCAGCTATAAATCAACGTGGGCAGCAAAGCCCATGGAAGCGAAGCCATTCGAGTTACAACTGTGTGCCCAAGCTAAGGCTCTGCCCTCTGAGCATTTTGTGATTCCTTGACTTCTGATGAGAGTGCCCAAAGTGAGATACAGAAATGCTGGCTGCTAAGCTGAAAAATAAATAAATACGTGCTTGTCACTCAAATTATTTTTAGCATCTGCCAGTCCGGCAGAGATGAGAGCTATCTGACAAGAGTTTGGAAAAGGATGAGGACTGCAGCCACGACAAGACACATCAGATGAGAGAGGAACCCTTGGCCCCTCTTGCCTGGTGCTACCCCTCAGCGCATCCCCGCTGTGCTCACACAAACCACCTCAAAGGAGGGACCGGCCTTCCCGACTCCGCTCCCTCCCGGCAGCTATGGAGGCCCCCAGCACCTGCGGCTCCTCCAACAAAGGCAAGGGCCCGCCACCTACCCCTGCCCTGCGAAGCCAGCCGGAGTGTGGGGCGGTGGGGGGCCGGCCACCCCGACCCGGTGCCGGCGGTGCGGGCAAGGCGGCCCCATCGCCCCACCACACACTGCTGCCGCCAGCGGTGAGGGGTAGGCGTGGGGGACGTGCACAAAGCAGCCGGTTTTAAAAAAGAAGCGGGAGGCAGGTGAAGAATAGGGAGGACTGTAAGTGACAATAAAGCAATTATTCCAGTTTCAGCAGGCTGGGGAAGCATTGTAAGGGTGGAAAAGACAAGTGGGCTCGAGTCTCACGATTAGCACCAAACGGAGATGGATGAGAAACGAACACCGGAGCCACGAAAACCTTCGCAGTTGCCAGTAGCCAGGTCTCAGCCCCTGGTGGGACGCCGCCTGCCTTTGCATGGCACAGCTAAGTAAATAGTTAACTCATCTCTCTCTACATGACGAAGTCTTACACAGCCTGCATTAGAAACAGGATTAGTAACATCATCACTGATATGCGAACAACTGCTAAGAGTAAAGAGTCATGAACATTTTTCTTTCAACCACAGGACTGGGAAACGTAGAAATTTCAGGCCATTTAGGAGCATAAACAGACCTCTGCCATCCTCCTGCTGAAAGGATACGACAAGCATTTTTCCTGTACACAGCCCTGCGTGTCGGAGCTCTTCTGTGCGCCCTGCCAACAGGAAAACTCTTCCCCATCACCTTGTCTACTGTGTTTTGGTGCGATGATCCTGAGTCCATACCCAAACCATTCCTCGGGCTCAAAGCAAGATCTGAGGTTGGGAGTTCAGATGTTCTACTGTGTGCGCTGCAGGGCTGGATTAGCACCCACAGAGGCTGGGGGAAGCTCACACACTCACCTTGATGAGGTCAGGGTCTTCCCTGGTGATGCTGCCCTTGAGTACCAATGGGACAAAGCACCTCCAGGAACAGTTAGGAGACATTACACTACAGATCAGCATATGGCTTTGATTTCCAGGGAAATATCTCAAATCCTGCTGGGTTCCCAGGAACATGAAGGTGCTACTCTGTAGGTAAAGAACCTTTCACAGCTCTTGGGAAACCCAGAACACCCCACTTAGCCTAAATGCCTATCAGCTTTTAATGGGGCTTTCCTGAGAAGTCACTTAAGACACATCTTAAAAATCCACCCAAACCCACTCTGTTTAAAACAGTATGAACTGCTTTTCCTTAGAGCAGCTCCAAGCAGATTAAGACACTATGGAGGAGATGACCATGCACTGGCAGTGCCAACTGGCAGTCTGACTTGAGGTCTTTCACAGCTAAGCAGAAGGCGGCCATTTATAAGTTAATGAAAGACAGCTCACGTGAAAAATTATTATTCCCCACTGTGAACACCACCACCCTCTTAGAAGAAGCTGCATCTTTGCTAGGGACATGCAGTGATCTGTAGTCACAGTCTGGAAATCTCTGTTCTGCATGCCCATAGGAAAAAGGGGAGCAATACATATCCCCAGTCTCAGTCTTTCCTCGTACACAGGACATGCTGTGACCATCCTCATTAAAAAAAAAACCACCTCCAGAATTAAGTCTCGGTGGAGCCAGTCCCAAACACAAATTATCATTTGAGTCAGAAGTGCCAAACTCTTTCACAGAGTGAACAGCAAACCCAAATCCTATTAAGAAGCCATCAGTGTCATTATTTATTCCTCACGAATCAGGGACAAGTAGCCTAATAAATGGTGTCAGACTGAGCCTGGTGAGATGGAAGAGGAAGGGGATAGCCTTGGGGAAAGGACATGACATTAATCAGCATCACCTCTGCAAAACCCTTGACAGAAACAAGGTAGTAAACTCATTAGCCACTTAGAAACTAAGCTCCTTTTTTGCTTTGCACAGTGATAGCCCATAGTTTCCAGCCTGAAGGTTTGGCATCCTTCACAAGAAACCCACTGGGCCCCATAAAATCTTTTCCTTTCAATCTACCTCTCAACACACACCTCTCTCTGGTCCAGACAGGCTTTGCTGGCTTAACTGCTCTCTTCCCTGACACAGAGCAGCACCGTCCTGAGGTCTGGACTGCAGTGCATTAAGCACTCAAATCAGCATGGTGTAAGAGAGCTCCCAGGCAAAAGATATCTGCACAGGAAGACAAAGAAATAAAACAATGATTTCACAAGGCAAACTCCTTGGCTGCAAGAGCCGCCTCAAATATCGCAGCTTCTCCTTCTCCCTGTGGATCATTCCTGCCCCTGGGTGGTGGTATACACCGTCTCGTCGAGTGTGCTAACAGCACCATTCGTGCAGCTGCACAGCAAACCAAGGAAGGGAACCAGCCCAGCTTAACTTCTGCCAGATGACCCTGCTGAAGGTGCCTGTGCCAGAGCCCAGAAACAAACCCAGCTTTCCTCTGCACCTCATCACAAAAACAAGTTCACGTTGGGTGAAACACAGTGATGGTGCCAGGTCTTTCAACTGATGTAGCTCAGTGAAGATATTTGGATTTATATTTGCCCCTCGCTTGAGACACAGGCAAAATTTTGGTTTTGTTTATATGCTGTTGCTCGGCCTTCTTTTAGCCCTGCATTTTCTTGTTTCTCTTTAATGCTTGCTGCCCTGTTCCTCATCCTCTGCACCTGGGATCTAATAATCTGCCTGGAACAGCCAGGACCAATACATACCCTTAACAGACAAATTGTTGGGAAATCCGCTTAAAAAGAACTCGTGAGCTGCATAACAATATGGTTTCCTTTTCCCTGGCTAGATGGGAAAACACAATATTAAGACAAACATACTCCAAGCTTGATCTTTCCATCACGGTGGTAGCTTAGTTTTTAGAGCCATGCCTTACAGCACATACTTGCTCCCATCTATCCAGGGAAACTTAAGCTGCCATAGCACGACTACGATGCAGCCATCTTGCACAGGGGGCCCTGGGGCTCTGTCCCCACTATAACTGTACTGTGCACTGGCCATCAGTTATCATCACGTACTTTACTTAAATTAGTCTGAAATGGAGTCTGTCTCCAGCCTGGAGCCTGTTTGTAACTGCAAAGGAATCTGTGCCCTCCGTAACACACGAGACGGGATCAGGTCACTGCTGGAGAGCACTTGGCCTGGCTATTTTTATTGTCTGCCCGAATACTTTTCTTCAACGCCGTTTTAGGTTGCTGAAAGAATAGTAAAGATGAGATTCTTTAAAAAAAACACAGATACACTGATAATCCATAGGAACTGTGTCCTTTTAACTTTTGGACGTTTCTCAAATCTTTGCCCTGTTGCCAGGATGTTGAAGGCATTCTGAAGTCACAACATGATGAAATCTAATCAGGGTGAAGTGGGCTGGTTTCATTTTCATCAGATTCCTCTTTCAAAGGCACAAATTTACCCTTCTGATCCTTCTCCCTACCACTAGAACTGAGACCATACAGCCGTTACTGCTACTTCAAAAAAAACACCCAACCCTCTTCCATCAAGAACAACTGATGACTGAAATTATTCATGTTTCTTTAAACCCAAAGAACAGTGCCACTAATTCAAGCACTGGTGCAACTAGAGTGTAAAGGATTAGAGAAATGGCTCGCATCTGAATACAGGCAAGCACGCATCGAATCACAGTTAGCCAAGCTTTTCACTCAAGTTCAACTTGGTAACAACCCCCTTAAATCATCACTTTCAAACATACACAGTCTCTCCCTATGTGTCTCTTCTTTCCACTTGGTATCACAGAGTTTTACATATTTATATCCTCTCGCAGCTCTGGGTTCTTTGGAGTGAATCATCTACTTTCAACGCAGCACTTGCCAAGAAAAGGGAAATGCTTGCGAAGACAGGCATGCAAATTGATAGTTTGCATCCTTCTTGGTCTCCTCCGCAGGACAGATGACCCTCGGAGAACATCCCTGTTGCATCCACAAGAGAGAGGCAGCCACAGTGACAGGAGAGAGGTGACCCACTCTCCGCTTGATTGCCACTGTCAAAATGAGGGCCGGTGCCATCCCGGAGGCTGTCAGACAGGGTGGATGAGACAGTGGGAGGCAATGAAATCCTACTTTTGGAGTGGAGTCAGGGTTTGTCTAAAACTGGTACAAGAATTAGGGAAACACTGTCATTGTCTCTGCCCCGGTTTACAGGAGTTTAGCCGAGCTCTACCTATTGTTCATTCAGGGCAATACGCTTTATCCCCACTGTGCAGCTTGCTTGTATGCCCGGTGATATAAAGGTAGTCTTTGTGTGGCAAGACTCAAGACTCCCAACTGCACTCTTACAGGAATCCAGAGCACAAATAAGCTTCCACTTGGGGACATCAATGAATAAGCATTTGTAAAGGGTAATTAGTACTTAATTTCAAATGTTTGACCTGTCACAGATTTGGGGCTAGGTCTGCAGCTAGCAAAAATCGGCTTCATTCCATTTCCACGTCGATAACAGGTTTTCCCTCCCAGCAACTCGAGCATCTGATAGGCTGTGAATAGTGTGGCTACTGTGGGCCTGATGCTGCTCACCGTAAGCCATTCTCTATTCCCACATCCACTGAAGTCAGCCAGCTTGCCATTGTGAGCACCAAGAACTCATCTCATCAGTTCTGCTGAAAGGTTCAAGTCAGCCTACCCAGCTTTAAAATTGAGTGGGCGTTGTTGCATCAGGGCCCTCCAAACAGGGGTTCAGCCTTCACCCCTTCTCCCACACCCATAACATCAGTCCAGAAGCAGAGGTACTGCAGTCTTCACCTGGATGTCCAAAGGCCAGACGCTGAGCCATGGCTACCAAACACCCAGTGCCGGCCACAATAACTCTTTGTCTAAACAAATGTTAGCCAAGCTAGAAATTCTAACGGGAATCACGCAGGGCTAGGGAAAAGTGGCATTATAGAATACCCAGTTTGATGTCATATCCTGCTTATTTATCTACTTATACCGCCACTGAGGGGAGGAAGCCCAGGAATGGAACAGGCCCCACTGTGCCAGATGCTCTGCAAACACCACAATGAAGGACGATTGCTCACCCAGAGGGCTTACCGTTAAAGTAACTAAACAAATGCAGGAAGGATGTTTTCCCCATCACTGCTGTTCCCGCAGCACCCTTCTTGAGTCCATCCGCTCACCGATGCCGACAGCATCCTACTGCAAGGAGCACAGCGTTTCTCCCATTGCTGCTAAGAGATAGACCACTATGCAGAGGGAGAAAGGCTATACATCACACTGCTTTTCTTCTCAAAAAAAATCCAGGGTCTGCTTGTTTTTCATCTACTGAACACAGGGACATTTGACAAGGCTCTTGGCTGCTGCAGAATCACAGCTTGCCTGTCTCCCAGAGGCAGGACTCCCACCTGCCGCGGTAGCAGCCCTCTCTGCAGAGCAATGCCAAGGAGGCTGGAGCTAACTGTGTATGTAGTCGTTGGCTTCTTAGCAATGTTTTACAGCTAAACTTCTGGCCTGCTGATCTCTGGAAGAAAAGCCTCTGTGATTATTAAATGTCAGCCTGAACTTTCCCATAAAAATCACAGTATTCCTTATTTCAGTCAAACTGAACTTCCCTCTTCGATTTAAGAACCGCAGGTGCCAAGCACCATTCAATATGGGCCAACAAGCTTTCAATCCTCTAAATCCCCATATTATGGGCCTGCAGGAGCACCCCTATCTCTCCGAATTGTAGGCTGGCCAGGACTTCACCTCTCTTAGTCAAAGGAGTTTTAGGGCACTGATTTTTCCCTAACATTGCTCCTGCTGCAGTCAAGGAAAATCTCGACAAGCACCCACCAGGACCTGAGTCAGGCCTCCACCGCTGAGAAAATACACTGGGCTGCTGAGATTCACCCCTCCACCACCCCGCTCGCTGGGCAAAAGAGGGCAAAACATGACTGAGGCTTGGGATGAGAAATGCACACGCTTCAATGTGTGCTGCTAGTGTCACCTAATGGGCAGGGAGCACTGAACAGATAGGAAATTTAAGGCTGGGTATAGGCAGAAGAACATGCAGAGGTCAGACTTTAAAAGGCATTATAGCGAGGAATGAGAAAAACAGACCTCTGGACTTTCTGGGCAGAAGAAACTGAGGAGAAAGTTGGAGTGAAGGCAAATGGGCAAATGAGGTCTGTGGGTCACGTTCCTCCCAAATTTACAAAGCAAGATGCTGGCTGATAATGTTACATTTGAAAATAATTCTGTTCTTAGCCATTTTAAGGAGTCTGTGGGTCGTTCCAGCCAGGTGAGAAAACTTCTCAGCTTCTGTCCCAGTATCTCATTGCAAGGTGCCTGCCAGCAGAACTACCTCCCAGAACACTACACTACTTACTAAAACATGCAACAGCCACGAGGCGCAGGCAAACAAGAAACCTCCCGCTGTTCGGATGCCCAGCAATTTCCTCTAGAGAAAGTACTGTAAAGAGACCCTTGGAACACCGCTGCCCTGGCCCAGCTGCACCACGGACAGTTGAACGATGTGCTCCTAGAGGCGTGCGTGCAATCGGAGCCAAAAGACGGGGTTTAAATCACACCTGCAGAATCCCTCCGAATAATGAGCTTTCACGTGAGGGCAGAGGGAAGCGCGGCACGCCGGGGTCTGATCCTACACCCCTGCCCTCCCTGCAGCCAGAGGCTCCAAAAAAAACCCCCAAACGCCAAAGGCGAAGACAGCACCTGGAACGGGCGGGGGCGGCCGCCCCCAACCGCCCTCCCCGGGGCGGCTCCGCCGCTGCCAGCCGGGCTCCGGGGCCGCCGCCTCTTTGTTAGCCCGCCCTGCCCTGCCCGCCCGGGCTCCCC
>JAOBAS010000007.1:8063821-8104735 GCA_025311575.1 Elanoides forficatus | reverse complement strand
GGCAGCCCGCGGCTCCGCCCGCCCCGTCTTGCCGCTGCAGCCCTACCGCGGCCGCACGGCCCGGCCACCGGGCAGCGCAGCCTGAGCCAGATGAGGCCGGGCAGAAAATCAGCGGTCGCACGCTGCAAAGATGGGCTGGGTACCGAGCTCTCCCTCCCCGCACGGCTCCTCTGGGCCTGTGCCACCGGCGTGAGCTCAGCCTGAGCTCCCACCCGGTCGTGGCGCGCAGACCTCGGGGAACTGGGCTCTCTCCAAAGCGCTGCCATCCTTTCCCCGACCTGTCCCGGTAAACGTCCGGTCCCACCATCCTGTAAATGGGAGGCCGCTGGGCTGCACGGCGGGTGCTCCTGATGGCACGCTGATCCCGCTCTATCACAGTCCTCGAGAGCGAGTCTCACCAGCCGCTGCAAGCCGTGTTAACGCAAGCGGTGGCTTTAACAGCATCTGCTGTCACCTACTAGGTTTGTTTCGTAGAGGACATTTAATCAGCAAATGAGCTGTATTTCATTTAAAAGCTACATGAAGCTGAACTCGTATCTCACAAAAGAAGGTGACAGGCACAGACAAGATAAATAAACCCTTCTCATTTCTTACATTTGCTGTGAATAACTGAAAAAAACCTTTCAAGCTGCAAAACGATTTGTGTTACGTTCAGGGGAAGGAGTTAAGTTTTAAAGCAGAAATTTGTACTTCTAATGCCCTGTTCTTGGCTGGTGTAAAACCAGCACAGTGCTACTACTGAGCCGAGCTGTTTTATGTCTAGGAATTAAAGTGTCCAGACTTCATGTCATGGAAGTCTTCCTGGCTGAAGACTGCAGGATTTCACTTTCCCATTCCCAGTGCTGACAGATTTTGCAGGTGAAATTAAATGGGTTTCTGCTTTCCTTCCCTGCCACTTGCCATCCACCTTCCTGTCCTTTTCATGCCTAACACCTTCCTCTCTCCCTTTCTGCCCTGTATCCTCCTTTAGGACTCCGGGGTTTTTATCTGGTAGCTGTTTCCTCTCCAGAGGTGGCTCCACGTTCACCCTCGTTCTTAGGATTTGCACACGGATGCAAAAAAAGACCCGCTCCTGACACTACGGACTTTAATACCACTTAACTCAAACTCCTCTGCAAGCTGCTGTGAGCACCAGAGGGCCGTGCAGAAGGAAGATGGCAAGTCCGCGGGGAAACATGATGCATATTCACTGAAGGGAAGAAAATACCTTTTGACCGCAAATAGGTGACCGAAGGAGATGCTGGAAAAGCTGCCCTTCACAACACGAGTATCTGGCCCATAATGGATCTTTTATCCGGGAATGTCTGAAGGCCATCCAAAAGTATCCCTATTTTATAGTCAGAGAAATTAATATTTTATAGAGGGAGGAAAAGAGATGTGCCCTTAATTCGAGTGGGAAAGGATCCCACTCCCCAATGCGCTCCTCACAAGAAAGAGGCTTCCCTGAAGCCTTTTATTCACCACCGTTAAGCTATCATAAAAGGTTACATGAATAGTTTTATTTCAGTTCATAAGTAACTTATTCTGTCTTAGCTTAAAATGGTTCCTGTCGGTCTTATTTGAACTAAAATATTCTACTTGCCAAAAATAATAAAAGTAGCTTAATGGCCTTTTGCACAGGTGCATCTCTATCAGGTTATATTATGTTCAGGCAGTGCTACTTTTCATTCTGACATCTATTTCTCTGTCTGCTAACTCATAATCACCAGCCTAAAATGCTTTATGTTTAAAAAGATGCATAAATCATAGAGCCTGTGATAAACCAGAATGTGAGATGCAGGAGAAATACTTGAGGTGACGTTATAAAGGCAGTAAGCATTAGCTGTGAGTCTTAATTATGAAACCCATCATGAAGCGGCAGCTCTCACAGCAGAGTAAGTACCATTTCCTGTATTTTTTTCACTTGTGCTTCCTAATGAAAAATATTTGTCTCTGTAAAATCTGGCGTGCTATCGCACACCTGGATACAGCCCCGGTTTGTGATGACTTCGAGCACGCTACACAGTTAGCATGGCCATCACAGTCAGATTTCCACTGGGGGACAACAACATACTCCTCCCGTGCACGTGCCAAAGGGGATGCGCCATCAAAATGGGTTAATAATTTAAACAGCTCTAATTGCTATCTTACGACATGAAAAGTCAGGTTTCGGAAACAGGATTAAACAGCCTGGTAATAATGATGAGGAAAGATTACTCAGGTGACGCCTGCCCTCCGGTTCCCTTTCTAGGCAAGGGTCCCTTTCTGATCTGAACCAAACACACCCACCACCCAGCTAAAAAGCCGATCGCTTTATCGACAAGCTGGCACGGCTATCTGCTGCCAGCAGAGCTCCTGCTTGCGAACGTCATTCAGTTCAAGGCGTGACTTTTGCTACCGCCTCTCCTGAGTGTGATTTCTCTCTCTGACTGGAAAGCTACGTGGAACACTGTATTTTCCCACACCAGCACGTGCACTGTATGCCACCTGTTCAGGATCATTCCATCAGGAGCCAGATGGACAATAATTTGCTTCATGAAGTGATTCCAGATGGTTTTATTGAGATTTTAAACACTTCAAGTGTACTTTGCATCTTGGCCAGCAACTCTGAGAGATACCGTGTGGTAAACAGTTTCTCAGAAGTTACCAGGCAATGAAGCAAAGTCCTTTTGGGGATGTAATCATAAAAGCTCGTGAACATTTGTCCTTCTGTGATGAAAACAACAACAAAAAAATTACCACCCATAGCATAAACCTGAGGCTCCCCAGAGCCTTGGAGTATTTATTTAAGCTTTATGTACTTATGATAGCACAGGTACTCACCCTGAGGCAGATGACAGGCAGCTAGTCCAAGTGGGAATTAACTACAAGGGATCATAACAAGCACATAGTGCTGACAAAAAGAAACCTTCAACACAACTTCCAGCCATACCACCCTGGAGCGATAACCGATAATTTCCTTCTAGACTAAACAGGCGTGGGTCAGGCAAACATCCACGCTGGGGAGCTGAGGTGCTGCAGGTAGCTCTGGCTGACAGACAGCCACATCTAGGAGGTGCTCAGTGTCCACAGCTCACCTTGTGTCTTTCCTACATCAGCAACGCTACTTCTATTTTGGGTTAGACGGCAATATCTTTCTAAAATGCACGGACCGTTCTCCTGCAGGATACAACCAGGCTGTAGGGGAGTGTGCTGACCCCCTGTACCATCACTGGACCAGTGCCCTGCTGAGTGGTGGTGGCAGTGCCCTAGCTAGGATGCCTCACTGGCCTTACACAGCTAAACCCATTCTGCTCACATCCAAAACCATGTTCACATCTTGCCGTGATACCTGGTCCTTCCGCGAAGTGTCAGCTTGGAAAACTGCACTTTGGCCTTTGTGCAATTCTCTCCTGATTGTGCTTCAACAGAAAAGTGATTTTTCACAGTTTGGTTGGAGCAGCCCTGGGTGGCATGCTGTCCTGTATGCACTTAAGCAGCTGCTGCGTCACAAGGCAGTCGGCGTGCAGGCCAGCGTGCAGAGCGAGGCCACCCCTCCGGGACAGCTCAGCTCCCACTGAACTACCTGCATAACTTTTTCCGGCAGGGACCAGGCTAAATGCTGAGCCCTTCGGTGCTTGTTCTGGAAAGAAAAGCCCTTCCACACAAACAAATGAAAGAATATATATAACAAAGCATGATTTCTCAAAGGTATAACAAAGCATGATTTCTCAAAGGTATAACAAAGCATGACTTCTCAAAGGTATAACAAAGCATGATTTGTCTGCCTTTGAAAAAATATGTCCTTTGTCTTAAAAGAAAAACTGAAGAAAGTAGAGCTGGACTCTGCAGCGCCCAGATGGCTTTCTGATGTGTTTCTCCCAACTGTAGCAAGTCGCATTAGAAGCTGAGTGCAATATGGCAGAGACGGATATGAGTACGTGTTCAACGGGTGCGGTGAAGACCTTGCCCTTCTCACTGCCCCTTCCCACCCAGCAATGGTGGGAGTCAGATCAAAAGCAGGCAGGCAATTTCATTTTAGCTCCCACATGACAGTGAACAGCTAGTGTATACACTGCTGTCATCAGCCCTGGAGCCTGCCAGCTGGATCTGGAGCAGAGGGAGATAGCCTAAATAAAACTTGTGTACACACCACCTTGATGTGCATTTGCTGTGTTTGCCTTTGGGAGTAGATGAAGACGCCCTAGGGCTATGTTTGCACCATTCTTGCAAATAATTGTTGGGAGCCAGTTGCAGGAGCCATCACAACTAGAGCTCTGGATGGTAAGGGGAGTGTCGACCTATGGTCATGATGATCTGAGGGTCGGGTTACAGCACCCCACTTTGCGTGCCATAAATTTGTTCACTGTCAGTGGCCACTTTGAAATAAAATCTAGCATTCTGGTCAGCAGACCACACAACACCAGCTGCACACCTTGTCAAATGCAGACTAGGGGCATTTCTAAGGGTCATGGAGGCTTTCAAGCTATTACCTGCTTCAGTTCATGTCACTGATGGACCTGGTAATGGAGACGGAAGAATAAACAGAGCATATTTCCTCGAGCTGAGGCCATTGCGTGCCAGCAGGATCAATGCATGTACGTGGTAAGTGGGTACAACTGTCCTAAACCTGCAAAGCACTCGAGCACATTTTTCAGTCTGTTGCCATGAATAAGTCCGCATACCTCCCCTTCCCCATGTATTTCACCAGAGATGACAGGAATAACTGTGCTGTGGGGAAACAAAGGACTCAGGCTATTAATCTGGGAGTTGTTTTCTCTTTTGCTTTTTTCTAGTGGCCACAAAACCCCCTCCAAATGCCCAAATGAGCAGCAAAAAATCCAAAGGGAAATAAATATTAAGAGACTCGTCAGAGGACCAGCAGCAAATTAAAGATCTAGACTAACTGGCAGAATGAGAAAGCCCAGGTATCACAGAGAACATGAATGCCGAGTGCATTTTTGGGAGGCTGTATTCACCCTGATGCACTTGGGCCCTGCATCGCAGCAATGCTCAACAGCGCCGGAGCCAGTGGGAGCTGGTGCTCCTGGTTCTCCACCTCCCTGGCCCCGTGCTCCCTGGTGCCTGGATCCCAGGTACTGCCATGCTCAATGAACAGCATGCTCCCAGGGCACTGGATAACTGAGAAAACTTCCTTCTTCCTGTTTAAATAAAGCTGCGATGTCTCCCGCGAGGCGAGGGAGTGCCGCATGCCCATGTGCCCCGGCGATGGCATTGGAAGAGCACCATGGCTTTGGAAAAGCACAGCACCCCGGATCCCTGCGCCCCCCAACATGCCGTGCTCCTCTGCCTCGCCGTCCTCTTGTTTCTCGCAACACGAGCTGCTGGACACAGAACTGGGCTACAGCTGGTTCACAGAAATGGAAAAAAGATCTCATTTCGAAGGATGAAAGGACAACGTCAAATGCCCCAAAAGGAAACTATCTTGTGCTTGTGATTTATGTCACTGGCTTGCTGGCCAATGCAGATGCCAGGCTACAGTAAATTTGGACCGGTTTGTGCATTTGCTCAGGCAGCTGGTGTGAAATGCGAGACCTGTGTCACGTTTGCTGGTGGAGGAAGGGAAGGCGTGGGATGGACAGAGGAAATGAGTTTTTGAAATGAGACATGGGCTGCATTGAAGAAGGATGGTTTCCTTTGAGGAGCTGTTTGCAACGCTGACCTACCCACAGACCATGAAGAGCGAGAGCAAGGAGGGGCTGGAGCCAGGGCTATCAATCAGAGGAGAGCAAAACTCCAGGGGAGGTTCAGGTTTTGCAAAACGTGCCGAGTCGCCTTTCGATTTTGCAGACCTGAACCACAAGTTGCTCAGAGCCAGGACTGCTTGAATCCAAGCCCATAAAGCTCGGGGAAGTTTAGAGAAACTCCCCATCTTGGCTCACCTCCAATTCAAATTAATTCCTGGTAGGTGAGGAGGTGTTCAGATAAATATCAGAAACCGCTTTCTAATGGGTCAAGGCTATTTTTTCCAGTGAACAAAAGTGATTTTTCTTGGATCTCTCTTACACTGCATATCTCAGACTGAAGATTGCTGTGAAAAAAATTAAGAAGCGAGGAAGTCCAAACACTGTAGCAATGAACAAAATCCATTATTAAATTTTCTCATGGTGGCTTCCCCAAAATAAAACCAGTGAAAAATTAGTTTAAGATTGAAATGAATCTGAATGCAAGAGGTTTGTAGTGAAGCTCACTGTTACGTCACGGGGAATTCAGAAAGAAATTACATATTCACATGTGCCGGCCCAGGAAAGTTAATCCAGTTTTATCCGACTGTCCCGTCCTCTGCACTGAAACTTTCTAGATTATGTCCCTAAGCTTTTCTCCAGTTCTTGGTACTGCAGTCACTGTGAGCACCACTCTGTGAGTGGAGATATCCCTAAGTTATAAATGATGATAATGATGATAGCGACAAGAGGAAACAGAGGAAGGCTTCTTAAACATATCAAGGAGAGGAAAAGGACAGAAAACAGATGTGCATCTACTTTTCCTCTAGCATCCTGGAGAGGTGAAAGGAAAGCAGATAGAATAGCAGTTTTCTCTTGCTGCGAAAAACCTCCTCTTTCCTTCTGAGCCACTGACAAGCAGATTTAGGGAAAAGAAGAGGAAAAAAGGACATTTGTACAGCGAAGAAAAAAAGGAGGCAGCTTTGAAGACCTAATTAACAGACTCTGTCCCAAGTCACTTCAGTTCAGCTGCATCACAAAAGTCTGACAGAGATCCATGGGACCACAACAACCTGCCTAAGAGAGTAAGACACTGTAAACAAAACCAGTCACTCCAAAAAGCCACCCCCCTCCAAATTCAGGGGGCTGGGAAGGGGAGGAGGCTGCAGCTGAAGGCCTGTTTTCCCGCTCACTAATAAATTTAGTTTACAGAAGCTTTTGTGGGTCCCTTTTAAGGTTGTTTGTTGATTAAAGCAGCAAACAACAAACTTAGCCGTAATTTATGCTTCTTTTAACATTTCAAGCTGGGGGGGGGATGCTTTTTATAGGAGTTAATGAGGCAGAATAGGTTTTTTATGGGGAAGATATTTTCTCACCAAATTAAAACCTGTATTGAAAATAAAATAATGAGATGAAGGTGGCTTTTCTTTCAGAAGTAAATAAATCTTGGAGTAGGAAACTTCTCACGCACTTGGAACTGTCCTTATCGGAGAGATCTGAGAACAGCAGGTTCACAAGATGTTCTCTCTCTTTTTTTTTTTTTTAATTTTGCCTTCCTCCTTTCACCAAGATGGTAATAAAGCATTATTTGCTGAAAACGTGCAAACGGCTCCAGTGAATGAGAGCACGGAAACACTGGGAGCTCACCAAAAGAGAAAACGTCTAGTTCCCCTTTGCTACAGCAGAGTCATGAAAGCCTGCGGCAGGGACTCATTCCTACCATAACCATGGGGGTATCCCAGGCAGGGCAGAGAAGTGGGCCACATCATGCCACCTTAGACACCCGTGCAAGTCTTAAAATAGGTCCTAGCAGAATCCCATGTAAGAGATAATTTTCTAAATTAAAGCTTCCTTGCTGCCTCAAATCTACTGCATTTCGCCAGTCTGGTGTAGCAGCACAAGCAAAATGAAGTACCTGAGTGGGCAGTACTGGAAGCTACTATGTGACACCAGTAATCAGCACAGGATGTTATTAATTAGGGACAAGCAGACAGAACAAGGTCCCTATGTGATAGGAGAGCATCGACCCTGGTTCCTCTTAGCAATGGGAAAGAAAGCCTTCCTTTCATTGCAGGCTACAAGCACACTTGAGAATGATAACCCTGTTTGTCTTCACCGGAAAGACTGACTAAATGCAGGTCTCACAGGTATAAAAACTGGTTGGTGCAGTCTTTACTGTGTATGGTGCTATATATGCAATTGCACTTTTGGGGTATTCTGTTTTTCAATGAAATGTCAATATTTTCTCTAGAAAGAAGACCACCTTTGGGCCTATTCGTTACCAAAAGGCATTTGGATATTTTTTTTTTCACTATATCATCCCTACTTTATGGGTGAGAACAGGGCTAAGCCTGCTCTGGAGCACAAATAGGGTATTTTCTCCTCCATCTTGTGAAATCTGTAGACGAGACACCCATAAGCAGTCTGTAGTTCCCCCCAGGATGCCAGGAGCTTTGCAGCAGTGGCAGGAATGCTGTCCTTATCCTCCCGTTGCTGGCAGGCTGACCCAGGACAGGTAAGTCCAGTGCACCTGCAGCCTGCGGAAAGCTGTGGCAATGCTGGTTGCCTTACGCAATCGAGCAACAACACACCTCAAATTTCAAAGCAGTTATAAGACCCAGCACTGTCACAGAAGGGTATGAATGGGGCCGTTTTCATATCTCTTATGCAAATGTCTGTTAGCACAACAATGTTATCCGTTGTTACCCGCAAACAGGATTTTACCCTGCGCTTGGTTTTCCTCCCTGATCATGGAAAATGTATACAAAGTATAGTCAAAGAAACTTGAGCCAACAGACAGCCACTCCCTGTGAAACCGCATACTGCAGGAATGAGAAAAGGAACTCAACAGGCATCAGAAAGTCAACACCCAGGGAAATTCCAGCGTTTGTTAATGGCTCGGGAAGATCAGCCCCTGCAAACCCAAATGCTGTATGTAGCTGACCTGCAAAGCAGCTGTGTGTGAGAAAGAGAGAAATCAGCCAGAGAATGAGTAAGAGAGCTGAAAAAAATAAATGATGTGCTCTGCTTTCAGTCCATGAAAGCATAGCAACAGTGCGCTGGCATTAGCTACAGACATGCATCCGTAGAGAGGCATGAAAGCACTTCAGAGGGAGGTGGGAAAGCAAGGAAAGCATCAGCAAATATCCACAGAGAAGTCCCCAAAGTCAGGCAGGGTATCAAAAGGGAACAGACTGCCTGGATTGATCTGTTTAAGATGGCAGTATCTAAAATATCCAGCAGAATGATTTGCAAGCTGTGAGACCATACAAAGTGGCAATGCAAGAGACATGCAAGTAAAGGAAAGATACTCGAAGGGCTAAAATCACATAAGCTGGACAAAAGCATTTCCAGCCTGTTGCAGTTTGGAGGGATAGGAGGCAAAGCTTCTTCACGAGTTTCCCTCCTGCTCATTGTGCACACATCCACAAAGTGCAGTCTGAAATTCTCCAAAACACTGAGCATCACCTGGAAATGTTTCATGGGCTCTCCCGCTTGAAATGATCATCTAAATAAAGCAAAGATTCCTCTTCTCAGGTGCTGTGGACATGGTGCCTGATCCAAAGCTGCTGAAATGGATGGAACACCTTATGCTGAGCACCTTTAGCTCCCCTCAGTTATGATTGCTCCAAAGGACGATATGCAGCACTTACAATTTCCTTTCTAATTAAGACCTATGAACCAAATCAGATGGCATGAATCAGCATAACTTCTTTTTCCCTCTGTCTCTGGTAACGTTGGAAGGGAAAACCCCTGTGCTGACCTTGCTGGGTGAAGTTCCAGTTGTCCCAGTCATGAGGGAAAGGCTGCATCTCGTTGCAGATACAAACTGTAATAGCTGCACCATACTATGGGGCACCGAAAATGGGCCCACAGGCTTATGAGTTCAATCCTCCTTCTCAAATAGTCTCCCTTCAGGGACGGGTTGTTTGACCTTGAAATAGGATTGCAACTATAGCTGGTCAAAAATTTACTGCAGACATTGGTTCTGTTCAATGAAATGTCTGCAGGAAACATCTACTGATTCACTTACAAGGTCAAAAATAAATTGAACTGTTTTCAGTTTTTTTGGAATGAAATCAGAATCTTCCAGATCTCCCTCTCAGATTAATAATTTGGTTTGGTTTGGTTCTTGTCACTGAATCCTCTATTTCAGATTTTGAGTCTTTCATTCACTGTTTTTTTTTTACAACCCTCCAGCTGTCAGTTCTTCCACCACATGTCCTAGTCTCTCCCAATTCTCTCTTCTGTGGTCCTTCTAAGCCTTCTTGTCTCCAAGAAAGGCTGCAGCTTTTAAAATAAAACATTTTTATTTTTTTTAATTTAAATTTAACATATTATCACCAGCAAATAAGCTGAAGCAAAATTACTTTAACTTTTGCCTACCTGAGTTGGTTATGCAGTCCTGAAAATTATTCAAAGAATTCAGCATTTTATTATCTCTCACGCATAAGGCACGCGTAGAAAGGTCACCAGGCCAGCTCTGAGCTGCCACAAATCTGCTTCCAGTGTAACTGCAGCTTTGCCTCTATATGCTTTGGTATCTCTCGTGAAAAGGGAATCCTAGCTTTAAGCTACATCTTAAAAAGTATGTTTTAAGCATCCTAGCAGGAGTGAAGAGGCAGTATCTGAAACAAGGATGCAAACAGGTTGCTATAGGAGGAGAGAGGCTGTTGTTTTGGAGAGCAAGCAGTTGCTCTTTAAATGAGAAACTGTAGCACTGGAGGCCTCCACCTTGAGTAAATACATGTTGTGTGTACGGTACTTTTGATTAGCTTAATAGGCCAATGGATGTCACTGTTGCTCTACATAAACCAAAATGGGAAAGCAAAAAGATAATTAAAACAAAATAAGCTTATAGGAGAGAGTTCCCAAAGGCTTACATTTAATACTCCCTAACCTGGTGTATGCCGGTTTGGTTGGACAGCTTCTTCAGGGGCTTCGTAAGTGCATGTCTAATGTATCCTATTGTTAACTACAGAGATAAGGTCAGGCTAATAGCTATGTGTAAAAAAGGAAGGCTATTACCAAGGCTAACAAAGATGCAGAATGGAAATCAGAGACATCCGTGTACAGACAGACAGGGCTTGCATAGGAGGCAGGCTATCAACTTCTGCTCTACTCCCCACTCCATCACTTCTGCAAACTGCAGCCTAAGAGGGAGGAAACACTGAGAAATTGCCCCAAGGTCTGAAAATCAGGGTAGCTTTTTATTTGGATTTTGCATCTTGAAAGCCTACAGTACACACTCCCTTGTCATATTTGTGTAGTTGGAAGAGCAAACTGCACAGCAGCTCTGGGATTAAACAATAGATACAAGGTCACATTTCCCAAAACATCCGGCAACTTGGGAGTTCACAATTTTAGCGGGTCCTGTGTAATTTGGGCTGTGTCTGAAAGCAGGGACTTGGTCATTCAAATCCGAAGCAGCTGTTTAGACACTTTGAAAAATTTCCCTCATGATTGAATGATTCTTGCCTTTGAGGCTTATCTAAAGCCAGATTTTTCCAAGCAGTTATAAGCCTCGTGGTTCCTCCCATTTTACCACTTCATTTGCAACCTCTCCAAAACCTCAGTGGCAGGAAGCATTTGTTGATTAGTTTACTAGGAGGGATTCACGCTTGTGCAGCATGATGCTCACTGCTAGGAGAATCTAGGTCACCAAGAGGCTATTTTAGCAATTGCCAGAGATGCAGCTGCCGTATTTCTAGGTCAGTGGTCACTCCTACTTTAATGGCTTTATAAAGGTTTAAGAAACAAATGGAGGTTTTGCTTGCATTCCTATGTGAAGTCAGTAGCCTAAAATTTAATGAGAGGTGGCTTTCAGTTGATTCTTGCTGTTTCCATGAGCGGTAATTTACACTGAATTACTGACAAAGCTCAGGGAAAGTGGTAGAGAAAGGCGGAGCCACCAGAGCACAGAAAATACGTCCATCACATCCTTATGCATTTGCCCTTACAACATCTTCAAGGAGAGGAAAGATACAGGTCTGCAAACAGCCCCACCAAACACAGTGCCGGGCCTCCGACTGTTTTAAGTCACAGCTGCTTGTTCAGGGCAGTCGCAAAGTGAACTGCCCACAAGCAAAGCTGCCTCTTATAAACCCACTGTAAGTCCACTGCCTGTGTCCTGCTGATGAAAACTCCTCAAGCTTTGTCTAATACAGCCATCTTCCTAACTGCATCACAACCTCTGTGGAGTCAGTTTCAGATTTATTATACACACCGTGTCATGTTGCACATGTAACATGCCCTCTTGGTTTGCTCTGCCTAAGAGTCGTTCTACTTTATGAGCATGTTTTTGTTGCTGCCACCTCTTCCGCCCTCTCCATCAAACTCACTAAGACGTGTGTAATCTAATTTAATAGCAAGTAAGGAGCACTCACTCTTATCACCTAGTAATCTGCAATTAAATACAGCTTGCACAACTCTGACGTAAGCTCATGATGCTGAGGTCCCCAACCCTTCTGCAGCTTTTGGCAAGATCCCAGGAACCTGACCGCCAGGTCCGCAGGGTCACCATGAAGTCACCCAAAAACAGAGACAAAAGGTTTGAATGGTGTGAGAGAAAACAAAGAACGCTTCAAAAGGTTTTAGGAGTGTGAAGCTTCTGATCCAGATCTAATTCTGTCAAAATATGGGAGCTGTGATCTCAGTTGCCCCATGTATGCAAGGATCCTATCTCTGTGACAAGGGCTCAAGTCAACTGGAATTTGTTTCCTGAAATGAAGAATATTATCTAATCAATAGGGAAAGATGAGTGCCTAAGGCTTGCCCTAATTTAATAGCTCTGAATGCCAAAATACGCTTGGCATCCCTCAAAGTCTTGGTAAGAAGAATAATAATTCAATTTCTTTCACATGCTGTTTCACAAGTAACCACTGTGCAAACCAACAAAACCAAAAAGGGAACCTCAACTACAGATAATTTAGCAATGGGAGTGCAGCACAGCTATAAGCCACAGAAGTGAAAACCTCTAAGCTAGCAAAGGTGGATTCAGATCTGTAAATTACCATCACCAAGCTTGTAGGCCAAGTATGTTCTTATAAGAGACTTGACATACCACTGACCAGCTCCACAGAACCACTGAAACACATGACTCTGGTCTGCTCTCTGGCAATGAGCTTGGTCTGAGACGTTTTCAAGATGCTGATGAAATTACTTTGTTATCCTATGAGATCCCTTAGGAAAGTCTTCTTGCTCTGTCTCAGAATAGGCTGAGCTCATTTCAGCCTCTCCCAAGAACAAGAATCCTGTGGGTTGCCTATTCATAATAAACAAGAACAAGCCTGTGGTAAGTCTGTGTCCTGCACTGCTGGTAGTTACTGTTTATGCCCACTCTGAGGACACAGAGATATTTCACAGAACGATGACTCTGCCTCCTCTACCCTGTTATTAGTCCTCCATGAGACATCTTACCAATTACTTCCTGAAATGAGAACCACACTTACCACATATGTAAAGGCACACTTAAATTAACCTTTATTTTTTTAACTTTCAAACCCCTCAGACTAAAATTTTAAGTGCCTACATTCGCTTTTACAGTTGGATAAAGTTTTGTTTCCCCTGTGTGAATCAAGTCACTATTTACAAGTCAACGGGTCTAAAAAACCTTCCCCTGTGCTTATCAATACAATGTCATGCATAAATCTTGTGGTTACACGTTATTGCTGAAATTACGGAGAACAGAATTTGTTCAGCTATTTCTCCAGACTGAGAGATGGAGAATTTGCCAAGTGCCAAACGTCACTTGCAACATGTGTATATATGAGGGTTTATTTCCGCTCCTAATTAGGTCAGCATTACTCGGTGAAGCCTGGCTTGGAGGCTTTCTTCCCACCAATGCTACCCCAGGTGGTACAACAAGGCATGGCTGGAAACAATTTCCTTCTGTTCTTCCCAGGCATCCCGTGGAAGAGCTGGCCCCATGAACACGGTGGAGGTGTTCAGCATTACATGGTTGCCACTGAGCAACTATTCTTCCTGGGCTGTTTCATCCACAGGTGGGAGGTGTGACCTCAAGACTGGCAAAGGAAAATAATAAGGATGTGGCTAACACCCTGCAAAAAAAGGCCACGGCTCAGTTCAGTGGCAAGAACCTGTTTCCTTTAGCATCAACCTCTAAGGAGCAGTTACTGGTCTTGGCTCTTTGTGCTGATGGGCTTTTTCAGATGTTTTGTGACGGCACTTTCAGAACCTCCCCTGCCATTTCCCATCTGTTACTCAGCCCTGTGGTTGGACGGCTTTGACAGAGGGAAAAGCCCTCTGCTACAGCCGCCCAGGGAGTCGCTCAGCATCGTAACACTGATGCTGTGATACCATGAAGTCAGTCGCCCTGTGCTGTCATACAATTAAACTCTTGTTAGCTTCCATCACTAAAAGACATTGTGGTTTATTTACATTGGAAGAGGCCAAGTAGAGGAATTCACACTTAACCCTTAAAGTAAATAACAAACAAGAAACACTTGAATCTCTAAGTGGTACAGAATGACTTAATCTAGAGTTGGGTAAAACACCTAAAAATCTTAGACATCTAAATAAAATTGCCTAGGTTTAAGTATGCCAAAGCTGCAACTCATGATGATTTCCCCGGGACTGTCATAGATATTAAGTATTTTTGAAAAGCCAAGCCAGTTATATTTTAATTTCCAAACACTTGGACTCTAAGAAAAGTAATCACTTGAACAGTGATGTCTTCAGGAATCACATAGTAATTCAAGACTATGTGACAACAGAGCTCTGAAAGACTGACCATTTAACAGCTGATCAGCAGCCACTGAAAACAAGCCCGTGCCCTTGATCCGCTCTCAAGAAGAAAGAGTCCACCCTACAAAATATCTCAGAGCAATTTGCACTAAGTATAGTGACACTGGCAGGCAGAGCACCCTGGCAGAAAAGAAAGGTGTCCCATAATTTTATAAGATCAAGATTAAATTATAAAATACGTTGTTGCTATAAAGCAAGGCTGCTCCACACCTGGTATCGTTAGGTCCTAACTCCTGTTGGGTGAAAATACTCAGTGCCAACATGGTCATTTCTGCATGTGGGCAAAGGCAAAGCAGATTGTTTTCTAGAATCAGGTCTGGAAGATTGCAAATTCAGTGTTGGGTCTGGAAAATAGATCTCTCTGCAGTCTCTAGTTCTTCAACTAATTACTGAATCTCATACCCAGATCCTGCATAAACAAACCAACAGAAGAGGAGCAAATATTATGCACTTCATATGACTGCTGATCAAACATGCAAACCAAGTGAACACAGGACTTGTCTGAATGACACAATGCCCACCTGCGATTAAGCTCCCAGTGTGATGTGATGCTATTCCGATCAGCTGGTCATCATCTCTAACCATACATTCAACAACAGAAACATACACTGTCACAATACGGAGACAGTATAGAGTCTTGGCAGGGACTGAGCACGAGACAAATGAAGAAAGCAAACCAGCCCATTGACAGCACCATTCACAGGCTGCTGCTAGTGGGCCTGGGGTAGGCTGCAACTGCATCACAGGAAAATATCACTTCCTAAGCACAGCTGGTTGTATCAGCATAAAAGATTCAACTGTGTTGACCTATACAGGTCCACGCTTAAGAGAAGAAGAAAACGACACAAAACAGAATGAGAGGTGACAGCAAAATTCAGTGTCCCAGCTCACCATGTCTCTGAGTGTCCAGTCCCTCACAAAACAGGATAGACAAAACAAGTAGCAGTGAATTGCCTTCAATTGTCACCAAAGGGGGCAAAAGTTTTCATGATAGATGAGGAAGCCACAGCAAAAGGCCTGCCAGGGAATGCTTCGCAAAAGATCCGGTGTGCCCAAGTGGGGTGTAAAACACCAAATCAACCGTAAAAATTGCACAAGCTCATCAAACCTGCAGAGCTGGGGTACGCACCGTCGCAATGCGGTCCAGAAGGCCAGGATCTTCTTAAGTGCATGCAGATTTGACTGCATCGTGAGCTCTGCCAGGAGGCTGTTCTCAGCGAGGAGGGTAAAGTACCTTCACCATCAGCGCTGCAGGTTGTGATGAGGAAGGTGAGGCAGCACATGGGAAGGTAGGCCAGGGGCAGGAAGAGAGAAGGAGCCAGCCTTGCTCACCCTTTTAACAGGCAGGCAGTAATAATGACAGAGCTCCACTTGCCAGCAGTCAGACAGCCATAGCTTGTTGTATGCTCCCATTGCAGTAATTGCCATTGCTGCAGGCATTGAGCTGATGAGACACGAGTAAAGGAGAGCAAGGTGACTAAAACAGGGAAGGGAGAGCAGAAGGGATGCAAGAAGGAGAAGTTAACTTGTTTTTTACCCCTTAGAAAAGCACTGCCATCTGCTGTGAAGCTAATGGCAGGCCCCCATGTTTTAGTGATCCTGAGCTGTCAAAGCTCAAACAGATCAGCGCTGCCTCACAGACTTGCACAAGGGAGTGATGATTTATCCCAACCCCATACTGACACTTTAGTCAGAGCCTGAAATGTTCTTGTAACTAACTATAAAACACCCTATTTCAGTTTCACAGGTCCTTGGGAAATGCTAATAAAAAGAAACTGGCAATACCAGCAGTTGTTACATCTTTTCTGGTTTTGATCAGTTACCCTGTGTGGTCTCTAAAAAGAAGAGCGATTGGAAACAAATTTTACTGCCAGTTTCACAACCACACCTACAGGTGCTCTCAACCCAGCCCTTACATTGGGAACTAAAGGCTGCGGTTGGGTAATAGCCTGGTCTTTCCTGGCTCAGATGCTGCCTCTTCAGATACTGCCTCTTCTCCTCGAGCAATGAGAACCAGTCCTGGGCAGGTCCTTTGCTTCCCTGTATGGAGCGATACCGCAGGGCTGACGACTGGGGAAAAGCTGTTGTCACACGGGTCCCTCTCCTCCTCAGCTGCTGCTTCTCACCTGCCCCAGAGGGGAAGAGAAAGAGATGAAAAAGGCAGAGAGCGGTATGATGAAATTAATAAGTGAACCCAGAAAGAAATGACAGAGAAACCACAGAGAAAAAGAAACCCAGAAAAAGGCAGACAAGGAAATCGTTACGAGAAAAGGTTACCTTACTGAATCACACATGATAACCTTTCTGTGCATATTTTGTGCTATCTTATAAAATTAAATTATTAATTTTCTCATAGAGGGTACTATAAAACATTTATGAAACGGATTTCATTCCTTACTATATTCTGAAAGATAGTGGCTCAGTTAGGTCCATCATGTACCCATCCACATTAAGTTAAATAAGATTTTCCAATAAGATAAGGACTTTTTTGCCCCAGTCCCCCTGTTTCAGATCCTGAAGAAAGCAGGAATTATTTGACCTGTCACATAGATAGGGAGCCTGAAGCACTGCTAAATTTATAGATAAAGATCTTTATAAAGCAGGTGCCTAAATTCATAGCCTGAGTTTCAAAAGCACAGAGCAGTTTGCAGACCTCACTGACTTCAAAGAGTCCTGCTCAGCCATTCACACAGTTTTGGAAAAGAAAGAAAAAGATAAGGATCCCATTTGTTTGAAGGTTGGTCTGTAGGTCAGGGTTAGGATGGGAAGCAGGGCTGAGCAAAATGAAGGCACAAGCACATTACAGGCTCGGCGCAGGAGCTCGCTGTAATCCACCAGTTTACCGTAATCTGCTGTGCTTGCTCTGGCGGAAGTTTGCTCTGGGAGGAACATGCTGATTTTCCCAAGCGAGCTCTGCCCTGCCCTCTTGCTGTCCTGGTACAGTGTGGATTTGCTAAGTTTATGGTTATTTTCCCCTCGCCGTGCAAAGGGTCTATGTCTTCTCACTGTACCAGTAACAGGAGATCAGTCTACCTTGAGCTTTACTAACGATGTGCTGAAATTCAAAATGTTTTCTTTAAAGAGTACACCAGCAGCAGAGCAGTGCTCTCCTTTGATCTTCAACCTCAACCATTTCCTGCTCTGCTTTTTCCCTCATCGCTTCTGATACTGAACTCCTCCGGACGTCCCAAAGAACATGCCACCATTAAACAGGAGGACCAGAAGCAAGGAAAGTACCAATAATCTCACTCCAAAACCAATATATCTACTCAACATCTCTAATTACAGACAGCCAGGACAGATTCACAAGCCTTGTGCTGCAGACAGGAATGTTTTTAATTACATATGGCCACTAGACTGCCAGGTAGCCAATTTCTCTGTCAAATTATCCAAGTATGGTTCCTCCCTCCTCATCGTATACATCTCTGAAGCTGCTAACGCTGAAAGCAGCTACACCCGGGATTAAAGATCACTGTGGATGCCAACCCCGGCCTTGCTAATACTTCACAACAAGATGGATCACTGCATGGGCTCTCCTCAAATGCCCCTCCTGTGGGCGTTAAAAGATTTTGCCTTAGAATTTGTCTTGATTGGATTAACATCATCTGTCCACGCACCCATGAGACCCCACAGGAGCTCTGTGTAATGCTGTAGTTAAACAATAAGATACCACAGGGCAGAAATGGCGGGGTATTCATTCCCATCTCAAATCTTGAATATGAACTCTTGTCAACAGTACTCCCAAAAGGGAAATGAAACGTCCTCTAATTCTGGCTCTGTGGTCAGAATTTGCAAGCTCCCATAAAATGTCAGAGGAAAAGAAGGATCTGTCTCTGCCACTGGCTTGAATTCAGGTAAGTGGGCAGGGTGATGCTAGTATCGGGCATTTCTGAGCACATGCCATCCTCCAAAGTTCATCAAGCCATCATTTCTATTATAGTAGAGAAACCCTTATGACGTCAAGTAAGAAGCAGTTGCAAAGGTAACCGTGATGCTGAGAATAAAATTTGGATCTTGATACACATGACATGACAAGGAAATGCATTGTGTGACTCCAAGGAATTAAATAAAGCCAGTCAACAATGATCGAAGCAAAAGCACTCGAACCACAGGGAAGGCAGCAGAACATTTTAAGGCAATGTAAACTTCCTGCTATTGCAACAAAAAAAGCTGCCTTTAGCTTCTTAATCTGAATTATTCTGCCTGAAGAAAACATGGTCAGGCTGTGATTCAGATACTTCTTGTGGTAAGAAAAAGAGACCACGATCTCTTATAAGTGCTGTGACATCTCTTTTTCAGAAGTACATCCGACTTAGGCAAATACATCAGTGAGCACATTTATCAGTGTTTTACACCCAGCTGAGACCTTTCTATTGCTTAACAGATAAAGCATGGGTTATTACAAATACTGACAGCATTCGAGTTACCTGACCAAAGAGAAGACACAAATTGTCCAGAAACTCTGGCCAGCTGTTTAAGAAAGCTGCGTTAATTAAAAAACTTTCAGCCACCCCCTTACTTTTAATCCTAAAGCAAAAGGATTCTGAATACAGGGCAGATCACTGCCTGCAGACTGACACCCAGCAGGCCTTGGGTGACCAGCTTCTTCCAGCTGGGCATAAGTCCCTCAGAAACACCTTTCACCTTGCTCACTGGGTTTTCCCATACACAGGACTCACTGCAGAAACAGCTCCTCTTGGATGATTTCACCAAAGATACTGACTGAATGGCTTGATAAACAGAAAACTTTGAGGGAAACTCAAATTATGCAATTTGTGATAGCTAAGAACCTCCATATTTCTAAAGAAAAAAGGGGATACTTATAACACAACTTTTCACTTGGTTATTCTACATGCAAAATAGTTTACTCTCGTCCAGCACTCAGGATCCTTGTGTAGATAAGTCCCATTTCTAATTTTGATGCAGCACAGAACAGGAGCATGATCTTTCTTATCAACCTCCTCCGACACCCTGTCACCCTGAACATGGAAAGAACTATCAGCTTCTACTTTTGAACCCTAATTTGGGAGGGTGCTTGAAGCCAGCACTGGCTGTTGAGCACGTCCCTGCATTCTGTGCACATGCTTAATTTGCAGCATGATCTGAAGTCCACTATAATAAGACACACACAGGCTTGGCGTGACGAAGAGGCTTACGTGCTTTACTGAATGCAGGTGGCTGAGGTGTCTGTCTGACTGAAATGGACCGCAACCCAACTTTCTTCACATAGGGATCCGCTCAGCAAACTGGGATCGGCAGCCCCACAAATCATAACCAGATGGAAAATCGTGTTTTTCCTTCTAAAAGAAAATCAAATGTTTGCTGAGAGGGCACAAAGGTTCCCATCTAGCATTCTACCTCCTTCCATCAGTGGCACAGTAAAATCCTGATTTGTTGGAGGCAAAATGATTTCTGAAAGGAGGGCATCTCAGTGGCAAGCAACTTGCCAGAGTTTTCTTTGGTCACTAGCTCTCACATAAATCTTTCTCCTGCAGAACTGTCTACCTGGATGATGTATTTTGTTTAAAACAGTGACACTGATAGATCTCCACAAACTCCTTCACCTCTTGGAGAGGCTTAATAATGAAATGTGAAGCTTCACAATGTCACATCGAATAAGTTCTTCACAAGTTCATTGGGTATTATAGCGTAAAACTCCTGCTAAGATTTCTTTGGTGGCTTTCTTCAGTCTGCCTTACTGCCATTGTGACAAAAATTATGCAGAAAAAGGTTCCAAGTTAGCTGTCACGGCCAAGTTTTTTTCATGTTTAAAGCAAATTCGGGGAAAAACGAAGGCAGCTAGGCATTCATCACTTCCAAGACACAACACAAGAAAGCACTTGTACTTATGTTAACCTGAAGTACATGCCCAAGAGCTTTGCTTAAAGCAGGACCATGACTCTTTCCACAAGTATTCGTATGTAACTGATGTTGCATTAACACCCTGTCTGTTAATTTGGCGTAATATTAGCTATGAACTTTCCTGTTTCCTGATGGCAGAGATGCTGCAGAATGACCTTCGGCCACGCTGGCAGGAGCTGCCAACGTGCTGGTAAGGTTCACAAAAGGCAAAGTCAATGTGTATGACGGGGGCCTGGCTGCTAAATGATCCTGTTCCAAAGTTTTCATGCGTTTCTAAGAGGAAATGAAGTTTCAAGCTAAATAGTAAACGCTTTGTTTTGAGCAGAAAATTATGACTATTGTCATGAAAAAAGCCAGTGCCATCTGACCACTGTCTTGGGACTGGGAAATGACACCACACTGTCCTGTGAAGATTGCTGTTCAGTTACCACGTTTGGTCAGGCAACGTCTCTCATGACAGCCTGCCTACCTCTTCTCTCCAGGCAGATAAACTGTGATGAAATGTGGGACATAACATCCCATCACGAAACCCAGGCTTCTAAAGAGAATGGAAGAGCGAGTCAACTAGAATGGAAATATTTTTATTTTTAGCCTCCAAATTTCCACATTTGGGTTTTTGGGTTTTTTTTTCCTTCCAAAAGGGTTGAGGGGACAGTTTTTATAGATCTGTCACAGACATCCAGCTGTGGTGTCTTGTTTTGCTGGCTGGGTTCTGGACTGCCAGACCCACCAAGGTTACTACTGATTTACTGTTGGTTATAGAGAAATAATGTTTACAAGAATAAAAATGTGAAAATGCAAGTTCTTAGAGCCTCATCAAGGAAAACAGCTCACCTCCAAGTCTGAGGGTTTTCAGAACTAGGGCTTTGGTTCAGTTCCAGTATTTTATTTAAGCCATTAAGGAAATGTGAGGTCTTTTTAAAAAGTTTGGACCTATGACTGAATATTTCCAAAGGTCAAAACTGAAGTTTTTTCATTTCTACCAGAAGTGATGCTGGTCTTGTGAGCCGGGGCTGGGAGCAGAAATGCAGCATGTCATCACTGAAGCCAACGCATTGATGCTAGCAGAAGATCCTTATGCACAAGAAATGTAGTAAAAACTAGATGAAATGACTGAGAGCATTTGGAGTGGCCTGGATCTCTCTTTGCACAGGCCAGACATTCAAGGTCTTTTTATTCCCTGGCATATACTATATCAAGTGAAATAGACATGCGGTGCACACAATTATTTTCCATTTACTCCAGAATAAATGAGAACAGAATCAGACTCCAAAGTAATTGCTTGAGAACTGTTAGTGAACTTTCTCTGTAAGTCTCTGTAAAGCTCTGAGCCACCCAACATGCATACGGTATTAATTTTAAGGGGATAAATAATGCAGAGCAAAGAAAAAAAAAATCCCGCGCAGTCAACCCACAACATTCCAGAGCTATTTACTGGATGGATTTTTTGGTCATTTTATAGGTTTTTTAACAGTTTTAAACACTGTCCTGCTTGATTCATTAGTTTGGTCTCCAGTGAGTAACTGGAGGTTTTTACAAGTCCAGCAAACACTCCGCTATTATATTATTCTAACCCAAGCTATAATAGCAGTGATCTGTGACAGTTTGATAGCTGCTGTATATACAGAGCTGGGGCTTGGATTTTTTTTCCTTTCCTCTTTTTCTTTTCCTTTTGGTGACAGCTGGGAGAAGGTAGCGACAGCCAATCTTGTAACGTGCTGATTTGTTCTGCTGATGTCTCTCACCCTCCAGCTTGTTAGATGTATTTTTCAGCATACACTAAAAAACTACTGAAAACAATCCTGCAGCGTAAAAGGTGCAGGCAGCAACTTTCTGACACTTCTCAGGAATTGCCATCACTGGGAATTCTCATGCCCCACCACCCACCCTGAGTAACCTTCATAACAAAACAGGGCTGAATGCCTTCAGAAATTATTCAGGTCAGAGCAAATGTTGCTCATGTTTTATCACCCGGGAAACTCAGAAACTTTCCAAGAATGAAGTTATGGGAGCCGGGCAAGCCAGGGAGCTCTAATGTACTGTCTCTCGCAGACAACAAGGCCTCAGTGTCAAAGCAACAAGACCAAGGGCAGAGAGAGGGGAGAAGAAAGCCGCCCTGAGAACCTGCAGGACACTGGTTACAAACAGGTGGCTGAATACCAAAGAAAGAGACACAGAAAGAACAAGCAGCAAGACACAGGCATGAATGGAATATATTTTACAGCCTGGCATGAGGAATTTAAGGAATTAAGACGGTTCCTTTTTGTTCCCCAGCTTAGCAGAAATATTCAGGCTTTAATTATCACTCATCTTGTTGATGGAACATAAATCCCCAAGAATCCCCTTCTGGGGCACTCTGCAGTCTTTGACTTACCTGACACCCAGAAAGAATTTGATTTTGAGCCTGACATTGCCGTCAGCAAATAAGAGAAACTGGTGTTAGAGGTTTTAGCCTCCTTTGTTGATCTTGGCGTGCGCAGTTTGAGGCAGATGATTGGCATTAAACAAAAAAGTCCAATGTGCTTTTGCCCTAAATTCCAGGGCGCTACTCTGTGACAGGAGTTCCAGCAGTCACCTCTCTCCCTTCTTCCAGCACATGGCCTCTCTATCCAAGGACTTGATCCTGCAAGGCTGCGTGTGCTGTCCTCACAGCAGCACGGGGGTAATCCAGATCATTTCAGTGGAACTACTCACGTTCTTAAAGCTGATCATGATCTTAAAAGCTTTGCTGGATCAGACCAGAATATTTGACAGTGCACGGGACTGAGTCACCTGGGAACCACTTATTTTGGTAAGCCTTCTTCCTAGCAGGTCTGCTGGTCACCTTCACAACAGTGCTGCAAGCAAAAGGCATTTCTGAAGTGATTTGCTGCAAAATTGCACTGTAAACTCCTGATTGCAGGCAACATGCATGCCCTTTTGCTCGAGCGGCCCAACAGATATCCTCAGTAAGTGACAAAGGCAATGAAATTATGAGCGGAGCAATTTCCAAACTCTGGGACAGGTCAGCATCAGACTGAAGTGTAAATCATGGATTTTTGGCTTGCCTTTAACTATGTCAGTACTTGTGAGTAAAGTGAGTAAAGAAAACCTTGTGACCTCCAGGCCTGGAGTAGCTCACTGAACTCATGGGGACTCACCATGAAAGGCATGTTGCAGGTCTGAGCCCAAGGTGAGTATTAACATCTTCAAGACTCTTCAGCTCAGGTTTCAATGAAAATCTCCCTCTAACTCGCCTCCATTTCTGTTAGAGCCCAAAAGGGTTTAAAGGCAATGTCAGATGAAAGATCTGCAGGGAGTTAAAGGCCCTATTGTCTGTCAGCCTGACTTTAAGCCCTCAGCGGTGCAGAATGTGTTTTGGTCTGTGCTCCGGAGCTCTTGCTACTCTAACCACATTGCATTAGCTGTATTCTGCCCCATTTGCTCAGCCTGTTTCCTCCACCCAGGTCACAGGAATGTGACTGAGAATAAATCAGCTAGAGAGAAGCCTCCTCTTTACATCTCTAAGGCTTGATGTAGTTTATGCACAGGATTTAAAGCAACTCACTCTGTTGTTCCTGTGCCCTCTGGCAATCTACATTCAATGCAGAAGCCAGGTTTTATAGCATAAACAAAGCAGGTTGCTAAATAATTGAGCTGACAAACTGGTTGGAAAGGGTGTGCTTCCATCTGGCAAAGAGGCAAGCTGGTCCCTTGACCTCAGGAACAAATCCTGCCCCTGCTTTTAGGGAATGGACATCACCACCACCCTCCAGTCCTACCAATGTGTCAGGTGATAAAGGTAGGTGACCAATATGTATGGTCTTAGAGATTAGGCCCTGAGACATCAGGAGTCCTGCTTGGCTTAACCTTAAAACACACAGGCTAGCAGCCACGTAGTTGCTTTTTTTTTTTTTTTTTTTTTTTTTTTTTGAGGCATGGGCATAAGATGTGGGGACAATTCCCAAGGATCCTCTTTCCAGCCACTACCCCATTCCTCTCTATTCCTCCAGAGGAAGGAACTAGGAAGATGTTGGGTAGCTGCCAAAACGAGAAGGAGGAGTCACTAGAGCCAGTGGCAGAGCTCAGGAACTGGGAAGAGCACCACGGCTGTAAACGATTACAGTGAAATCTTCCTAAGGGTAATCAGTGAACGCTTTTCCTGGAATACTCTTATATGCTTTACTCATTCCTGCCTTACAGAAACATAGCGATGTACCATGTCCCTCCAGCATGAACTGTGGTGGCTTTGTTCAGCCAGCAAGCAATCACAGCAGCTGTTATACTGTACTCTTCATTTCCCTGGAGGGAAGCTGAGATGGCAGCGACTGAAAAATAAAAATCTTCTCATCAAGTAAATTTTATCCTTGGTGAATCTATCTTTGAATGTTAGCCCATAAGAGCAAACGTGGGTAAAGAACCTGAAATGTGACAACATGAACTCAGAGCTGGCATAAGATTTACACTAGAGTAATTTTCATTAAAAAGATAAGATCTTTCAGAATTCTTAGGCAGCTTATGGTAACTACGAACACTTATTCATTCTTTAAAAAAGCCATTTGTTATAAACTCTTATAAGCACACACACCCTCCAGGGGTAAGTCAGATGAAAGATGTCTGCCTGTTAAGTTCCATGACAGAAAATATTTTAATGACTTTGAAATTAAAGTGAGATCCTCTTACATACACCTTAACTATGAAAAAATAATGCTTAGCTCTTAGGTCTTTTCTTCAGGAAAAGGTAAAGCACAAATCCAGTGCCACCCTGAAGATGAGTGGCAGAGCTGGGAGTGGAATAGGGTCTCACATGTCTGAACCTAATGGAAAGACAAATAACCACTGTAGAGCAGAGGAAGGCTGCAAGGATCAGTTACAGTACCTCGGACGAATACGGAACTGTAGCTCCTGATGTCTGTCACCAAACAGCACACTTCGAAAAATTTCAATTTTCAGAACTGTTCTCAGTAACAGCTAGTGCTGTTTCATGTCCTGCTGCTGGGAATGATTTCCCAAAAGAAATTACTGGTTTTCCATAACATCAATCTGTTGATGCAGATGGGATTAAGAGAATGCAGCTCAGTGCATAAATGCATAAGAAAGAAACCACATGACTTTCTGCTGCTGAGCGTTGCTTTGAGAACTAACCTCACACACCTAGTAGGCACAAATGATACCATACATTCAAAAAGACCTGCATTCCTACTTAATGAGGACATTAAAATGGCATCTCTTAATTTATTTGTGAATTAGTTCTTTGGAAACGACATGAAAAGTGCAATCATCACAAAAACATTCGAACACCACATTTGTTTCTTATCATGAAAGAGAAACAAGAAGAGTCTTACAGAGGACGGAAAGCATTTGGTAAAGCTCATCTATTTCACAAGACAAGTCTCTTCAAGAGTTCAAGACTGCAATGGCCTCTTTCAAAGCAGCTCGCAGACCAGCCACAGTGCTAGGCCACTCAGCGCTTTCCAAGCACAAAAACTTCGCACCAAATATCACTAATAAAATAAATGTATTTGGGCCAAATAACTCCATGCTGTAGCTTCACAGGCAATACACTTCTGTCACAAATAAATGTGACCTGCTGAATCAGCCCTGAAGGTTGCAGTGCCGCAATGATGGCCGTAACGCCCTTTGGGTTGATGAGGACTACCTGATACCACAGGGCAGATTGAAGATTTCTGCTGCCTGAGGGCCTGACTCTGCCTTTTGCTCTGCTTTTATGGCAGCAAGCACTCTTGGTTCCTAACCCATGAGCAGGGCTCGTACGAGAGACAACCATGTAGATAACAACTAGCAATAATTAGCAGCCAGTGTCCTGATTCCAAGGCCAGTGCTGTATCCAGCATACCTTACTGCCTCCAACTCACATGCAGGGGATTGTTCAGTTATTTGAAAAATGTCTTGTCTTAATCTCCTCATTTCAGCTACCTCTTTTCAACAAAGCATTGCAGGACTAGACCTGATCCAAAACATCCACTGGATAGGAACCAGGTCATGAAGTTGACCAAGTCATTTATAAAAAAAAGATACAGGACATTGCAAAGGAGTTGCTCTACCCTGCCATCTGCTAAAACAGAAATTCAGGATCAGTCATTAACGCCAAGTAAAGCTGACATTGCTGGACCTTTCTCTCCATTATCTGGACAACACATTAGCTCCTCAGACTGTCCGTTCCTCAGAGGCTCAGACAAAACTGGGACAAGGAACAAAGCACCTTTCACCCCAGAGCATGTTGTGGGTCAGAAGGTCATAAGACAGCTCAAATTAACCTCGCAACTGCTGCTAAAAAGTTCAGGGCCCTGGAAAATACTCCTCTGCACGTCTCCCAGGGTGCGGTCAATGCTGGGAAGAACAAACGTGAGTGTGGGCAACACTTGGCAGTTCAGGCCTGCAAGCTTTTACTCACATGAGTAATCCTTATTGTCTGATTAGTCTCACTGCAGCCATGAGGGGAAAGGGTGCCCATGTACACCTGCAGAAGGAGGAGAAGAGGCCTTAGCAATGGAAACTGTGCCGAGACATGAACGGCGGTATTTTTGCAGTCCCTTCGTCCGCTGTGACTTTTCCACATTTCCCAGTCCATCCCTTTGTTTTTCCTCTTTCTTTTCCTCTAGTACTTGTCCTTGTCAGTGAGGCAAAAGCCCTTGGAAAGAACTGCCAGCAGTTTCCTGGTGGCCCCCACACATCGCAGGCTGGATGTGCTGTGTAGCAATGTCATTGTGTGGCATTGCATCACACAGGTGCACACAGGGGATGTAAAGACGTAGAAACACCCTTAGGAGAGGCTGGGAGCAACAAATATATTACAGGAAAACCTGTTTACAAGAGCTGTTCCAACTCAGTGTTTCAGATCCATTAGCGGCTCAGGCTGTTCAGTTCTGTTCAGTCTGCACAACTGACAGAGTCAGACCAGCACTTACTGCTGCCTCCTTCAACAGCACGTGTAGGAGAAGAGGCTCTTGCTTCACTACTTCCATTGAAGGACAAGTCTTACCTGCAACCTGCTTTTAGTGACTAGCTGCACTTAGGTACATAAACCACATAATGAACGAAATACCCCGAAAGACTTGTGGACAATTTGCAGGCCAAAACCAAACTCCCCGCTGTTCCTCACCATTTCTTTCCCAGCACAGTTCTCTTAAACAAGCGTGCAAAACAAATATGGCTTACTTTTGGTTTACTCTGAAGCAATGCATATGCCCACACCCACACACGCCCATTCCCACACTGTGAGCTGTAAAATGGCTTCCAGCCCTGTGGCTTATGTTTTATCTTCAGCTTCAAACAAACAAAGATATACATAAAGGAAGATACAAAGCTGTGTCTCCCTGGGTTCTCCTCTGCTTTACGGTACCTCCGGTGCCTTGTTATGTGTTCTTCATTTCTGGCAAACCCTGCGAGAGCTGAAGCACTGCAGAATTTTCAGGGGTAGGGAAATGCCAGAATTATAGGCATAAAAGTGATTTTCAGCAGAGATCCTGAGTTAAGAGGCAAGACTTCTCAGCCATACCATGACCTACTGGGATGGAAGGGAGCAGACCACAGACAGTGTCAGCTTTACTTGAGAAATCCTATAGATTCTAACACTTTTGGAGAGCTACAGGTACCTGGGGTGCTCTGTTTATTACACATACTTTCAGAGGTGCTGGAAGTACAAGCCAACTTTGTAGTGCTCATGGCACCAGCCCCACCGCAAAGACGGAATGACCAGTTAGGCAATGGGGAAGCAGAAAGGCGAAGGTCATATACTGGCCCTGTCACCGGAGCACCCATCTTCCAAGCCCTGGAGAGACATCACAGCTACCTGCCTGGCACTGCAATCATGGCATCCTTCAAGCTACATGAAGTTTGAAGACTACTTCTCCCACCAACAGCAATGTCCTCCATGCCCTTCCCTATAACTGGCAGTTTCCAGCTCCTGGGCATGTGGGACTGAATAGACCTGCGGGCTCCCACAGGCTGGATGAGAGGGAAAATGATGAAGAATCAGTTTCTTTTTTTAGCTTCAGAAAGCTCATTCTTGGGTGACTGCGGCTGAGGAAGGTGATATTTTTCTTTCGCTAAGAAGCAGTTCTCACCATCTACTTAGCAAGAAAATCTCCTGGGCTGTGGTTACAGCAACCAAGTCAAAGTACAAAGACATTCCTCTGAAAATTAGAGAGAAAGACCTTTTTTTTCCCCTTTTAATTGCCATTTCATACCTTCAGCGGTGCAATGTATTTTGCAAAGTGCCTTGCACATGGTAATTAAGCCTCATACCATCCCTCACCTCAGGAAGGACTGTCACACACACTGCCCAGACAGAGAAATGCAAATACGCAAAAGTAAACATCTTGCCTCTCAACTCACAGTGAATATATGGCAAAGGCAGAAATGCAACCCAGGCATCCTGACCCTCTAATATTTGAGCTCCTCTCTCCCTGACACCTCCAAATAAAGAAGAAAACTCTTTTCTGCTCAGTGGCGACAATCTGGTTCCTATTCTACCGCTCTTCTACCAGCCAGCCGTGCAAGCACACAGGCTGAGAGCAGAGGGCACAGAGACCAGACTGTCCATTCAGGTCTGCAGGTGCTCCAGCCTAAACAGAGAGGAGTCAGTAACACCTTGCTAAAAAATTCAGGCTGATGTAAGACCTGTTCCATGGGGAGAAAGAGACTGCCAGTTTGCAGACCAGGCAGCTCACTGAGTAAGATATAGGTTTCTCTGCAGCTCTAGGGCCCATGTATCATCAAAGGCCTGTTTATGTACTAAGCAAATGCTTTTCTGAGCAGTGGGTTCCTTTTCAGAGTAATGGAAATTGACTGGGGAGTGATGGGATTTTTTACAGATCTCCCTCTTTCTTGAGGAGCCACCATTTGCATTTCTGCCTTGGCACACAACCTGACAAAGACCAACAGGCTAGTGTTTTCCCTGAGTGCTAAGCTGCTGTGTTATTTTGATGAAAAATGTGGGACAAAATGAAGAATGCTGACCAGCATTTTACTGTAGGTTAAATGGATATCGCTTCACCAAAGGCACAAGATTTCCATCCCATTTGCTAAAGGAGGATCAGCCCAGTGGCATATCTTTGCATTACTAAGCTGCCTGTGCACTGTCTCTTTGCTTCTAGCCAATGCCTGCACAAAGCAAAACACCAAGTTGCACAAAATTGCCCCAAGAGGAAACAGTTACCCATCATTATAGCAATCCAGCAAGAGTCTGAAATGGTACACCTAGTAATTAGACTTTATACAATGTAACTACAGGCCTTTATTTTAATGTTTTCTATGAGGAAAGAGGTATACTGCTGATTTTTTAGTAGTAGATATTGGTTAATTATTCTTTCGTTAAGCGTCCAAGGGGATTAGAGCTGGGTTAGCAGCAAAGAATAATCCTAGCTGCCTTACTCCCAAGTTTAAATGATGTTAAGTGCTGATGGTTTGTATTTTTCTTTGCCCCTAAACATTCACATGAAGGCTTGTTGTCTCTTTGCAGAGCACCAGATATGCAAATATACTAAGACTGCGCACAGGTCTTATTGCAGGGCTCGATTTCAGTCACACCAAAATGCCTCCTGTCCTCCACGGTGCAGAACGGAACTGCAAAAAGGCAACAGACTCTTCCCCCTCAACCACTCAGGCTAGGCTTAACCTTCAGACTCTGCAATAAAAGGCAGCATGGAGCTCCTGTCCACGCAAGTAGCACTAGGGTCACAGAGAGACCTAGCCCTTGGAAACCTTCTTCAAAGAGATTGAGAGAGGGGGTACGTTTCCTGACAGATCCATACGCACCTTGCTAGCAATCCAAGAAGCAAAATGGGACGAAGTCATGGTCCCCATGTCTCTCCCAGAAACTGAAGCAGCAGCATGCAGAGATCTAAGAGGCTGTGTCCTATACCACAACCAAAGCTAAGCTCCTGGGACACACATCGCAGCCAGTGCCTCCAGCTCCTTCAGCTGCACACTGCTAGTTGTTCCTCGAAAACGCTCATGGTCTGAAAAAGGTTAGTCCAGAGTACCAATCAAGATCTCTTAAAAAAGAGATAATTTTATGAAGTATCAGCATCTTCTTCCATGTTGTTAAAGAGAAGGGGCAAAGGCTATATTCATTGAATGCATTTGTTTGCTCTGAAATCACTTATTTGGCTCTGACAGGGTCTGATTCCTTCAATGTACGTTCTTAAAACAATTCAGGCAATTCTACCTCTTCTACATAGACACGACAACCTCTCCTTCCTAATAAACCGGTACCTCACTTCAGGTTGCGCTTATGCATAATAAATATCCAGAGCTGAAGATGCTGGTATTTGTTCCTAGAGGGGTAAGGTCACTCACTGCCTTGACTCCAGGCCTGGAGCAACATCACTTGCTCGTCCTTAATGATAACACAAAGCTTGCACCCTTAAAAGGCTTCTTATCAGCAGCAGAAAACAGAAATGCCTAGGAGGTTCCAAAAACTCATGTCTGAGGGCTTAATAGGTTGATTTATGAGTCTGGGTCTCTCCCACTGTGGCTCAAAGTAAATGTTCAGTTATGATTTTGTTAAGGGCTGGCTGATCATTTCCTGCTTTGTCAGCTTTACTAAAGGGAAAAGCCTCTGTTCCTCTTCCAGAAGCATGGCCTCTCTGATAAGAATAACTTGGAAAAACAAGAGCTGTTCAAATTCCAATAGCACCAATTCATCATTAAGCCCAAACTCCTTCTTGTTAGATCATTTTAAAAAGCCTATGCCAGGCAAGGAAAATGGAGCTAAACAATGTGGAATAAAAGCGCTTGAATCCCAAATGAAACATGGAAAGTGCTGTGTTTGCATTTGGTTCACGAAAAGGTCAATTCTTACCTGACATCAGCAGCCAACCTGGCAGTCTGCAGGAAGTACAAGGCAGGGGGACTTCACAGGTATGCTAGCAGCTGAGGATAAGCATCAGGCACTTTTGAGGTTTTAGCACACGAAAGTGGCAAAATGCCTCGATCTCTCCATAAATTTCACAGCTCTATTTCCAGAGTGTGGGCATGCATGACCCCTGAATAAAATTTTTCCTACTCTCAGTTGGACACAATATATGGGAGGCACCTCCTGGGATGGGACATTCATAGGAAACCAAAGGACAACTGTGCCACAAGCTCTAAATGGTTAAAGGGAAGTGTGGCAAGTGTCACAACGGCTGAGCGGGTAGGTATTTTGCGAAAGATCTTCTAGCACAAAAGCTGTTCTTTAAAATGTCACAGGGAACCTCAAGCATCCATGAATTTACCAGCATCATCCAAGAGGCATGTAGATGTGTAAACAAAGTAGCTGTGCACTTAGTGCTGGCTCCCAGCATGTAACCTCTGTGCAGGAACAAACTTAGTCAGCTCTGATAAGGATACAGGCTGGTTACACAAAGGTGAGTGGCCCCACAGATGGCATGTTATGAACCAAAGAAACGCTTTAAATGGTTTAAGGGCACTAACCTGTTGTACTAGATGGCAGATCTGAGGTGGGTAATCCAAGCCTAAAGCAATCCGAATCTACCATAATCCAAGGAGGTTTGGTTTGGATATGCTGGATGCACACATGGGTCTTTGGGGGACACCTCACGTTGACTTTTAAGAATTCCTGCTAGTCAGTACAGAAATGTCCTTGGAACTTGTTATGTTTAGTGCTTATCATGCAGAGATGACCAGGACAACATGCAGTCTCTAAAAAACAGAAGCAAAATTAAGCAAGTATTCCTGTACGAATCACTGAAAAAGCTGCTTATTCCAACTAATTTAGGAACAAAAACCACAGCTGAAGTGATGCCAATAGAGCATATGGAGCACAAAAAGATGAATAAATGGAAGAACAAATGACCGCAGATAGAAGAGATGTTAAAAAGGCATGGAAAAAGGTACAGAGCAAGCTGGTATAGCTTTTGCTAACCTTTCCAGGAGAAATCACTATAACTAAAATGAAAAAAACCCAACACCTCTTTTTCTCTGATGCCCAAGTATCTGAGAAACAGAACTTGCTGCTGCAGGATGATATTGAGAAAAAATCCTAAAAAATGCAAGACTGAAATAAGACTCAAAGAATCAGTCTCCAGGGGGTACTGTTTGCCAGGCACCTTACTGAACGGAGCCAATTCTCTGTGCTCTGAAGCTCCTTTTGTTAAAGGACACTAGAGACAAAACACTAGGTTAAAAGGAACACTGATCTTTTTAGAAAGGGTCATTCATATGTTGCTAAAATACTATTATCCTTAAAAATTATTTGTATTTTAGAAGGTCTCTGTTATGCAAATTCAGTGAAGACATTTTTTAGGGCCAGGCCCAGCCCCAGGTTGTTTAAGATTAACTAGTTGCTATGTCGGGAAGAAACAAAGCCAGTAAGGGACTGGGGAAAGGAGGCACTAAGTGTTATCTGAAGGTGCCCCATGATAACATCCAAGGTATCACAAAACCTGCTATTCACCACCCGGGCTCTCCTATGAAGATAGGAGAAGTTTGGTGCAAACGGAGAACATGCCTTAGGGTGCCACTATCTGCTGTGAGCACACCCACCGAGGGGATGCCTGTGACAAGTTAGTGTGGCTGGTGCTCTGGAGAGCTGGGGTCATACACTGCATGGCTTCAGTGGCAACGTTTATGCTGTTCCAAGTGGTTAAAGCTCTTAAGGTGAAAACATCTCTAATCAATGTCATTGTATTCCCATCAATAGCCACTGCAATATCTGGCATAGACTGACAGCTCGAGGAGCAAGGACACATTCCTTCAGCTCCCCTCTGGACAAAAAAGAGATGGTACCTAGGATTGCGCTTTATGTTTTTGCTAACAAACATGCCACAAACTGTGTAATTTCCTGAGGCTAGGCTCACCTCTTTAATGAAGTAACTCCACAAACACGTTTGTCCCCACATAGAAATGTGTCACAATAAAAAGGGACCATTTACTCTTAGCCTACACCAACCTCAAATGATTCCTTCGAGTTGTGAGAGCAACTTCCTCTGCTAATATCTTCCTCAGCATATTGGAAATATGAGGCTTCCACAGCAGCAGGTTTTGTGACCTACCTTGTGGCTTACTCTCTCTCTCTCATGCTGCTTTCACTCACATGTTTGCATGTATGCACCATGTTATTTTTTCTCTGGCCCGAACACACCTCATTTGTGGGAGGCATGCTGCTAAGGTAGAACCCGCTGTGTTCCTTACCCCAGACGGTCCTACTGACCCTTACGGAAAAATATCATATGGAGTGCAATCATACTAAGGAGGAGGCTTTAAAGACACTACTGTGCAACTCCTGTGTCTCTGAAATTTGAACGGACATTTCTGCGAGCAGGTTTTGCCAGCCAGAACTGTTCACTCAGCCTACAGAAATCTGCAGAGTCATATGGTCAAAGGGTCTTTTCCCTCCAAAAGATGCTGGACTGCCAGAGCTGTCCTATTAAGGAAATACCATAAAAAGCAGAAAGCTGGGTGTGTCTGGGCAGCTATCTGCCTCTTTTCACGCTATCATGCCTGCATGTAAGTGAGAGACAAAGGGGAAATCTGCAAGTCCACAATGCAAGGATTAGATACTTTCTTTGCTAAATCCAGAGCAGAAAAAATAGGTGGGGAGACACACTGCCGCTGAGCACTCGGAGTGCTCTACTGCCTCAGGCTGCACATCATCCATCTGTGTGAACTGAGATGGCAGCAGTGAGTAGAAAAGACAAGCAGAGAGGGAGAGAAGAACAGGTCACTTGTTAGCCTACAAGTTCTCCCCCTTTGTAGTGATAACCAAGAACAAAATACAACTCTCTTTCAGGAACAGGTTAAAAATGAGATGTCTGGTGAAACATCAACATTTTTCCACATAGAGAGCAGCTGGTTTTGCAGCACATTTTCTTTAAATGTTTCCTGCTCCTATGGCATGTGGGTAACTCCAAGTGTGACAGAGTTGGTATCACTAACACACCTTCAGACAATGGCATTTATTTACCAATGTGTTGTCTGATCCTGCCTAGGAGATGCCTAGGTGCTCAGATAAAGACACTGGAGACTACTCCACACCACTTAGCTTACAGCAGGTTATCTGTACAGCTATAGGGATAGCTGTACTAGCATTAGTTTGTTTCAGAAAGGCTCAAGAAGAGTCCAGGTTAGCTATATGTTACAGTGATGGCTGTGAGCCCACAGCAACTTCACCTTGTTTTTTACGCTCTCAAGGGACAGCTACAAAGATGAGAAAAGAGCTTATGAGCTCCAGGGCCCACACCAATATACTGCTTGCTCCAGGATGCAAAGAAACCAGAGTATGGTGCTCTCTCCCACTTCATCCTATAAGACATGGAATCACAGACAATCTTCAAAAGCAGGCATTTGAGAAAACATTTTCAATTAAAGAGCACAAATGAATGGGCTCCCACAAAGACCAAGTCCCAGCATTACTTGTCTGCTGCGCGTCAAGACTCGTGCTGTACTCTGGAACCCTTCGCAATGCATGGAGATATTAGAAGGGCATAACAAAACTGCAAGCAAGCTTATAGTGCTAGCTCCCAACTTCTATTAAAGCAGGAGTCACTTACATTGATACTATGGGACATAAATTAGGCCAAAGAACTAGACCGATAGTGAGAGAGAGTGAGGTAATAGGTTTAGGGACTAAAGCTCACTCGGAGCTCATAGCAGCTCTCTAATATTCTTAGAGTTCCTCCTGCCCTCCCCCCCAAATCTCAAAGCATCCATCATGCTTTGGAAAAGCCAAGTTCTCACTCGGGCTTTCCTGGCTGAAACTGAAAGGGCCACATCATACAGCTCTCCTCAAGGTGCTCCAGGGGAACTGGAAAAGCAGCAAAGAAATCACAACATGAAATCAAAAGATGAGAATTATTCACACTAAATCGTCTCCCTTCAGTTGTCACCCCCAACCTCCTGCTCTAGCAAAGCAGAGTCAAAAACTGCACTGGAAACAAAGCCCTCCTTTTGTTCTCTAAAGACTAGAAGTCTTTTTATATTTAAATGAAAATCTGTCAAACTAATTAAGTGAATATGTAACGGTCTCATTTTGTACTCATTAGAGAACATCGTAATGGCCATAAATTCCTCTGACGGAGCGTGTATGTGTGAACATGAATGTCTGGTAATGTCTCATAAACTTCAGGCTGGACTACATCTTTTGTCTTTAGGTTAGACCTTGTAAGACAAACAAAAGCCCCAGTATTGCTTAAATTAGATGCAAAGTGCTATGTTACAGCAATATTATAAGCACGATTCTTGTGCACACAAACAAACCAGGGGACTCGAGCGATGGTTCCCACCGTGACTGCAATGTGGCCCTTGTGTATGTCTGTAATGCGACGCATTGTCTGAGATGATGTACAATTTTCTGCTTGAAGATATATGGGCAATACAGCTGTTGCCGTGGATTGCTCTGAATATACTGTCAGTATAACTTCAATGGGATGTGACATTCTTGGCATTTTTTTGCTTTTTGATATCCATAGATAAAAGGAAGAAACAGAAATGAAGAAATATGGACAAGCAGCACTGAAATAAACATGTATATATTTTATCTCATTTATAATTCACATTCTTTTTCGCTCGTTTGTCTTCAGGAAAGAAACTTTCCTCATGTACTGACGATGGATAATTTCTGAAATAAAACTGAGTTGGAATTAAACCAGATGCCAGTCTGAATTAAACAAATGCAGGGGGGAAAAATCAGCATTAAAGACCATCTAATGCTACATGTTAGGGCTGAGGCGGAAAATACTCAAGAACATTAAGGATTCTGGACACCTGCTGTGGTGCAGGAACAGCAACAACAGCAGCTAAATTTTATATAGAGAAATGGACTCCTGCGCAACATGAGACAGAGGATACAGACAGCTCCTTGTCTCATCTCAAGCGAGCGGCACAGTGCCTGCATGTAAATACAGAGGGTGGGTAAACTCTTGGATGGGACTAGGCTGGTAGAGGAAGACTAACACAGACCTAGTGATCGTCATGGTCCCCAGCATCTCCAGCTGCATCAGCTAGGAAAGACTTGGAAGTTTGGACCAGCAGCTCTCTTACGCTGGAGTCAGCCTCACGTGGAGTCACCATGACATTTCCTGTCACAAGGGTTTTGTCCAAGTAGGTATGTTAAGGGGCTGTTTTCTCAACTTCCTCTACTGGCCACTGGCTGAAGCAAGATCTCAAATTGGGTGAATCAGTAGGACAGTCCAGTGTTACAGTATTACTAGCTAGGAATTGGGAAACATTTCTGGGGAGGTCAGATGCAAGGAACAGGCAACTTCCATAGCCTCTTCCTTGAACCAATCAGTAGCTCTTCCTAGAACTGAGCAGATTGGAGGCTTTAAATTTTCTCACGATTTAACTACTTTTGTGGCCAGCTCCTTGTGGTGTGAAGAAAGACAGATTGACAATGAGGGAGAACTCCCTCTTCAGCAGGGGGCTTCATTACACAATTATTCTTCTGCAGACATTTCTCCTCTCCACTCTCAAAACTTTGATGCTTTTCAGGGTGGAAGAGCATAATGAAATGATGCCAAAGGAAGCGATTCATTTTCCTTCCTCCCCCACCCCCAAAGAAGTTATTATAATGCAACAACAAAAGTTGCTGTAATATTGCAAAAAGACGGATTTCTGCTGGAGCAGCCTCACGCAAAATTGTGACATGAATGGATGCTCTCTTGATGCCATGGGCTGGATTTTTATGGGTAACGTGGCACCAGGAGCCGTGATGGGAATGAGTGATCTTTACAGGACGGAGAAACCTGAATATCACAAAAAGTCTCTGCCCGTTGCATTATGCTGAGGCATTATGCTCCAACTGTGTAAAAGCATGAATAGGCCTCCAAAATCACATGAGGAGGTTAAAAGTCATCTACTTGTCACAATTAGTATATGCAGAATTTTGACTTGTCTCCTAGGTTTGAATAATGAGAGCTAGAAAAGCAGATAGCTTCACAAATTTCCTGGGTCAGGAGCTGGAGCTTTAAAGCAGGTATTGTACATCACATGAACTGGCGATAACACTTTGTCTCAGTGAAGAGTCAAGCCTGTGTTTCTGGTTTCATTTAAAAATGTTCTTCAGAATGGTGCAAAGTACAAAGCTCTGTATTAAACACTGAAGAGAGAGAATGGGATTGAACCTTAATAGCACTCAGTCACCTACAGCATTCCTTTACTGATCCAACTGTCCAAAAATAAAACAACCCAACATCGCTTCTTTTCCTTACAGCTGGGGATTGTGGGAGCATCCGTGCATAGATGAAGGATCTTATTCTACATTACAACAGCTTACAAGTAAACAATACAGCAAACCAAAGAAATGAAAGGTATAACATGATGCTAAGGTATAGTTAAATTGAATCAGATTTTGTGTCTACTCAGTGCAGCTCATAACATCCATTTGCAGCTTGCTCTTGTTCTTTGCTTTTTCCAGCTAGGCCAGAAAGACTCACTGCCTCAGGCCTGCAGTTCAAGCCGGCAACTAACAGACCACGGTCCCCAACTGCTGAAAAAGAGTTTCTGGGGAGGAAGAAGAGACTAAAGATGAAGGGAGCATTGCAGAACCCATAAAAATGCCCATACTGGCTCACTGAAGAAATAAACATGACCGAAGACACAAAGTGCTTGATTTCACGTATTGTTTTCTATGTCTTACTCCCCTCGTTCTTCTACAGGTCATTTCCTGGAAAGGAAAGGCTGTAAGAGCACAGTTATAACCGAGTAAGCTCCTGATTAAAGCTAAAGCCCAAATCTCTTGTTGCAGAAGCATTGCCATTTTCCCTGAATGAGATCAAAAGTAAAAGAAAAAACATATGAGGAGGTGAAAGGCTAATGGCTCCTGAAAATAGTTCAGTGGTGATAGGGCTGAGATTATTTCTTTGAACAGTGTTTCTCTCATTAAAAGCAGGTAGGTATCAGATTTTAATGACTTGTTTCTTCCCATCTTGGTAGGACCAGAAAGACTTTACTTCCCTGTTCCCCACAGCCGTCTTGCAGAAGAAATGCTTTACCTGCCTTCTTATCACGGTTAAATGATACCTGCACTTGAAAGCAGGATTTTTACCCTTCTCTACAACCTTAGGCAAATATACCTAGTTCTCAGAGAGCTGACAGGAAGGCAAATCACCTACTGCAAACTGACAGCTGTCAAGTGATAATAAATACCTTTAATAGGGAGAGTTTCACCCCCACCATGTACCTATCAGCTTTCACTGAAATTATACCCTTCTCCCTGTGATCAAGCCACTATAGCTGTGTGTCCAGCTTCAAACACAGCCTTGAGCACTGAGGGGGGTGTCTGCTGTTTTTCGTCCCCTCTCCTCTTGCATGACATCTCTTCCCAAATGGCATCAAATGCCTGAGAGGTTTCTTTCAGTTTGCCAGTTCCCTGACCCCATCTTGTCTATGGGGGCTTCTCTGCAAGTTTCTATACTTATTGCAGGCTGTTAGGCACAGAAATACTAAAGAAATCAATATACTGTTTGGAAAAGTTAAAAAGCCTTAACTTCTGAATGTCTTACCTCAAACCTCTTGAAACTCTCATGTAAAATTACAACATAAAATTCCTTGTCTTAAAGGAATTAAAACACTTGCTTAAAAACAAACCACTTTGCTGAGTCACAGCAAGAGGTTGAGTAAATTGCAGGAATGAGGCCACAGTTACTTGACAGCAAGAAAAAAGGTTAAGATGTGGGGAGAAAAGAAATCTGCATTTCAGAAGTGAATTTCCAGGGGAAAGGAAGGAGTAAAACCATTCACTCAGACAGACAGACAGACAGTTCCTACCCCTACTGCCTGAATAAAGGCTCTTTCAGCGTTTAACCCTTCCTGACGGCATGCCGTCTCAACACTGTTGTCTTTAGGGGGCAGAGTTCTTGTGTGGCAAAATCTTCCCTGGCATAAAAGTTTGCATCTCTCAGTAACATCAGTGACGCTGAGCCATCTATAACCTCCGAGAATCCTGTCCACCACTTCAGTATGCAGCAAAGCCCCTTAGCTAGAATAGAAGTGCTCTGGGGCCTGAGGAAAATGATAGGCACAACAAATCAATACGTTGGGGTTATTTACACCAGTTATAACTTTGGCATCTGTAATAATAAGGCAGAAGTGCTCTCTGTTTTACCAAGAAGGACAATCGGGTGGCTACATATCCGCTGGCCACTTTACTGAATATACCTCATGGCAAATACAGATACACTATTGATTCAAATAGAAGGAGATTTTGGCAATTAACAATAAATTACACGTCGGCTCGTGATCCTAGAATGTCACAGCTCAGAAGGGAAAACGCCTGCCCAAACCAAATACAAGCTGAGCTCTAAAAGAGCCTTTTCTCCTTTAGCACACATCCCTCTGTAGCAGGAATCCCAGCCCCGTTCCCGCTTATTCATGAGTATGCGTATGCAGGAGCGGGGAAGAGGGCAAGGAAGAATTTCTTTATGAAAAAAAAAAAAAGCAGCCCCATTCCTGAGATGCTGTTGCTATGGGCCTGCGGGGCTCACAACAGATGGCAGGGAGAGCCATCCCTGCGCCTCGCTCTGAAGCTGTCCACTCAAGCATACCATTCACATTCCCCACATACCTCTGGTCCCGCGGATTCGGCATAGGGCGGCCTGTCCCCCTCGACGCCCCGCCGACCTCTCTCCTTGAGGTGCCTGCGCCAAGCCACGGGGCTGGGATGCAAGCAGCAGGCCGACATTCAGTCCTCCCGCCCCCTCTGCCTCCCTCTCCATCCCTGCATTTTCCCACAACTGAGTTGTGATATACAATTTCAGTACTTCATCTTTGGAGAGTTTGAGTCACTGGGAGAAAGTGGTTTGTTAACTGGAGGCTCAGTCCTGGACACTGTCGATTCCTGCATCCTTGCACTAGTCTGAATCAGGGTGAGAGAGAAAACAGCTCCGTAGGGCCTGATTCAGACCAAGGCTGTGCATCCTTCTGCTCCCTGGATGGAGGAGGCAGCAGCCTTCAGGATAACGACTTGAGGTGAGAAAGGCTGGACCGAAGCAGAGACATCCTCTTTGCTGCAGAGGACATCATCACATCCAAAACACTTCAGGGAAGACAATTCAAAGCCATGGTCACTGCCAGAAAGGATTCACTGTCTAATGGGTGCTATTAACAGCTAAAAAGTGTGAGAGAAGGTATGCAGAGGGAAAAAAATGTAAAGATGGAGTAAGAGAAGTACTAGGTAAGAAAAAGCATGATTTAAGCAGCAGAGATGTCCAGCTGTATAGAAGAGAGACAACAGAAGCAGCAGCAATGAATTCCAGGTACAGCATTCTGCCTTGCTTCTCCATCAAGTCTAGTGCAGGGCAAGATTACCTGCAAGAGCCCCCAAAATGTGCAAAACCCTGTTGAGAAGTCCCCGCTGCTGGGGAGTTCATGGTCTCAGCCTTCCTCTCTGCATCCTGCAGAATTCTGCCTGAAAATCAAAGCGTGCCTCTGACTGCGCAGCAAAGCCTTCCCAGCTCCCAGGGCACAACCAGGCTAAAGAAAAGTCAATCCACCATCACTCCTGCACGCACGTTTGACACTTAATCGTACCGTTCTGGTCTCCTAAACCCAAACAACAGACTGTGTTGGCTCTGCAGTAAGGAATTTGAATGTGATTTGCCTGTTGCTTGCAGATCACACATAAGAGGGCTCATTGGGGCTTATTTGCATTTGGCTGCTGGAGTCACTGTTTTTTTCTTCTTTTTTTTTGGCGGGGGGG
>JAOBAS010000007.1:8050931-8063721 GCA_025311575.1 Elanoides forficatus | reverse complement strand
GGGGGGGGTTACAATAATGATGGAGACAAAGCGGCAGATGCTGTAGGCTAACCACGAAGAGCAGCACTGGACCTGTGCAGCTGGCCGTTTGCATTGTGCTGAGCTGCAGGGCCGCTCCAAGGCAGCCTGGGAAATGTGCTCGCTGCTCGTCAGCAGCTTCAACCAAAATCTTTCGGCACTCTCCTTTATGGCTGTGATTTGCCTGACCTTCCTAAATGTTGTCCTTCCAAAGCACCAGGGGATAAAGTTTTTTTCTGGTCTGTTTTTCTTCTGATGCAGACAAGGAGCAAGCATTAAGTTTGAGAAAAGAGTATGACTTTTGCTAAAAGTTGGTTTGTGCGACTGCATGTGCAGCCTTTTCTGTGCAGGCATGCAGGAAATTTTCCTCCCTCTCACACACACAATGGTTTAGATTTGGTATTTATGAGCTTAAGTTAGAAATAAAGGAGGAATGAAGTTTCCAGGTGGCTCTTTCTTTCTTTAATCTTTCCTACGTTTCTCCCTCTCTCTCCCTCTCTTTTCTATCAGTCTTTAATCAAATTCCTGCTGTTACTTTTATTGAACAAAGGAGATGCTGGCACAGCCCTGAAGTGCCTATGCACATGGGTTGCCCTATAACAGCCAAGTTGCTACGATTTATTGCTAAATGGTCCCCGCAGGCTGTGATTTCTAAAAAGCAGAAAGAAATGTCTGGGCTTTGGCAACTGAGGTAAATGTTAATATCTGGTACTTCTTCAGCAACTTGGGTTTCTATGAGGTATTGCCTTTAACCCTTTGAAGGCTTCAGAAAGACTTATCTTTAAGAGACTATTAAACAGACCAGAGAAAACAGTAACATCACCCCTAGATGATTTTTTTCAATTCCCTTGAAGGAGGCAACCACCAAATCTCTGTAATTCAGGCATCTCTTCAAATTTCAGATACTACGTCATCACCTTTCTTCACATTATATACTACAGAACACTGAATCACTCTGCTCAAATTGTTCCCAGGAACAGAGAGAAATATATGTCTGGCTCATCTACGATCTGATATGAAGACCACAGGAGATGTCAAATCACTCAAGCAGGTAGTGGATTAGGACCCAAGCTAATCCCTTGCCCATACATGACCATCCGCGCTAATTTATAGCTGAACGCTTCGTTTGCAATACTGCCTGCCTGCAGTCCACCTCAGGAGAGAGTCATAGCATGGGAGACATGCAAGTGGGAAACAGCTGACGCTGTCCTTTGCAGAGCTCCCTGCAGCCTCACGGTGTACGTACATGGGTCCTCCAGTGAAGGACAGGAGGTTCCTCACATCACTGCAGCCTGGGAACACGACCACCCATGCAGGCATCAGGCCATGCCTCAGGGTGATGGGATCTGTGCCATAAAACAGCCTCTTCCTACCTGCTGTGGATCTCTGTCAGCTCCACTGCCTCAGGAATCTCTCAGACTACTCACATGCTGATTAATTTTGCCCCTGACGGCATGTACTTAAGCAAGCGTGTGCTCCTGAGAGCAGGCAAACGTATGCAGGCAGGAACACACATGCGCTCACTGTGCACATGTCTTCCTCAGATGGGACAGCTGGCTTGTGAGAAGCCAGTGGGTTGCTCTAAGGACTGAAGCTGACAACGCAGGCACAGTCTTTCCCTGGCCAGTTGCTTCTTTGAATTTGATTTTAAAGAGCTGGCTCAGGCAAGGCAAAAGGAGGAAATCTGGGGCAATCTAAAGTGACTGGGAATTTGTTACTGTAAGTTCTAGTTTTATTGTCAAAATCTCCCCGCTCTTCAAATATTGGAATAATAAGTGCGTATTAGGCAAGGCAGTGTGCTGCACTCGCAAGTCATGGCTGCATCTGTACTTCAGAACAGGCTGGTTTAAGTTGATTTTCTTAAGCAGATGATCTACAGGCAAAAATTACTCCATTTTACATAGACAGGGACACAGACTCCAGTATATCACTAGCACCATTTCAACTTGCTTTCACTTGCACTGCCAACTTTCACTAAACGGACTGGATTGTCACATTGTAGAAAAAACACAGAGTTACAACCATTTCAGCTAAAGCGCACAGCTAAATGTTTGGTCCATATTCACCCCTCCCTCCCCCAAACAAACCGAAAGTTAAAGATATCCTAATAGCAGTGAAGCAGGTAATGAGTTTAAAGATTAGTTAATGGGTTTACTAAAGGAGTTAATGTCTCAAGAAATAATCAAAATCAAAGTTCAATGAACTTAGTTTTATGATTCACAACTAACCTAAAAGGGCGTATAGGTCTGTATAATACATGACAGGTCTTCAATGAATGTAAATTTGTGCAGGCCTATACTGGAGCTGTACTGATTGCCATCTCCTAAGAATCAGTCTCTTTCACATTCTTTCTGCTACCGCAACGTTACTGTATTAGTCAAACAACAATATATCCCAGACTGTACGGCTAGCCCATATGTACTAAATATTGACGCAAAGCATTGGCCTGGTTTGACACCCACTTTAAACAACTCTCAACTTATAAAAGGTGAAGGCCAAAAAGAGTGCCACTTACTTGAGCAGAGACTCTTCCAGACTATAAAACTGTAAAATGCACCCGACGCATCATGCTGTGTATGTGAGTCAGATCCTCCGCTCACGAGACCCAGCGTCCCAAGTGCATGGCATTATTAGCCCCCTTTGACATCAAGGGAGGGAATGGCCTTAAACATGCTGAACAACTCCAGAGGCTCTCCGAAGTTCACCTCTCCTAAGAGCTTCTGTCACTTTTCTAGCCTAAAACCCAATAGATTTGCTTACACCGCTCATCAGCTTCACAGTGACAGAACCTGAGCAGTGGCGCGGTGCTGGCTTCCCATTTGCTGCGAGCTCGCTTAAAACAGCAGCTGAAAAATCCCCCATGGCACTGCCTGAAAACTCATGTGCTCTGAAGTTTATGATGCTCATGACGTTTAGGACCAACAGCGTCCTTAAGACTCCTGTCCTCCCTCTCCCAAAGCCCTGCTGCGAGGTCCTACTGCCTCCAAAGGCACAAAGCTGTGCCCAGCTTGCTTTGCTGTAGCTGTTGAGAGGCTGCTTACCTTTTGAGACACCAGACCAAGATTCAGGTATTCCCATCCTTGAGACGGAGGCAGCCTGCCATTTGGTGAGCGCAGTCCTCCGAGGAGGGAATGGCACTACCGCCTCGGAAAGTGGAGAAACAAGAGCATAGCGATTAAGATAACAAGTTGCAGATACAGGTGCTGTGCACAGAGGCACCTCAGGACTACTCCCACAGTAAAAAGCAGGAGGTTTACTCAGCAGAGGCAGCTCAGATTACTGCCCTCCTACCAAGCAGTCGTCAGCAGGCCTGACAGACAGGAGCAGAGACTGTGAGGAAAGGGGAAATTTGCTGAGTGAAAGTGCCAGCCAGCTCTGTCCTGACTCCCTGCAGATTGGTGGTTGGCCCCCTGTTATAATTAACAGCGGGCTTTTGGGGGAGAGAGGAGAAAAGAAACTGTATTCAATAAAGAAGTGTTTTCAGCTGCCAGGAAGTATTTATTTGTTATATCTCTCAAAATTCACCACTCAAATTTTATTGCAAAAATGTAAGTGGGAGTAAGGGTGGGTGATAAAAACCCACGGTGGAGGAGAGGTGTAGCAGGGACATGAATCCCTGTTGCTCACTGGCCCACAAGTTAGGGCACAGCAATTTGACTGCAGGTTCAGGGTTGAAAAAGACACCCACAATGGTTCCCTTGAGCCAACTGGCAGCTCTGAGGGTCCCAATGCCTCTTCTCTTGTGCCAAAGCACCAGGTCTGAGCCCCGGCCAAGGAGAAGGCTGTGGGCATGTGGCTCTGTACCAAGTCCGTGGAAATATCACAGAAAAGTACGTCGCCCTCAACACACTGGACCCATCATGATACAGAGGATCTCAGCCTGATGCAACCAGGGAGGTTCAGTTACCCTCAACCCAGTCAGGCTACCTTAACATCCAAGAAAATGCTGAAAACACCCATTAAATACATGTTACATATATGCAATTAATATGCTTTTCCTACAGGGAGCAAAATGTTTCATTTCAGGCCAAATAGAACACACAATTTCACTTCCATTTCACTCCAAATATTTCTTTTCCCCAGTCAGGCTGTTAGATCAAAACATACGTTATTCACAATCTCACCCATGCTTTTTACCACACTTTCTCCACTTCAATGTCCCCTTTACTTCAAGAGTCTGAATGCATCATCCTCTTCAATGCATTTAACTTCCTGACACCCTACAGGCAGGAGAGCTGTACCTGCCTTTTATGAGGGAGCCAAGTATAAGGAGTAATGCCACATAAAAATATCTATCAGCAGGAGGAACCGAATCCAGTGCCCCAGGCCAAACACCAGCATACTGGAGGAGTTTCCTGTGTCCCTAGGACAGAGAATGGCACTGACTGCCTCCATTCAGCTCTTGCAATTTCACGTCACAATAGCAATAATTTTTAAAAGCCTGGTAGACACAGAAGACTAAGAGGTAACTCTGAGCTGAGTTAACTGGCTCTTTTCAGCTTCTGAAGGATGTATTTTTTTTAACCAGTGTTTCTAATTCTAATTAGCTTAGGCATTCTTTAATACAAAAAAAAGTTATGGTGTACTTATGCAGGTATAACCTCCACGAAAATGTTTTACATACATGTACTGAAGACCGACCCTGTCTCCCTTCTAACGTCAAAGTCAAAGCAGGCAGAAAGCTTAAGAAAGGGGCACTGGAAAAAAAGTTCTATATTCTAGAGCTGTTGGCATAGCCAGTGTTTTGGCCAGGTGCATACACGTGAATACTCTTTGTCCACCTGCATTCGTATGAGTGAGTTAGGCTGCCTTTCACTACAAACAGGAAGATTCATGCATATAAAAGACCATTTGATACTGTCTGTATCAAAGAGCAGTTTCTGCTCTTCATTATTCTTTTGACTGAGATATTCCATTTATCCAGCCACAAGGGAGAAACAATACCAAGGGATTCAGATGACCCATACAAGCCCATTCATGAAAAAATGTAAAGTAGTTACAGTGACCACTACACCCTAACATCTGTTTTACTGAAGTAAATCCAGACAAACTCAATTTATACCAGTAGGATTATGTTAGTGTTCATTAGCCTTTCCTGACCCTACCTCGCTTTCAGAGGAAACCTTGGATCAAGCAGGAAAAGCATGGAAAATTTTGTGAGAAAGTGTTTTATATTCCTGGGAAACTAGAGTATCTGAGTAAAACAAATATTTAGCCCAGCTAAGGATATGTATACATCAGCACATATCAATGCCACGCAACTAACAAACCCCTTATAAATGAGTATTCATAGTCAGCTCTTGAAATGAAAGCCAGGCAGCTGCAGCTTCTTACAATAAAGAAGATGAAATTCAGTTATTCTCAGTTCTCCCCCTGTGGCTGCCCTGTGAAGCTGTCATCCTGCAGTCCTTTGCACCTGTACAGGTAACCAGAACCTCACGCAAGTCCAGGTATTTGCCCTATTGACTAAAGGTCAGCCCAGACACAGTCACAGATAGAGAAGTGAGGCACAGATCAGTCGGAGAACACATGCTTGTTTGTTCGAGTTTTCATACTATCGTGATCTGATCCAACTCCAACTTAATCCTCAGGAAATTCCAAAAGAAGGAGATTCACACCCTAAAAAGCACTTTGTACGGTGCTGGCAGAGATTTCCCAGCTTTTCCAGTGTCACTTTCTGACAGATCAAACCCCAGTTTGATTATTGCCTGAAGAAGGCAAACTAATCCAAATGCACTCGGTGAAAGAAGCAGCTAATGCAGAGTGGCAGTGCCTAGAAATTGCTGTGTTTCTAATGTAGTTTCAGGTGAGGGGTCAGTCTTTAAGGTCTCATATAGGATAACACATTATGGTGGCTGGCATTTTTTTTTCTCCAAGGCATTTTCCCACTGTCGCCATCAGCGGCCTAAATCTTTTTTTCAAAAATTGTATCTAGATCTTCTTTACATTTATTATGCACTGTGGGAAATTTCCTAAAAGCCTGGCAGTCCTAAGCTGTAGCTAATTAAATCCTAGACAGTAAGCCTGTTGCCAGTGATTTCAACATTAAATTCTGTTCACCTCTTAGCCGTCTGCCCTGTGTTTTGCACTGACCCTTCCTAATGAGATAGGAACTGCAAACATTTTGATGAATGTAAAGAAAACTCCTCTAATGAAAATACTGATGCTTGAGATGATAGTTAAAGACTTACCAGTCTGAACGAACACAAGCAAATTTTTAAGCCTTTACTTACCTGAGAACAGGCTGTACAGACCTCGGAAACAGGGTACAAACAATGGGTCAGCACCCTGATGGGCTTTGGCTGGTTGCACCCATGTGCATCAGCTGAGGAGCTGCCTCCTCATGTAAGACTCCAACTGAAGGCTCATTTTTTTAGGGTGTTAAAAAGATGCACTTTAAAAGACCCCCTCCCTGTCCAAAGACCTCATGCAAGAGAGCATCAGTGACACCTGGCAGATAGGGAGCCGACAAACAAGGAGGCAAGAGCAGGGGCACACTGGAATGCTGTGGAGGAGTTCACAACCAAACGTACACCAGTGCTAGTCGCAAGACCACCCTGCCAGCCCTCTACCAGTGTTAATGCCAGCTTTGGCCTCTCAAGCTGTCAGTCTTAAGAATTCCATGTGCATGAAACTTTCCTTTCTCCCATTCCCTGAGTCATCATCACTGAACAAAAAATAACTGCACCATACAGCAGCTCTTTGGAAACACACTTCTGCACTACTACAGAGTGGGGTGTGAGCCAATGCCTATTCTAATTAATTTCATTCACAAAACTTGGATTTATTCGATGCAATTTTTTGGCACGCTGTCAAATACGACACAAAATTACATTAGTGTCATAAGAGGGAAGGATTAGTCCACAGAGTTCTTTGAAGAATTGTGTTGGCACTTGTCTTTTTGTAAAAATGCCAGCAGCTTCCCCTCTCTCTAGGAATAGCCCATTTTCTCCTGGTCAATGAGGGAAATCACTGCTCAGTGAGGGTCTAAGCCAAAGCCTTTTTGAGTCTGTGGGAATCTTTCCACCAATTTCCATGGGCCTGAATCAGCTCTGAGCCTCAGATGTCAGTCGTACTGACATCTTCCTCCCATACTTTGACACTTCGATAGTGTAATTTATCAGGTAGAGTGGAAGACTTTTTCTTCCTTTTTTTTTAAAGCCTTGGTTATAGCAATTTGCTGCCAAAAGAAGAACAACTTTGTAGCTATGGCATAGGTCTAAGTATTCAGGATGTCTGGGTTGAATTCCTGATCTTGCCACAGAGGTCTTTAAATGAGTTGATCAGGACCAGATCTGTCTGAAAACATAACACTGGCCATGCTGTGGCAGAGCAGAGGCCCATGTAGCCCAGCACCTTCTCCCTGACAGCACCTGAAAGCAGACATGTCAAGACGAGGATAAGAGCACAACAAATATACCCACACATCCAACGTCCTGCCAGCCCCAGCAGCGTCTGCATAAGCGTGAGACAGCCCCTGGCACTTGGCAGCAGGTTTTCATCTGCCACAGGACTGGTGTTTCCAGGGGATGTATCCGTGGGTGAGTTCTCAGTCTGCTCAGCGCCTGAATTAGCCAGCTTCCCTCTGACAGTCCCGGTCTCAGGGCTGTGGCGTACTTCTCCCAGCATCTCCCCCAGGTCTCATCATTCAGGCAAGGGGGCCCAGGGACAGGGATGTGCCAAGAGAATAAGCTGAATAACCCAAGTGATGCAGGAAATCTGTAGGGAAGCATGAAAACGAACACGCAGATTACGGTTATAGCCAAGGATAAGCTTAATCCTTTCTTTTTGTACAGTTTTTAGCACAACAGGAAAATGAGGATAATGTTTCTTATCCCCACTCCTCCTTTATTTGACTTGTATTTTTAGCCTCAGGCTCTTTGACATGGAAAAGAATCACAGGCACTGCTAAGCTTGAGGCAGACACAAACCACCAGCCACTAACACTGAAAATAGAAAACCAACTGCCTTGAATACTGATCTTTGCTATGTTTGTATCTCTTTGTTTACTTACACCTCACTACAGAGCTGCCCCTGAAAGAGAGAGGTGATACAGTCAAATGTCCTTCACTCTACATAAAACATATCATGAGAACTGGGCAAACGCACACCCTTGGGACAGGTAAAGCTGTTAGTAAAGCTGTTAGTAGGTATCAGGAGCAGCAGCAGCCACATACTTTAATTGCGATATCTATCTCGATGGTAATGGCCAGCACCGAGCCCAAAACATCACATCTCCATTCAAGCTACTGCTGATTTGTATGAGCAGAGGATTTGCTCATGGGCGGCTTTGGAGAAGTACAAGGCTGAGGGGTGGCTTTTACTGTGGTAGCCTCAGAAGCACTAAGCTTGTGTGCCTCGAGCCTCAAGAGTGCAACAAGATGTTAGGGCAACTATATGCTACAGGAATTGAATGCACTTCATCTTTGATATAATATTGTATATACCACATAAACAATACTTAAGCAAGCTTCTTATGGTCACTTATATCTCTATGATCGAATAAATGCTAGGAACACACATGTTGCACGTGCCGGAGGTATGCAGTTTTGCTGTAAACCACAGCTTGTTTGAGATTCATACTTCACACAATCTCACTGTTGTGAAGTGTCACCATCAGAGTCCCTCACATCCCAAGTCAGAACCTATGTGCTGGCCCGAACCCTAAAAACAACACCCCAGAAGAGCTCTGCAGGACTCCCGCATGTCAGCGTGTAGAGTAAGGGCCTAAAGCATTGGTAATTCTCTGCAGAAAATATTTACTTGCTGTTCCACTAGCAAATTTTAATAGAGCTTTGCATTCATTAACCAAGACTGACGCTGGATCCAAGAGTATAAAGAATCAAAGGACCAAATTCTGACCTGAGGTAACCCATCTGTATTCCATTCAAGTCAATGGAGCTGCTTTACACCCACCAAGAACATGGACCAAACTGCCCGTGGCAAGCTCACTTCACAACATACTGTCGTCTCAACAAGAATGACTTCATGTTTTCACCTCTGCCCTCCCTGCACCAGGCAACAGCGAATGCCGCAGCAGCTCTAAGGAATGGCTTGTAGGAGGCCTTAGTTCAAACAGTGTTTGTGTTAGAAAGGGTGTCTGAGAGTTGTTGTCCCTGTGACTGTGGTTCCCTTCAGCGTGATATTCGCAGAACAGCTACATTTGCCATCATGCCTCAGTGATCTAATTGCTGCTGTTACGAACATGTTGAATGTAAAACTATGTAAACAGTGTGACGCTCTGACAGCCATTCTTGCTTACTGACCTGTGGAAAAGTCTATTTTTGGCAACTGCTGTAGGCCACTGTGGTCGCTGTAAAGCAGACAAGGCAATGCCCACATTTTGAGCCTTATCTTCAGCCGATACAAGCATGCGCGACACAATTAGATTGAACTGATAGCACTGAAAAGGCCTGGGTCTTTTTTTAATTGCATCCAACTCTGCTTAGACACTGAAGTTGGAGAGGAACTGACAGAAAAAAACAAGTTGGAAAATATAACCCATTTCTCACAATTAAACAGCTAAGCCTTATTTCTGTGGCTTGTAGGTTTACCTTTTAAACACTCGGTCTCCTCCAGCTGGTTAAAGATCAACTGAGTACCAAAAACTATCTAAGGTGGTTTACTGAGGACAGTAGGCAAGCCTCCTGCTACAAAATTAAACAAACTGGTCTCTCCAGTTTCTCATAGTGAGAATAGGTGAGACACATAGGAACACACCTATGTTCCCAAATTGGCAAACCATGAGCAAAAAGATCTCCCCAGCATCAGCCTGTGGAATCCTCAGGCTTGATGGAACTGGGTCTGCTCATACCCACAGTGAGAGATATTTGTCACCAGCAGTGATATAGACATACTGAAGACTATCACGGGAAATACTTGTGGAGACCTCTCTTCTGAGAACCTAGCTTCTTGGCTTACTCCCATAGCCTGTCACCAGTGGAGTGATACTCGTTTGTTCTTCTCCGTAGTGCAATGCTATCTTGTCTCTTGGCCCAGTGATAATTTTAAAGGCTGCTCCCTTCACTCACTCTGTTTACCTGTGGCAAATTGATCTGTCTAGCAGGACTGAACGCTCAAGCAGCGGTATTTTTTTGCCTGATTGCTCAGGTATGAAATATATCAGAATGAAATGAATACGCTTTCTTCCAGGCCAGCAGAGAGCAGTGCCCTGAAAAGCCCTGTATTAAAAAGCAGGGAAGGAGAAAACAGGTAATTTTGTTGTACAATTCTAAACATCTTAAGAATCAGATGGCAGAAGGACTAGAGCGGACCACCAAGCTAAATCCACCTTGCCAGCAGCAAGCACACAAAAGATACTAGCAGCAGGGTACGTGAGACAGGAAATTGTAACTCGACTTAGCAGGGACTGGAAAATGCACCTAAAGTACACTCAGTAAGGCTTTCTAATTCTCTGAGATACAGAGCAGCTGTTACTCTGGCTTATTCTGGCTTCAGCACAATGAGGTGTGAAGTATCAGCAAGCTTCCTGATAGCACACCAGTTACAGACCTGAGGTCTACAGGAATGAACAAATACATACATGTCTGAGTCTATTGTATTGGAAATGAATGGGCAAAACAAGTGCAGGGAGGTAGCAAGGAATGGGCAGAAAGAAAGGAACTGGCTTTAGGAACAGCCTTTTAAACAAGTTAGATAGGAGCAGCGCTGTTAAAGAAGCAGAGAAAGCTGAACGTTTGAAAACTGCCGTTGAGGGCTCCTGAGCTGAGGATGAGACAAACAAAATGCAGCTAGAGAGCATCCATGAAAAATCATTTAACAGTTATCTCCCAAATAAGGATCGTCTTAGGCAACAGGCACAGTATTTACTTAACACTAGGGTTCACTTGGTCATTCTCTGCCTCTGCCCTTCTGTAAGTCCATGAGCGAGGAAGCAGAAGGTGTATAAATTCACAACTTTACATGTCTCTCCTACTGCAAGTTCCTCCCTGATGTCAGCAGGACATTTGCACTGGAGTGAAAGGCAGACTATGGTCCTCGTGTACTAACTACTCTGGTACTGGTTATTTATTTATAACCATTCATATTTATTAAGATTAAGTATCCTTGTGAGATAGGTAATTTTTCTCATCTCAATTTACTTTAGTTTTTACTCTCATACTGAATTTTCTCTGATTTTCCCTTCACATTCTCTTCATTGAAACTATTCCCATTCTTTTCTTCCATTAAACTGATCAATAACAGACTGATAAAGACTGACAATGACGCATCAGTACTGAGCTTTGCAGATGACATTCCAAGGGAAATAACACATCATTGCATCAGCCTGCCTACATACCTAGCAAGGTGTTGTACATCAGTTTTTGCTTAGTAACACAAGTAGAGGCTCAATCTGCTGCCACTGGTACTAAAAGCTTACCTTCACCCTAAAATAAAAACCAAGATCAAGTAGCAATCTGAGTATGCTACGTGGGCTACACAAATGTATTCTGTTGGTCCTCTGTTTGATGGTCTCACTACAATACACCTGAATAAAAAAATCCACGCTTTCTGTCCATTGAGACGTCCGGTGTCACTATCACACTGCTATAGAAAGCTCCTGAGTTGTTAATTTGAAAAACAAACAATCAAACCTTCAAAAACATGCTGACCTTGAATATGCTTTGGAAAGAACCAAAACCACATACACCAAGCAGACTTTGCTATTGTTTCCATGTGACTTTTAAGGGGTAAAGTCCATGTCAATGTGAGTTTGTGTCACTCCCTAAGCAAGAGCTCTCACGAATACTGAAATCACAGACTAAAAATTCAGGTCACAAATGACTGGTCAGTGAGTTTTCAGACTGCTAGTATTTGCAGCCAGCAACTCTAATCCACTTCAAATATAATTTATTTTCAGATGATGTAGTACTGCAAAACATCATCTTCTTGTCCACACAACAAAAAACAATCCCAAGTGGGAAGCACGCTAGTGCTTCCTTTACCAATCTTAATGGCTAAACTCATTATGTCTGGAGTGAAGACAATCTGCACATCCTTGGTGCTGTAGCTTTAACTCAAGTCTGGCTTGTAAATCTTTGTTTGTTCACATTTCATCACACAGGTGTGCTGCCTGCCCAGCAGCATCCCCCTAGCTGAGATGAAGGCTCCATGTGGCTCAGGTTCTGTACTGAGCTGCTTTCCTTCATTTGTTTCTTTTCTATCCTGCCTCATTTAATTTCGTATTGTTGTAAGCTTTTATTTAAGGCAGAAATCACCTTCCCCTCACTGCTTTCCTCTTTCTCACCATTCTCCTCTGGGATCCTTCTTTTATCCCTTCTCATCCACTTTCCCTCTAGCAGTGGAGACAAAATCTGACTTCTACCTTGCCACCAGCTGGCCAGAGTGCTGACTCTTGCCACCTTTGGTGACGGAGAGAATACAGAAAAACTTGTGACCCACTCCCCACAAAGCAGTCAGGACCTCACATTTTTGTTCTTTTGTTGCTTTCATGCCAGCACTGAAGGGTCAGCCAGGACTGTGTCAAATTACCTGAACTGAAGGCTGGGGTCTTAGCTCTTAATTCCAGTTTTGCAGTTCTAAGTTTATGGATTGTCACTGAGCTTTAAATGTGCACGCAGGGCTTAAAGTACCTTGGCAAGGGAATAGTATGTGAATGTAATACCTCTTAACGTCCTTGATCTTTTTAGTGGTGATGAAATGAAACCATAAAAGGCTCCGAACCAAATTTTCTTCAAGTTCACTATAGTATTCCAAACCAGGAAAACATCGAATACTCTTGCATACTTGCATACTTGCATTAAAAAGGAGA
>JAOBAS010000007.1:8034828-8050831 GCA_025311575.1 Elanoides forficatus | reverse complement strand
CAAGTTCACTATAGTATTCCAAACCAGGAAAACATCGAATACTCTTGCATACTTGCATACTTGCATTAAAAAGGAGAAGAAAAGGTGAAAAGGTCTTGGGAACTTAAAAATATTGGAAAGAGAAACTATTAAGTTACACTGTGATGTGTAATTTCGGAACATAAAACACTGCTGTCTGATTGTCAATTTTTTCAGAGGTGGATCACCTCCTCTTTCAATAACTCATCAACCATAATGAGAACCATGTGATTGATGCCCACTGGGATTGCTCTGCCTCTCATGATTCCTACTGCATGTGAAAAACTAGTCAAGGAAATTAAAAAGTTGCTCATTTTCTCTTTTAGCCTGAAGAAAGAGGCCTCAAAGCTTTCTAAGAGATGTGGTACCATGATTCAGGCACCTCCCAAGGAAATATTAGGAACTGCTGCATTTTGGCTTGGCTATGACACTGCTGACCTTGAGTACATCACTTCTCTGTCTATAAAGACATATATGCATACATGCATATATGTGCATGTGTGTACATGTGTGTATGTGTGTGTGTGTGTGCATACGTATCCAGGCAGAGAGTGCTTATTCACTCCTGGTGTCCAGTTTGAGACACAAAGGAATTGATCTTCTCAATGTACTTCTTCCAGTTTGTAGGCTGCAAAAGGGCTTCTCACAACATGAGCAGGTTTTAATCTCCACCAGAGTAATGCTGCTAATGAAAATATCTAAGTGAAGCGGAGAGGAAAACGTCTGGGATGAAAGAACTGCAATGGGACTCCAGGCTTTGCTTGTCTACCCTTTCTTCTTTCCTTTTCTTTTTACCTTTTAGGTGGACAGATCAAATGCCAGAAACAATTCTCAATCTACACCAAACAGAACCAGTTATTTTAATAGTTCATCTCGGCAAAATGAAATTAAACTGTGACAAAAGGGTTCTCTTCTCACAATTTTGCTAAGTTAGTTTAAATTAAACATTGTGTTCAGTTAATACAGTTGGACTACAATCTACCTGGGCCTTAAATAAAAGCCATTTACTTTTGGTACACACTCAAATTGCAATGAACTACTTTTGCAAATATCCTCCCAATGGCTACACAAACCATCAAACAGTTCTGTATATGAATATTTAGAATTTGTCATAAAGTCATTGTCAGTACCTAAAGGTGCTTTAGGTAAACAACAGAATATAGCCAGCAAAAGCACGAAACATACTCCAGGGAGCAGGACGGTGTTAGCTGTTCGTAACTGCCCTACTCGGACATCACCGCTCAGATGTCAGTCAGTTGTCCCAATTTAGCGACCCAAAGTGACACCTTTTGTTTGGCTAATGACAGCTCCTCCGCTATGCTGATCTGATCTTGCCCCAGATTCCTTTCTGGCTAAGTGTGGAAATTCAGGACAGAGCACTCCATAAAGTGATGCCAGCTATCACCTAACTGGCACAGAAAAAAATGTTTGGACACGCCCACAGCAAAAAACATACAGGAAGCGTCTCTATTAAGGTCTTAAACACACCCCATCCCCAATTCCAGATCCAAACACCTCTGACTCAAAACGTGCATCAAGATTCAAATTCTGTGTCCTGACCCTAAGACAAACATACTTGTTATTCATGTCACCAAACAGGATCAGCACAATTTGCTCAGCTGAGTTATGCTCAGCACACCATCAAACCCAGCATGCTGGCATCGATACTCATTACCATTTACAAGGCCTTTGACAGCCAGGGAAACAGGCGACACAGAACATGTGAGAGATCACTCATTCAGTGATAGCACAGAGGCTGCGGCTCAAAAGATGCAGATGAAGTGGCTGCTCTTCCCCCTAGATTACACCCTGGGTACAATATTGGTAAGACTGCTCATAGCCAGCACAGCCACACTATCACTTACCTGCAGAACATGAAGCAGCTCCAAATCTTGCTGAGGCCAGTGGAAATCTTTCTGCTGTCACAGCAACAGCGATAACATGCAGCAAATGAGGCAAGAGCTATGAACAGAACTGCCACCCTTTTACAGGGAGCCCCAAGCACTTTGAAGGAAGATGGGACCACTTGTAAATCACTGAACAGGAATCCTGGATTGTCATGTGGCAGGGGAGCAGTGGAAGAGATTTGGATAAGTATTTCACATGCTTGGGCCTATCAGTGACAAAGAAGTCATAGAAATGTTGGCTGAAAAGAACAAACATTTGCCCTTGGGCTCATGCCTGTGTGCTTAAAACAAGGCTTTTGCCAAGATCAGGCCAAGTCATAGGCTTTCAGCCAGAGATGTGACGGGGAATGGGTGGGACACCCCGCAGGGCAGGAAAGAGGGAGGGAAGGAGTGTTGGATCTTGCCTACCTGCGGACGACTAGCTTCAGTTTCTTGTAAGACCCTTTAACCAGGGAGATGGCCTCTCTCCTGGAGCTGCTCAGTTCTACCTCATTGATGTTCACCACTTCGTCACCAGCCTGCAGCTTGGAAGGCAGGGAGTCTGCTTTACCTCCCTCTTCAATCTGCACAGGAAAGAGAGGAGAAAGAAATGGTGAGACGTGCCTGCCACTGCTTGGCTATCACATGCAGAGCTAAGCATACATTTCTGTTGAAGGAATTAGGTCTACCAACCCCAAACTCCAGCTCTCCGACTAAGAAACATTGTCTCCCTTTGCCAGCCAGCTTCCTCAAAAGTCTGTGCTTGCCTCTCCTACATTTCATATAGATGGAAGCTGGGGATCGGCAGCCAAATTAATGCTGCCAAGAAGCATTGTTTTGAATAAGCCTGAAAAGTTTTTGGTATTTGGAAGCAGTAAAAGCCAGCAAAACAGCCATGGAACACCTCCTGATAAGAGTACCCAGGCACAAGCCCAAGGGCAAAGCCAGGATTAGAAGAGCTTGGATGTGATTTTTTTGTTCAAGCTCCTCTTTGTGATCTAGCTGGCTGATTAAAAACAGCTTCTTGCTTACTGGCCAGCAACAAAGCAGATGCACATAGGTGTACATAGTTAATGACATACAGCACCTCTGTGGGGTTTTTCAGCTAGGGATTTAAAGAAAGTAGACAACCATTTTAATTTTATGAGAAAGTAAGCAGCCTGCTGAAGGCTATGTAGTGGCAAAGCTGGAAGGAGAATCCTGGGGCACTTTCCTCTGTTTTGCATGGTCCATCACATACACTGTGTAGTTCTTCATGCACATTGATTCTCCATCAGTGTGCCAGCAGAAATACACCAAGTCTGCAAAAAAATAAGTGGCAAGGCAGAGGACAAGAAAATTTGGCCCAGAATCTCTGAATCTCAGCCTCGTGCTCTAATGCACTACCTCTCTGCAAAGGCATACTAGCATAGCAGAGGGCCAGATTATATACAGGTTAATGCACTGCAAATCCTTAGTTTCTGGAGACTCAAGGGTGCCACCGGTTCAGACTGCAATTGATACAGCTTTTATTACAAAACTTGCCACCACAAAATCTGATATTCAAAGCACCTGGCAGTCCCTGTTCAACAGAAGTTGTGACCTGTGTTAGCAACTGTCATGCAACCCACACTTCAGTATAACATCTCAGGGTACATTAGAAGTATAACCTCTTCCTTCAGGCCTTCACCTTCCCAGACATCATATTGAGACAAATAAATGTGTCCGAATTGGATTAAGACTCTGATCCAGCCAGGGCAAGGGCTGCTCTTTGCAGGGGTACCATTTTCTAAGCAGTGAAATTGCACAAACACTTCTGGAAGTTACTTTTATTTCAAGTCATGCCAGGCAAAGTGTAATTGAGCCATAACCCAGACATGTAACTCAGCACATATAGATGTATTCCGCAGATTTTTACCAGAACATTAGTTTCAGTGTTGAATGGTGATTTCTCACAGGCGAAGCTGATCCGTTCTTCTGAACAATAGTATTCTAGCTCATGTACCTTCTAAAACTTAAAATCTGACTTCCACAAACATTAGCTAATAAATGCTCTGAACCCCCTACAAAGGCAGGTAAAAATCATTGTCATTCATCCTACCAGGAAGTCATTCCACTGATGAATGAGTTTTTTCTTTTCTTCTTAAGAATGGGTAAAAACCACAGGAATGTGACTTCATATAAAGAGCCTTGTATCACAATTACCAGGAAGGGTGAGAGATGAAACATTAGACTTTCCTTCCAACATAAATAAATGACAAACTAAAAATGCAATATTGCTCCAGTTTGTTGCTGCTGTAAAGGAAAACAGGTGGGTGTCATTTCAATGAAATACAATAGAGTGGGATACTATGGTTAGATTAACTTGTGATATAGCCAAGAGAAGGGATTTTGTTTGTTTTTGTTTTGATATGTAAGATCACATACAATGGAGAAAAGGCATTCTTGGAAAAATATCTCCTGTAACGAATACCAACTACTTCAAAGGCTGTACTCATCAGAAGCATTTGTATTAACTTCTGCCTTGATGAACCCTGACCTTAACAAATCCACAAAATCATGATCTGTGCTTTATCCTCTAATAATCCAAATCGTATTTATGTATCCTAGTTTTTTCACTCCACAGGATCACTGTTTTAAGGTTCTCTTTACAACCACATGGGCTAGCCATTTCTTCTTCTCCTCCTTTTTAGTGAAAATGTAAATCTGAATTCTTCCATAATCTCCTCTATAAATAATGTGAAATTAAAGACTTTAAAGAAAGACTAAACCCTGCAGTACTTCTGATAAGGTTGCTAACATTATGAACAACTCTTAAAGAAATCTTTCTTCAAATCTTGATGCATTTCTGCTTATGCCTATGCCAAGGGCTCTTAAACTGCAGCTTGCAAGGCCATGTAGCCAGCCACAGTACCACAGTAAAGAATGCCTTTAAGGAAAGTTTGCTAGCACAAGTACAGAGTCATCTGCAAGTAATTCCAGAGGCTGAGAATGATCTGCTTTGCTCTTGTGTACTTAAACTATCCACAAGCAAGACCTAAAACAAGATCTACTTTTTGTGATTAGAAGCTTTTGACAGCATCATCAAAACCACATTACTCATGTACCTAGAGAGAATATAAATGGTAATATGGATTGATATTTTGTTGTTTATATAGTTATCTCATGTATTAATAATCTCTTAGCCTTCTTATCTGTCTATGGCTGAGGTACAGTTGTGTCATCCATTCGGCTGGGGCTCCCTGAATGCAAATTCCTTAAAATTTGTGGAGGAAAACGTTCACAACAGGCCTGTGACACGGCACTACCACTCAGAGAGTCAAAAGATGTAAAAAGACCCCCAAGTTTCCACCAGAAGTCCAGAAACAAGGCACTGTCTCCCAAAGCAAGGTTCAGATGTGCCACGTTCATTTCTTCTCTCTGAATGCCTCTGAAAATATTTGTGTTTAAGGAGTGGTGATATTTCAAGAAAAGGACTGGATGATTCAAACAAAACAAGCTGCACTATAAACACAAAGTTCCATCTCTACCCAGTGTAATAATTATCAGCAAAGCAAACAAACCTCAGCGTACATGTAACCCATTTAAATGAACACCTGCTTCACTGGACAAGGCTGAACGAAGTCAAGGATGAGACTCTGCTGCGTCTGAGATGCACTGAGCAGTTAAGGATAGAAGATGCTTGCAAAGCTACATGCACCACAGCAGGCAAATAATATGAAGGCAGGCCACTACTGCACGTGGTTACCTTCTCCGAACAACCTGTCTCACCCTGTGGACCAGGTCCCAAGCAAGAGGAAATGAGAAGTCAAGTTTCCAACTGTTCCCTAAATCTCAAGTGGTTCGAAGCACTGTCAGTCAGCAAGGGCAGAGCCAGCAATACAGTCTGTTGTTTTAAGTGTACAAGTTGTGCTGGAGTAGTTTGGGCAGCCACGGCACTGTCAAAATCACCCTCAACAGTCACTTGTGCCAAAAACGTAATCGCTGTAAGCTACAGAACCTAGTGTAAGAGGTCAATCAATAGCTGGTAAGACCTCTTACGGTTTATTTAAGCTGAGAAAAACAAGGTGATCCACAGCCAGCAAATGGCTGGTCTTAATGCAGGTGCTGTGAGTAGAGCCAGCTGTCCAGGCACTGCCATGTGGGGAGAACGCCTCTCCTTGAAATCAGCAAGAGCATCTGTACAGCAAACCATTCGTCAACAGCATAAAGACTCTTTGTTTCCGTGCCTCAGTTTCCCACCTGTAAAATGGACACAATCATTACTACCTTTGTCTGTCCTGTCTATGTAATGTGTGAGCTCTCTGTGGGTGGACATGATCCAAATCTTGGCTCTCATTCCAGGGGCTGTCTCTGTGAAGCCTTAGCTCACAGGCCCTGACCCTGGGGAGAGTCCGTGCCAGTTAGAACCGTGCAACAGGAAAGTATCCCTTTCCAGAGGGTGTTCCACCAACCATGTGCAAGATGGTTCCTACTTCCTGTGAAATCCCATCAAACTTCTGTGATTTCAGCATCTCCCCCACACCTCCTTCCTTCTTCTGTTTTCCACAAACATATCTAGCCAATTCTTAGAGGTTCTTTCAGAAGAAGAGAACAAGATCTTCCCTGCCAAGCTGGCCTCTCCTGAAAACCACCCACTTCAAAATGCCTCAGTAGTCTACTCTGGCTGATACAAACTCAAGTTGTCTTTCAAGTCGTCCCTTCAGTTGTCTTTCCTGCAGCAAAGCCTTCCATGCCCACTGCCCCTTCCTGAAAATCCCAAAGGCCACCCCTGGTCCTGCTTTGCATTAACACTCCAGTCCATTTTCTTGCATTAGAGGAGGCTTCTTGTCAGTCAACAGATCCTGCAGCAGACTTTGAACCCATCTGTTCTGCCTTTTCTTGGCTTACTGTAAAAGCAAGAAGTTGCTTAAGCAGATCACCAAGGATACATAAGACTTATTACTACTGTCTTTTGTTTGGTTCGCTATGGTTACTGTAGGTTCAGAGAATGCTGTCTAACTGAGATCCTTTCTTGATTATTTTAAAGAAGTTTTCATTATTTATTCCTCTTTTCTCTTCCCTTTCTTTGAAGAGCTTTTGTAACAACAAATTCTCTGTAGCTTTTAGAATGGATTATTCTATCTTTGTGTCCTTTATATTATTAATGGTACATGTGATTCCTAAACTGTAAACTTACTTGCTGAAGTTTCTCAATAAAAAAAAAGCAAGCAAGCAAATATGTATGCACACCGTATGCAGTTACACAAGTGAGAGCTGTGCCACGCAGCAGGTTAGTACGACTGCTGGGTGACACTGGGGGATGCTCTGGAAAAAACAGTAAGCCAGCATAGCTGGGTGTTAATAGAAGCAGCAGCAATTGAAATGACAAACTACTGCCCTATTCGTGTCAGATATTACAATGATGGGAAGGGAAGCATCACAAATGAACTGCTGGAGATGACTGTCCAGAATTCCTGAGCTGCTGAAAAAGATTTTACAGGAATCAACAGGGTGAGAGAGGAAGACATTTTGCTCCACAAAGGAATTGAGAGAGGTAGCTTCCTCTGCTGCAAGGAGTTTGTGACTTGTCCAGGAGGAGCATTACAGAAAAACGTTCTCTGCTTTAGACCTCATTTTCAAATATTTTACTGGAACCATTTTCATTCTTTCCAGTGGAACGATGCGTTTCCAGTGAAACTGGGGTTCATCTCTTCCTTATCCCTCACGAGGTCATTAGCACTGGTGCAACTTGGGGGAAAGGGCTAAACCAGCTGTGCATTTGAGAGAAAACACAGGAAAACTGACTGTATCCTTTTCCAAATTCAACAGTCAAGGTTTTAACCAATTCAGTGCCCAGACTGGAACACTGAACAGGTAAGACTGGGGCCTTTCATTTCCCTGTCCACTAATAGGGCTAATAGTGCCACACCAGACCAGTCACATATTGCACCCAGAACAAAGCAGTGCACGCAGAGGCCCACTGGGCCAAATTTGGCTTGCTCAGTAAACTCGTTGAGTAGCTGACTGATTTAGGCTTCGTGTTGGAGATGGGAGATTTTTAAGCCCCTGTGGAGTTCAGAGATGGTTCTCAAGCCTAAAAACAAAGTTGCAGAGCTGCTGAATGACTCCAGAAAATATGTGCTCCCCTCATTCAGACTTAATGTCATGTCACAACTTGGGGGCAGCAAGTGTTTCCCATGCAGCAGAGAGAAATTCTTCTCCATTGTCCCCAACCTTTGTGCCAGCATGACAGAGCATTTAAGACAATTCAATCAAAAAATAGTTAAGTCAAAGGTCTCCCCATGGAGCCACATCTCTGCTGGATTTCCCCATCCCTGATGCAGACATGCATCTCGAGAATTTAGCTATTGACATTTACTCCAAGCCAAAGAAAGTGTTTCCGAATTAGTTATTGTTTTATTCTGCAGGGAAGCAAGGAAGAGATTTTTTTCTCATAGTCGTCGGGATTGTTCTACAGTAACATTTCTGCTCCCAAGTTCAAAGCATAGTAGTGAAGAGACTGATTTATTCCAGGTAGTCATACAAGGTTCACATAGAATGAATTTGCCTTGAGAGGCTGAACTTTATTCAGTAGAAGAACAAGTTAAACTACACGGTTTTGAAGGGTTAGCAGTGCTATGAAATCTTTCTGGTACAAAAAAAAAAAAATCTGTTATTTAACACAGGCCAAACAACATATTTTCTCCCACACTCAGCCTGAGCCATGTTCACGAATACACTTACTTGGCTTGCAGCAAGACACCTAGCAAGAACTCCAGCCCCTGCCATTCACAACTCTAACACTTCTGGCATCCCCAGGCTTATTTTCCAGATACTACATCAGAGAGGCACCACTATAAATCTAGAGGGACATCTACTCACCACGTTAGCAGTGACAGTCACCAGCCCTGATTTTAGCATTGTAGCCGACATCAGAGAAACTCAGCAGTATTTGACCCCATACCATACAGAGAAGAGTCACGAGCTCAGGGCCGCACCGCTGTCACAGACAGCTCGGGGCTTCTTTGCACCGTGTGTGTGTGTGTGTGCATGCGCGTATGTGGGGACAGATTCATTTATTTCCTACCTGTCAGGACAAAATCAACTCACCTGCCCCTCCACTGAATCAATCAGCTCATGCTCTAAGGATATATATAAGACGCTGCCTCGATTCTCAGAAGTGGCAAAATTCAATGTCAAGGCTGTGGCAGAGAGAATTCCCCAGTGCCGTCCCCTCCCCAGGTAGCTGAGGAGGCTAAGACAGCACAAGAGCTTGGCATCCTCTCCCAGCTCTTTTGCCAGCACCAGGTACACTTGGCTTCAGATAAAGTGGTGCAGCTAGCCCTAGGGAAAGTGGGGTACCAAGGAGCACAGCCAGCTCCCAGCCCCTTTCCTCTCCCCTCCCACTGCCAGGGTACACTTCTGCTGTCAAAGCTGCTTTCCCCACTTTCAGGTGGCCAAAGGTAGGTGCTGCTCAGTGAGAAAGGCCATCCATCCCTCACTAGGGCAGAGGAGCTTCCTTCAAGACATGTCTGGAGAAATCACTCCTAGTCCCTGTGGCTTTACCCCTCTCCTGTTCCCCTGCTCTGCTGCCTGAGGCAATCCTTATTTTGTCTGTTCCTAAGGCTGGACCTGATGAAAGCTGAAATGAGCAGGAACTGCTCATGTTTTTTTCGGAGGAAGGATTTCAGGCAAGCGAGTTGTATTTATCCAAACTAGAATCTGTCCAGGATGCTGAGTGAAAATGGTACAGAGCCTCTGATAACAAAGGGGACCAGGACCTTACCTTTTACAGGTATTCCCAAAAGCCAAAATGAAGCACATGCAGCAGCAGCAAAGTGTTGCCTCTTCCCTGCCAAGTGCTACAGATCCAGATGGAAACTGGCTACCCCTTGATGACTGAGCACCACCCCTTCTCTAGAGCCCCTTCTCTCCCTGCCTGCACCTGCACTACCCCAGGACAGCAGGGAGCATCACTGACCCTGTGCCATTTACGGTGCCTGGCTGCACACCTGGCTGTTCCCACTTCAGGGGAAAACTCAGCCCAGGACCAAAGGAGTAGCCAGACTGATTTCCCACAGTCTCCAAACCTGGATGATCTGGAAACTGGGAGTGCAGGCAATATACTGGAGCGCTCCTGAGCCAGTGCAGACAGAGGCTCCCAGAAGGGTCAAGATCTTTTCCAGTATGCTTTACCGAGGGCAGGCACCAAAGCGAAGTGGCTGTGGGCACCGAAGCAGCAATCCAGCTGCAGAAAAGGCACTATGATGCATGCAGGGTGAATGCAAGTTACTGACAAGTGGTGAGGATTCAAGGTCATTCCTAGGACTACCCTGCAGGCTCCAACACTTCCACACTTTTCCATTTCCTGCGTGATTGTTTCCTGTCCTGGGAGTAAGGTTAATCTCAGCAGTCAGTCCCTCAGCAAAAAGCGGCAGGAAGTGAATGGAAAACAGATTGCTGGCTTCAGCTACAAGAGATAAGAAGACATACTTGGATGAGTTTGCATCTGACTCCTCTTGGTGACTCTAAATTCCTAAGCCAGCGGAGGAAAGAAGGCTTAGCTCTTAAGATAATTTTCCACCTTCTTAAGCACAGAACTGTTAGGCTCCCACAGAGATTTTTACATTTAAAAGTGGAAGGGGCAGGGGAAATCAAGTCTTCTTTCAGCTAATGCACAAAGAAAGATGGACCTATGCTACAGCTTTGATTCAGACCTTCAAGAAGCCTCCAGGATCTTTTCTGTAACAAGAGGCAAACCTAACAATAAATTTTCTCCACTCTCTCCATATATACAAGACAAGGAACTAACATGTGTTTGCTCTATGGTAACGCCTAGAGCCCTATCAGGTCCCTCTTTTAGAGGCATGGTACAAACACATTATCACAGACAGTTCCTGCCCCAAGCCTTACAGTATAAATGGACAGGTTAGACAAACAGAGGGACAGGAAACAGAGATGTGGAAAAGCTGTGACAACAGCAAGCAGAAAGACAGCGGTAAAGCCCACTCTCAGCTACACGGTGACATTTGCAACATATGGACTGAACCTAGAGGCAAGGAGAAGCAAGAGCACCTGCAGGACTGGAAAAATCAGCTCGCTTTCAGTCAGCAGAAAGCCAGCTGTGACGTGCCCAGGGACCGACTGCAAAACGGCATTCTGACATGCTTTACAGTGGCAGCAAACAGTCCTTCTCCTGCTAGCCCAGAGAGACAGGAAAAAGGTGGTTAGAGGACAGGAGACGGCTTCTTTCCTGGCTCTCCCAGCACTCGGCTGCCTGCTGTTCTGTGTCAAGGTGTCCAGGGAGCCAATATCCCAAACATCATTAGCGCTTCTTCCTACCTTCCCTCCTGTTCACAGCACACAGCAACCGGGCAAGGCAAAGAAAAAAAGCATCGATGTGCACCTGAGTCACAGACAGAGCAACTACAGAAAAGCGATGCCTGTGCAGGTGCAGAGTAATGCTCACCCTTTTGCAGCATTAAAACTCGAGGGATTGCTTTCTCCTGCTCTTTCTCCATTTCCTGCATGAGGCCAGCTTTTAACCCAGCAGAGTCTTGCCTGCAGAACACACCCTACTTGCACACGCGGGAATCGGAGAGCCTTACTTCTTTGTTCGCTGTTTGGTTTTTGCAAACAATCCATTCCATGAATGCCACAGAGGGTATATTGCCAGGTGATACAAACACTGGGGCCTGGAGCACGTTAACTTGATCCCGTTTGGTCTGCAGTGATTATCAGGGCTATATCAGCTCAAGGGGCTACAAGAACTCATTCCCTGTTACTCTGTTGTATCTGATACAGCTCGCCCCTCTCCCGAGCACACAAAGCTGGTGACTGCACATGTCTGAGAGTTAATATTTGCTTTGTAATGTAAGAGTTAAAAATAGCTGTTTGTCAAAGAGTCTGCTGGAAAGGTCTTCTGCTCTGCCCAAAACACACCCAACGTTTCCGCACTCAGGACTCCTCTTTTCACCCTGCTTTGCCATCTTGTCCTTGACTTCACAGTCCTTTCTCACATTTCTCACAAGGTTTCAATAATTAAAAACACAGTTCCTATGACTTTTAGACAGTGAGCCCATTACAGTCTAGGCGGGGGGCTATCAAACGTGTGGCCACCCAACACATGAGACAGCACTGCCTCAAAGCTACTGCACAGCTACTGAGTCCATCGCAGCAGGGCAGCTTGGAAGAGCACAGCAACTAAGGATCACTTGCAAACCCATGTCTCCTCACACACTCCCATTCCCCAGCCACTCCTCTTCCATTGTGTTCCTGGTGTGCAGGGTGCTACTCATCATCCTCCTCACTGTCTCTGCCCTGATCATTGTGGCAGGAGCCAATGCAGCACGCACCAGCTTTACCCACAGAGATGAACTGAGCCCAGCGTTTAATGTTTCTCACTCAGTGCCATGCCCCAGAAAAAGCTGGAGATGGGCCTGTGGTAACAGCTGTAATTATTAAAATTGAGGTAAGGTACTGTTAAGGGACCGCCTGAACCCTACAAACCCTAGGATTTTCAGTCAATGACATCAGCTGCTCCCTAATCCTTTCCACAGGCACCTGTACAGACCCCCCCATACCATCTCGAAACAGCCCTGCTTGGTGGTTGCAGTGTATCCCTCAAACTGTGCGATGTCAGGGACCAACACTTGCTCACAAGTCACAATGTAAAATGTGCAAGGACAGGCCCACCTCAAGAAATGTCACCTTTTGCACTGAGTGCAAATGGATAGGCGTAGGAACACGTTATTATTTTTTTGCTGTTGGCAGTTTCTTTTGCTTTGCATACTCTCTTCTGTCAGCATGACCTTACATACCCTCCCTCCTCTTGTCATTGCCATCTAGGAAAACAAACCAGTTGGAGATGCGTCTGCAAAATTATATTTGTTACCTACTCCAAGGACAATTTTTCAAGCCTGGGGAAAGCCAAACCTAGCATCACAGGAAATGCCATAGCAGGAAATTTAGTTATTTCTTTAATCTCCCTTCCATCTGTTCTAAAAACAAGGAGCAAATGACAACATTTGGAACTTGCCTTTCAACCCTTGTTACATAGCACTGCCTTGTGCCCTTTTTTACAGGATGCTTTACATGTCTTCCCTGACTTACGTATTACTTTTCTGTATTTGCCGTTATGACCTATGACCTAGAGGTTGTAGCTTGACAGGGTGACCAACTGCCATGAGACTTTCTTTGCATTGTGTCTTTTTGGGGTAACTGAAAAATATTTCCACATAAGAAAATACAGCTGAGATGTATGCACCTGTAATCGGTTCAGAGAAGAAAGAAGACAACCAGCAGGCTCTCCAAATACAGTTGTTGAGGGGTTTTTTCACCACATGATTAGACAGTGAACTTCCTGCCTTGGCATATTGCTCACATGAATTCAAAACAGAAATGTCAAGAAAATCTGCCCTGCAATCAGGTAATTCCATAAATTAGGTAAAGCTAAAACTATGGGATTTTCTGGCTACTGGAACAGGTAGCACTTATCTCTCCTGGAGACAGATCTTTGGCTCCAGCATGGCCCATTACTGTTTTTGAGGTTTGCCACTTCTCTTTCCCTTATTTCCCTATCCCAATAGCAACACTTCCACTACACCTGTTATAAATAGCAATAATAATAGTAATGACAACAGTAGTAATGATCCCCAAGAACTTCCTTTCCATTAGTTAATCTGACCTTTCAGCACCATGGGAAGACAGCAGGAAGTATTGTTCCTAAATTAGAGAGGAATAAAAACAGAAGCAATGTTTATGTAACTTTTCCAGGGTCACAGAAAGAATCACACATTAGCGCTGGAGTTGCACTCGCTACTCTGATTGCCAGGTCACGCTGTACTGATGCCAGACGAGACTCCCCCCTTTAATATTTCTACCATGTCCCCAGCATTAAACCATTTTCTCTCATGGTGATTTTCCCTTTTCTACAATCAAGAGGAACTGCTACTGGATGCCCTTCCACCTCTATTTCTCGTTCCCCACTTGTCTCCATAGTTTTCATTCTTCTCTATTTGCTGTGGTTGTCCTCTCCCTCATTGTGCTACCATTTCCCTTTCTTTCTTTTGTCCTATATTCCCATCTTCATCATGATCCTCCTTCCTCCCTGAGCCCGATAATACAAACTTACAATCACTAAATGGTCTATATCTGAGAGGAAAAAAACCCAGATGATACAGCAGAGCCATGCTTGATGAACCGACTGGAGCTTTTGCCAGCCATTCAACAGCTGCCTAAGGGATATAGATATTCACTTCTCACTCATTTTAATGAGAATCAGACATCAAAATTTTTAGGGACTCTTTGAAGATCGAAGCTTAGAGCAGCCAACAGCAATTAAAACACAGCTCAACATCAAGAGATGTGTCCTTTAGGGCAAGACAGTGCTGCTGGCATCCCTAGGTAATGAGAAGGAAATGCTAACGGACTTTCCAGAAGTAGCTGGGCCGGTTCATCACAGCACGGCGGCTTGATGCATTTTGACTCTCTGCCAGGTCACACACACTCCACAATAACGCAGCAAGAACTCCCCTCGGACCAGATAATGGCAACAGCGCGCGGCTTAGAGTGACGGTGCCAGTACAAAAGAGGAATTTCACAGTCCAAGCCATTGTCATCACATCACACTTGGCAAAGCTTTTCTTTATTCCCCCAGCCTTCTATAATTATTAAAAAGTCTTCTCAAGTGAATTTAGTGCCCCTGAAAGATGCCAGGCTCACAGCCCTGGAGATTCATTTTCCTTGCCTACAGATCAGCTTGTCACCCTTCCTCCCTGTGCCCTTCTCCTCACTGCACCTCCAGTGTGTTTTAGCACTTTCTTGAAGAAAGAGCCTCTTGGAGACAAAAGGAAGACTATTTCTCTGAGATCCTCAGTGCTGCTTCTGAGATGGTCAGCTCCACACATCCAAGTGCAGCAGCTATTTTTAAAAAATGTACGTTTGTGCAGCAGAATGTATTGCTTCTGGTCCCCCATGCACTGGATCATTGGAGCACATCGTACAAAGGCATGGCCATCTGCAGGACCGGTGTCCATGTGAAGAGCACTTCACAGCACCATCTATGAGAGTCTTCTCACCTCAAATCGACCCATGAAAAGAATTCCCTGGCAGTATTTTCTCTGACACCCCAAATAGTAAAGAATCACAATCAAATACTCAGAAATGATCAAAAACGCAGGAGGGAGTGGAGCAATCAGTTTCAATTTCATACAGGAAGAATAAATATCTTAAAGAGCAAAGTGTCCATGTACTTTCAACCACCATCCACCTACTGCTGCTGTGCATACCTACTTGCACACACACATGATCCCATGACTTTGTGCCAAGACAGGCTGGCTGAGCATTTGAGAACCTACTCACCACGAACCCATGTGAAAGTGTGCAGTCTTAGCTGTGCACGAGCATTATCCTAAACAGGGTCCCACCAGGGTATACAAATGGAAAAGAGCACGGGAACCGAAAAGCCTGTTCTTGCTCAGGCCTTGTGGATGTCTTGCAGGGCTTCGTGGTCTTACTGGTAGCAGCAGGGAGACGAGCAATAAACTGCGAGGGAGATACACAGCTCTGGTCGGTTTGTTCAAATCCCTCACCCTGCAGTCACTATCCTTGTCCCCTGCTGCCACCCTGCGGCAGTTCGGAATTCAAGGGACGACTGCTTTTCTCTGCGCTGCTAAGTCGTTTGTAGCTGCTGGGATTCAAACTGTGAGGGATTCTTTTCTAACGATGGGCTAAAAGAGCACCTCATGTAGCGTTAACGAGGAAAGGAATGAAACCCTGTCAGCTCATTCCTAAGTCTGAATTTCACCCTTCAAACCTATGGGTAGTTCTGTTTTCAGTAACGTGAGTTACATATGAGCGGCAAATTAATTTGAAAGGCCATTCATTTATTACTGTTGTGAAAGTAGAGTAGTTGCTGCACTTAAGCCAGAGTGAATATCCCAAAGGTTCAAAGGCAGATGCATGAATAAATTTTAGGGTGTGGAAAAAGCAAGAATAAACTGTTAAACAGTGGCATTTACCTTATTTCTTAATTTAGATACTGAAAACCCAGCCAGACTCACCAGGGAACGCTGCAGTCCTCTGCCTAATTACATGATGAGAGAAAAGGGGTCCTGACCTTTTCAGCCTGTCTGGCT
>JAOBAS010000007.1:7992914-8034728 GCA_025311575.1 Elanoides forficatus | reverse complement strand
ACCAGGGAACGCTGCAGTCCTCTGCCTAATTACATGATGAGAGAAAAGGGGTCCTGACCTTTTCAGCCTGTCTGGCTGACATCTTTCAATCCTTCCCACTCCACCAGCCATGATCTCCATGCTGTCTTTGCTCTGCAGCTCTCTAACATTTTTGCTGATCATACCCTTAACCTTGTGGTTCAGAGCATGTTCCCCACCAGTTTGTCCTGAAAGCACCTTAGGCTACTAAACATTGGATAACATTCATGTTAATAAGCATTGAATTCATTTTGTCCTCTGTGTCAATTCTTTAACTAGTGCCCAAGAGGCCAAGTGCAACCCCGAGTCCTCTGCCCACGTGTCAGCCTAAATGTCTTCAACCTGCACAGGCAGGGGTTTTCACCAGCTCAAGAAAATGCTGGAGCAATTTTGAAAGTAAGATGGTAAGAGCAGGCTTAGCTAGTGATTAGCAAGGTATTTCATAGCAATCCAGGAACTTTCTCGTTAATTTTACACTGCAGATGTGGACTCTAATAATGCAAAAACTGCAAGGGTATGTGAGGAAGCGCATTTGTTCTCTTCTACCTTAAAAGAAATCCCTTCAGATGTGGGTGACAGGGAAAGGTACTCCTTAAAGCCACCCTCACAACAGTAAAAGCAAAGATGCTAGTGCCAGCGTTCTGTGTTTCTTTCACAGGTATCCCGACAGACGATGCATCGGAAGAGCTCCTAGTCCTTATAAAGTATACTGTCTGTTTTCCTAAGGACCAGCCTTTATCTTCTCAAGAGGGCAGCAGCTTTTCCCCTGCTCAACAGATCTCTCAGCAGACACGAGCTTCCCAAACCGCTGCAGATCATATGGATGTGCAGGGGTGACTTCGAACTTAGCTAGTTCAGGAGCACCAGCAGCAGAGCTGAGCATGGAGCTCAGATTCCAGAACATGCCCCAGAAAATCAAGTTAACAGCTCAGGCTGTAAGGCTCTGCTCTATTTTGTCTTGTCCCAGCAGTACTAGCAGCACTCAAGTTCATTAAGGTACGTGCACAGCACCTATCCCTCTCCCTGCTTGAATCCTCTGAAGTAGCCGCATCTTTCCTGGAACTATCTTATCAAGCCCTTCTTTTAGGGAAGGGGGTTTATAACTGTTTCCAAGCTTATTCATTTTATCAAGCCAAACACTTTTTCGCAAAACTATTTTTAGCTGCAGTAGACACGTAAACAAATTTAGCTGCAGTTCAGGTTGAGGCAGGTCCAAGTTTTCAGAGCCAGTGCTGCTGTCAGGTGCCATGGAGATGGATGAGGTAAACATACCTGTAAAAACACTAGGCACACTGCCCACTGTCTTCCTCTTTCCTGCATGCCAGAGAGCTCTTGCTCTTAAGCTTGTCTTTTGAAACTTTTCTGTGTGAAGACAAACTTCAATATTCGGTCCAGATGGCTGGTAACTTTGTGGACGCTTATATTTACACCTTGCCCTGCATCTAAAATGCAGGCCTTACACCCACCAGTATGACATGTAAATGCCTTTCTAGAGTAAGGGTTTCAAATTCTCATTCTGCTGTATGTGCCATGGAAAAGTCCACCACAAGCGTCTCAAATACAAGCTGAAAACATGTATTCCCTTCCTGCCTTCTCCTCCACTTGGTACGATTTCCTGGTTTCTCACAGTTCTCTCAATTTTTTTGCTGCTCTTCTGTTTCCAAAAATGTCATTGAAAATAAACTGATAGGACAAATAACTACGAGATTCCCACTAACAAGGGCAATATGAAATGACCTGTTTGGCTATCGGCAGTGGAAGGCCCTTGATCTCAGGAAAGAATTGGATTACAAAGGCATGTTTTCCATGAGTCCTGCTAGGCTTACTCCAGTTTTATACATAAACTAGGGCAGCACACAAAAAGTGACCTAACTCCTGCATCATGAGAAGGCCCATTTGATTTGCTGGTCTTCTCTCTTCTTGCATGCAGTGCTGAGTCCTGGAGGTATCAGCATTAAAGACACAAGGTGATGTATGAATGCGTATAGGCTTAGCTGGACCGGGTAGAAGGAGCACTTTATATCCAAACATTGCATAACCTTTTCCATTTCCTTAGCTTCAGTCTTAAGCACCGAAAAATCATATTCCTGCTTCACACACAATGGGAGCAGTCAAGAGCATCCATGGGACCCTCATTCCCTGGCAGAAAGTAAGTCAGTCTGACAGCCAGCATCAGGCCTTCTCAGAGATGGCTCCCCTCCGACACCCATTCAACTGATTTTACAGAGCATGCTTTTGTGACCGTGCAGCTCTGTGAAGACTGTATGCTCAGAATGCTACCTGAACGGGGCACAGGGGCTCACTGCGTGTGCTGTTCATGCAATGCACTGGAAACTTTACTCTTGCATCTTGGGGATGGAGAGGAGAAAGAAGGGGAGGGGAGCAGAAATAACAAGAAAGGAAGGGAATGTGCCTGCTAAAGCCCGTTGTTACACATTGGCTAAATAGCATTTCTTTAATTTCCATAGCTCCAGGGGCTAAGGCAGCAGGCACATGTTTTTATAAGCTGAATCATACATTAATGAAAATCCCAGGACATTCCTGTAAGAGCAGAGGCATTAGTGGTAGCTGGGACACTGGCCAAATTCCAGTGAAGGTAACTACATTCCATTTCCCTATGGTCTCGCCATCACTTCAATGAATATGGTCAATTGTTTCAGCTCCAGGTTGCTCCGCAGTGTCCCTGAGATCAACTGCCGTACCCACAGCATCCTGTACGGTTCTCTGGGATATCATTCTCACTTAAGGAATCTTTGTGGAATTTAAAAATAGGTCCTGTGAATGATGAAAATGTCCCTTCTGGTAAATAAATTTGCAACAACAGCTTTGAGTCAAACAAGCTGCAGAAAACTTAAGATTGCATAAAAGTTCTAAGAGGAAAGAACAAAAAGTACACTCAAAACCTCAGGGCAGAAATATTGTGGCAGACACTGCTCAGGCTGTTTGGAATTAGTTTAACTAACCTCCTTCTGGGGACTTAACCAAGCATTGCTAAATTCAGTATACATCTTTTCCATTTAATAGGGTTTGGATGAAGCCTATCCAGAAGTATTTTTCAGAGGAAAAGTCCTTCCACTGTAAGAGGGCTTGGAATGGGTATTTCACTCTGCTGTGACTAAAGATGGCCAGAAGCAACCCTTCCTCAAGGCCTCCAAATCCAAAGCAAACCCACACTTTGAACACCGATGTTTGCAGCCCCGTCTCTGTAACAGCCTGATCCACTACCTCAGAAAGCAACCCCTGTCCGTGCTAGGCCGGGCTTAATCCAAGAAGCAGTGAGCAGTGATTCACAAGACTAACTGTTGCTGTCAGCTGTGCCATTGACCCTATGCATTAAAAACCTTCAGAACCTAAATCATGATCTAAACTTTGGGTAAGATTTTTCCCAGCTTTCTTCACACCAAGCGCCACCACAGCCCTTCAATGTTTCCTCCACCAGCACTGCCCAGAGAGCAAGATACTACATAGTGAGAGCAGCAAGGTTTGTGACGTGACCCTGGACACACATCCCCTAGGTCGATGGCAGGGTATCTCGTAGTGGGGATAATTTTTAAAGATATCCTCTCTCAGAGGGAGTGTGTTTAACCTAGTAAGTTAAAAATGGGCACTGTATGGTCTGTATCGAAGCAAACTGTGTTGAACATGTGAAAAGCTTGGATGAGCTTTAAAGACTTAAGATCACGTTCAAAGGGCCTGGCAGGAGAAGAGCAAAACCACAGGGAAATGGGACAACAAACCTTAAGGCTGCAAGTCTGACTTTCCAGCTGTTCCAGCAGAGACTTTTGTGAACGTTAATATTGAACTGCCGCTGTTTACTCTCACCCTCGCCAACATAATAACTAAAAATGTACAGTGCTGGCCCTTTGAAAGCTGCACAGAGAAACAGTTACAGTAAAAATCCCAGCATCTGTTCCTCAAGATGAATTAGGATCAGAGGCAGCTGACCCTCTTTTTGCTGAATCTCTCTTTTGCTGACAAGACAGACCCCCAGATTTGAACAGAGGCTTAGCAGTTTGATTCTTTCCTGCATTTTGGTCCTTTCTAGGGCAAGGATTAATGCCTGAATCACATGGATAGCCAAAATATGGAGTTTCTCACTATGTATGAAAACAGCACAGTGACGGTGGTGGCCTCTTGACTTACTGTTGGCACAATAGTGGGTCCTAGAGAGTCCTACCAAAATCACAGCTGCAACAGTACACTTGTGTATGTCTTCACAGAGCTAAAAAACATGCAAAGTATAGACAGGGATGGAGTGCTATGCTATCCATTTCACAGGTGAAAGTGTGGGCAGATTGAGGGATTTGCTGACTGCACAGAACAGCCTGCAACTGACCTCAAAACTGAACCCAGACATTCCTCAGTCCTGGCCCAATGTTTAGCTTCCAGGTTTAGCTTCCAGGCTGCCCTTTTGCTTATCTTTCCTTTGCCTTAGAAATTCACTCAGGAAGCCCAGTCTTGGTGAATCATAAGCTAGATATAATAAAGTTGCCCTCCTCTCTTCCTTACTAGAATTCCTGCCCAAATCTGTAAGACAAAGAGATGCAGTTTAATAGGCCTTGTTGCACCAGAGTCAGCCTTGCTTAGCTAGCAGCTCTGGGGACAAGGAATTAAGATTCTTATAATGCTTGTGCTCTCCACTACCATTAGTTCACAACTGCTGCAATGGGATAGCTGGCGTAGCTGCACAGCGACGTTTACCTGAATGCCTAACAGAGGCATGTGACGATGTGTACCACAGCGCTCAGCTTTCTGCTACCTAAGCGCTGAAGGAATCCACATTTTTGAGTGCTTTTGCTGCACCCCAAGGGACCAAATTTGTTCCTGGTAGCTCACTCCAACTTACCTTTTAGGAAACACTTCCTTTTTCCCCACTCCTTCTACAAAGGGTCCTCGTAAGTGACTACATTTCAGCACAGAGCATGCTGCCATCAGTCTTCCTCAGGCAGCACCTCAGCTGGCATAAACCAGTGAGACAACCCACACTTCAAAGGACATCCACTGCCTACAGAGCTCTTACAAAATCGGTCCTCTACACTTGCCACTTGTGTTGCCGCCATTTGACACAAGAACTGCCTTCATTTTGGATGTCCAGCTATTGGGAAGCTGGTTGCAATTATTCATAAAATGTATGCATATAAACACCACAACCCTGATGTGGCTTTCAGAGGAGCCTGGGTGATCCCAGCCAGATCCCAGATCTCAGCCTGCCTATGAAAGGAAGAGATGTTTTTCACTCAGCCGTCTGCCTGAAATACGTATCGTCACTCAGTGTCCTGATTGATTAACTAAGTAGGGACTGAAGAAACAGCATGTAGTACTTAGCTAATTACACTGGCCGAGATCTTTTGTTCTGCTACTGCTGGATCGCCTCAATTGATTCTTTCAGTCCCTAAACAGCTTTGTAGGCTGTATGCCTGGGCAGAATAAGGTCTTTTGTCACACTTTAATGAACAAAAATGTTTTAAATCCTCTCCTTCTCACTCCACTCCAAGTAGCAGCAAGGGTAACCTTGGTACAAGGACAGCTGTGTGGCTGATCAGTATCTGTCAACTGCTTTCTTGCATGTGATTGCAAATGCACTCCTCTCCCCACAGGAACATACTCCTCTTATTAGGCTGTGGGAGTTTACATGCTTCACAACATCGGCTATCCGGTCCATCAGTCTATCAAAGATATATATTGCCTCCTCCATTTCCATGAGCTACGGGGATTTAAGTTTTGAAGACTTCTTCTAGAACTCAGATAGGGTCTGACATAAAAATGTGTTAAAAGCAATCATAGCTATTTCTGTTGGCCCTCAAACAAACAAATAAGTCTCAGATATCGGCAAACCCAGAGTACAGTCCAGCTGTTAAAACCTTCAGCAACTTTGTCTAGCCCAGACCCCTGAATACACACACCTTTTGTAAGAAACTGAACCATCTAGAGGTTAACATGATGAAATTGGTATCAAATGAGCTCTGTCACAAACCAAAGAGCATTACTTCCTGTGTCTGCTTTTCTCTTCCATCCCCTCAGTTGAGAGACATATTCTTTGTGATCAGGATTGTCTCTTGATGTGTGCTTTGGTTTTGCCTAGAGCAATATGCTCCTGAGAAGCAAATCATGCTTCCTGCTGCTCTCCTGAGAGCAAACGCTCTCTTAGCACTAACACAGTCATAGCACTAAATACAGCCACCTGTGACACTGCACAGATAGTTTTATAAATTAAATGTGAGCATACAATAAGAATTTTTTTAAACATTTCTGATTTCACCTCAAACAGATTAATAGTTTGATTCCTGATCTTACCTTCCCTTCTCTGCAAGACACTGAGAGCAGACATTATCAATCCCAAAATAGCTAGAGGGATGGTAGGAAGCCAGAAAATAATCTTATTCAGTTTCTATGAACAAATACTTTACAACAGGTTTTGTCAGAAAAAGTCCAACCGTACCTGGCAGCACTCGACACTGAATCCTGGTGCTGAATTCCCACAGCTAATCACCTTCCTGCCCAGAAGTACTAGTAAGGTGGGTGCTGAGCAACTCTTAGAAAATCTTGCAAGCACAAAACAATTGTGAGAGCAAACCACTTGAAAATGTGTCCACGGAAAGTCTTTGAAGTACCGCCTTTCTAAGATTTTAAGTTCTGTGACTCTGAGAAAGTAGTTATAGGCTTATCCCATTTGCTTTGTGAGCTTATAACAACTTCTGCAAGAACGTAAATGACTCCTACAATTTTCCCTCAGTTTGTTAGTCAAGTTTGTAAACCCCATAAATCCCATGAGATAAATTTCTAGGTGATGCTGCCAGAAAAAGCAGTTGCGAACATTCAGCATAATAACACAGGTTCATGATTAATTAATTCCTGCATAAACCAATCTGAAACATTTTTTGGGGGAAAAAAAATTAAAATCCCACCTTCAGTTTAAAATTTCCAAGGATTAAGAAGCTGCTGTTGTAGATGCTTGGTAAATAGTTCCACTGATAAATGGCCCATCACAAATAAAAAGCTACTGCTTGTTTCTAATCATCTTTTAGCTTCAGCATCCAACCACTGGTGATGCAATTTTTGTAGTTAAACTGAAAACACTTAATATGCAATTTAAAATGTGAAGGTTCAGGATTGGCAGTGTCTCACTGAACTTCTCCACAAAATGTCTTCTAGTCAGTTAATCTAATAAACTTCTGCATATAATGAACAATTTCTCAGCATTGTCCGTAGTCATTAAACCTGGCATATCCTCCTAAAGTACAAGTAGTAAAATGCAGATGTCACGACCAAGCTATGAGCTGACCGTGTTCTGCTCTATGTGCCCATTCTCCAGAGCTGGTTATTTTTCAGCTGGCTGAGTTTCAGATGTGAACTGAAGTGACTAATAAATGAAAAGGCTCTTATCATCCATTCCTGTGCTCACAGTCCCTACACAATTTTGCCTGGGCACTTGCCAGTAAAGTTGTAATAGCTTATAATACATGCTTCATCACTTACTGAGATTCATTACCAAAACCCTTAATTTGAGTAATAAGGGAAAAGCCCATTTCTTTTCCAAAGTAATGGACTTGGGGAAGGAGAGAACACCTTGGGACTAACAAGCAGTTGTTAACCTACCGTGATCAGAAAATAAAGGCATACTGCTCTTTTGTAGCTGCTATTTACACTGAATGGTCTCCATGTCAGATTTGTTCCCTTTTGAGTTAGAGTAAGTTGGTTCGAGTGCCAGCTTGGCGTGTCTGAAACACTAATTGTCTTGTTTCCATTTCACACATCATCATCATCACAATAACATTTCTGGAACTGGAAGACAAATGCCAGTTTGACTGATATGGCACACTGAAATACAGCCAGATAACCTGCAGATTTATTACAATTTCAAATATGGCTTTTCCCTGGCCCAATAAAGAATTAAGACTCTGGAAAATCTGCAACCCTACTGCTTTGGTTTAAAAACTATTGTATAAAACAATGGCTTTTGCCCAAATGCTCACAATATGTTTAGGTGTCTGCTGCCGTTTGAGATACTCTAGTATCTCATATTCTCATAGTCTCATAAATGCTTCTTTCATTCTGGAAGTACAGAGAAGAAATAAATGCAGAGCAGTATAAAGGCCCAGGTCCCCAAATGCACACAGGTGAAATCAGTATGGAGTTAGGCACCAAAATACTACATGTATATATAATTCCTTGCAGATTTTAAAGTACTGTGAGAACAGAACATATTTCTGAAATCAGAATTTCACTGCCTAATTTACAAGGAAGAAATAAATGCATCCAGATCACCTAATATGATAGGAAAATGCATTAAAACCAGTTAACACAACATTTTCCATATCAGTCCAAAAACATAGACCACATTTTAAAATCTAGTGGTTCTCACACCGTCTAGCTCCATTACCTCAGCAGAAGGTTTAGAAGTTGGCCATAGGATTTACTGTGTTCAGAAGGTTCACTGGGTTCAGGGAACTATAACCACGTAGCATATAGAGTTGAGGTCCCCAGGTCATGTTAACAGGACTTCGATGGCATTGGAGTTTTTCTGGTTCCCTTAGGCCAGAAATGTATCTATATATGATCACACAGCTCCTTTTCTTGGCATGTTTGAGCCTCATACATAAAAATAAACCACAAGTACTTTCAGCAGATTAGGTTTTTCCATGCGCATAGAGACAGAAGACTATGCCAGAACAGCAAACATCGCAACAGCATTTTACATCCTTGGTAGCTTGCAATCAGCAAAGATGAAATCCAATACCAGCCAAGTTGGCACAAAGCTAAAAGAACCAAAAGGGAACTTGCCAGTTCCAGTGAGCTTAGTTACCCAGCAAACCACCTCCTTCTCTTGAGAAAGCACAAGCTCCCGCTGCCTTCATTCTTCCACTGTTATTCTCTCAGCACCATGAGATGACAACTTACAAACACCTTTTGTGGAGCCCAGGTTCTGATTCTCCCAGATGATACTTACTCAGTAGCTTTCACAAATGCTCAAGGACAAAGAGGAAGTGCTAAGGAACATCCTGTTACTGCCATTTCACCCACACATTCACCCTCATCCCTGACTATCTACTCTCTGCACATCTCCACCAGCTGCCCTTCCAGTGCTTAAAGGCCTTGGGAGAAGGCTGACGCATTTGGCAATTCCATCTTTTTGTCTGAAGTGTCAGGCTAAGATGTACAGCAGATACGATAAATGGTAACACTGACACTTGGCAACACTTGTTCACCTTCTCACAAGGAGGAGAAAGAATCAGAGGAGACTACGAGCAGTTATTACAATTGGGTTTCAAACACTCTATTAAGCATCCTGCAGGTCTACATATACACAAACCCTGAGAGGAATGACTTAAGACACACAAGCGTACACAAATATGAGATTTATATGGTCAAATTGTCCTTTGTTAAGAATAAATCAGATGCAAGCAGAAGTGAGAGGCTGAGAATCCCTATAAATTATCTAGGCATTCAGAATCAATACAGCAGAAAAGAAGATAGAGTTGAAATATGTAACCTATTGTTTTCCACCCTCAATGTTAAGAATTAAAAGGGCATGAAACATCAAGAGCTGAAAGGCACAAAGTGACTTTCATTTAATTACCACATTTCATTATACACACCAGAATCTCAGCCCATTCGATAGCACTGCATCTTACAAAATATTCTTGTCTAATACTATTCATTACAGCAGCTTTTTGTATTGTATAGATACCCCATCCATAGTACAGTTTAAGATACTTTCAGTTTTGGAACCATTGTTCCAGCATTGTAAGTATCCATGCTGTTGCTTAATCAAATTCTTTTGTGATCCCTTCCAGTCTCACAAGTAAACATGGAAGTGGCTGATCTTTAAGCAAATGTCAGCCAACAGATATTTCTTCTTTCTCACTTGCAGTGATGATGAGAAGTGCTCCTTGCCAAATGGGCCTTTTCAAAGGAAAGACTCCTCTCCGAACAAAACTTGCGTGGCTCTTTATTTGGGTAGCAAAAGAACTCACTCAGCTGAATGACCTCATGCATTTATTAAGTTTCCCTGCATTTTTTTCCTGTCTCCTCCTCCTTGAAATGTCCGTTCAGAGGTTGAATGTACTGCTGAAGCAGTACATGAAATTCTGTTACAAGATAGTGTCACTTCTACTTCTGTTTCCCTTCTGCTGAATTTCTATCCCAAAAGCCAGCTTTCTAAGAACAAATACAACAGGGCACCCTACTCTGGTCTTGCTGGCATCCTTCCTCAAAGAGCAGGGCAATACAGGAAAATCCCACTGCAACTATTGCAAGTGAATTTTCCAAAAGACCTGGTCTGAAAGACAGCTGGAAAATAATTTTCCCTCAAAATTTTGCTAAACAACATGCCTAAGCTTTATGCCTAACACTGCCTACCTGAATTCCTGAGTCTTTCCTTTGTGAGAGAGCAATATGCCTACAGTAATTAGCTTTGTACCTTAGGGACACGTTATTCATTCCAGTGAAAGAAAGGGTGAAAGAAAAACACAGGCCAATTTCTCAGCTGAGAACCTGGTGTCATTCCAGTAGGATCAATGTGTTGATTTACATCAGCTAAAGCATTGGCCTCTGGAAATCATTCCTATATGCATTATATTGGATGAATTTGATGAATCAGGTAGCTTTTGTGGGAGTGATGGAGGAGGCAAAAATGACCCAGGATCTAATAAAAAGGTTACATGGCTGTTTGGCATCATATGCATTTTTCTTCAGAACTCTAAGTAAAAGGCCATCATATTTTATTTCTGTAGCAGTAATGAATTCTACTTTATTCACACAATTCCTCCCTCTTTTTTTTTTATTTTTCCCCAAACAGGATGATCCTGTGAGCATGCCCTTTTACTGGCTGTGAACCAGCCCAGCCCAGCTCACAGCAGTACTCCATAATTTTCCCTGTTTCCAGCCCTAATGGCATTGCTCCAGTTCCCATCTGCCTATTCAGGGCTCAGGCATTGTTTTCACCTGGGGGAAGACAAGTCTCAGCATGCTGAAATAAGCTTAGACCAGCTCCTTTTAACTCCAAGAGGGAGTAGCGCCATTTAAATCCCACCCCAGAACGAGACAGACCTTTTGCCAAGGTCTAGCCTCTCTGTCCTATGAAAGGTCACCTCTTCATAGCTCAGGCATAGCTCCCACTTCTCTTTCTCCCATCAACAGCTAATTCAAAGTCCAGCTGTGGCCTGGAAAAGACAGGAGAGGCATGAAGCAAAGGTGTATCAGACAGGAAAGAGGTTATTTCCTCTGCTGCTGGGAGAGAAGCAACTCAGATGAGAAAATGCTGTAATTTCATGCCATAGTGCAGATTTGGGATATTGGCCAACTCCCAAGGGCTGTCCTTGGATGACTTTGGCGTCATCTCTCAGTTTCTCCAGGCAGCTAATAATGCTCATCCATCACACTTAAATAGCTAGAACCAAATTCTGCTTCAGTTATGTCAGTGCACAGCGGAAGAAATATTACTGATGTTTCACTGACTCTTTCCAGGTTTATCACAGGACAATTTCAAAAGCAGATTTCCATCCTGAGGGTTCATTGTGCCCCTCACAGATGCACTTAGCAGTCTTACTTTTAAAGCCCTTGTTGTGTAACACTTCAAAAAGCCCTCTGCATCCATTTTAGTGTCATGGCCCATCACCTACAACTATTACTGAAAGTGTCTGCTCTTGTCATGCATCTCCTATGTGTCATTGGGTAGAGCTCAAGCATGAGTATTTTCCTACTGCATTTTTGTCTTGAACTGGTAACATACATGTTGGTGATCCAAATCCTCAGCTGGAAAACTGTGTGCTGTCCCACTGCAGGTTGCTCTGGTGGTGTAATATTTGGGGACGGTTCGGCAGTGTTTTGCATCACAAAAAATGACTGTAGGTAAACCACAGGTCATTGAAAAACCACACTTTATGCTGCAGGCAACGTACAAAGCCATTGTTAAAGACAGTAAGTTTATCATGGCAGAGTTCAAAATTTATTTCACCTTCAACAGCCTGCTGCGTCTCTTCCAGCCTCAAAACAAAAGTGAGACAAAAGATGGTGTGAGTGGCGACCAGAGGTGGAACCAGACTGTAAGCAAAAGCTCCTTGGTCCTCCCGCAGGGCCCCCTCTCTTGAACCATACTGCTTTCCTCACTGCCCAGGAGTTAAACTGCACAAAACCACAGTGGAGAAAGGATCAGGCCTGTAATGTGGTTTCACTTTTATTATTTGTTCCTAATCTCTGTTCAGTTCCCACGCAGTTTTTGAAGTATTGATCACCCCATAGAAAAAGCTTAAAATGAACAATGGATTCATGGTTAATGAGTTTCAGCAACTTCATTCAACTCACTTGAGCTCTTGGGGTGAGAAAGTTAAGTGCTACTGTACAAGCTCAAGTGACTGCTCACAATTTCCTTAATATTTCATCTCTTTGTATTTTGTAGTTTGCCTTCTTCTGAGCTAATGTTTATTTTTCCAGAGAGTGGTTATTGTGGTAAACTGGTATCAAACTAGCAGCGTGGGAAATGAGATTTCAGTGCATTCATCTCCTGCACTTCAATACTTCATTCAGGAAGGCAATGTGGACAAAAAAGAGTCAATCTAAGAAGAACAACACCTTCTTGCAAGTACAATGATGACGTCCCCAGAATCAGGGAACTACTCAATCCCAGAAGCATTTCTGTTTAAACTAAGGAATGGACACTACTGAGAGGCAATGTGAGTTGTAAGATGGTCTTAAAAAGTAGGAAGAGGTGAAGTACTTGAGGGTGAGCCTCCTGACGTCAATGCAATGATACTGATTGACATCAACTCAAACGTGACACAGCCTCTTCATCCCACCTGAGTAGGATGGAAGTCTGAGCAGTTTTGGTTTTTGTCTTCATTTTTTAGCATCATCCTGATTCCTATTCTCTCTTCACTCCCAGGCCCCATTTCTTTCCATTGTCCCTCCTTGACGCTTACTGAGTCTCTCTCACCAGTGATTTTCTATAGCAGGAATTATTTAGATTCCAGCATTTTTTTCTAATGGAGAAGATATCGCATTCCTCTCATTTCAGCGTGAGCACCTCTTGGGCACATCAGCATCTTCTGGTGTTGTCTGGGTATTTCGACACCAAGATCTCTAGGAACATGATTCTTTTCTGTTTGCTCATCTTATTCACACCCGTAAGCATGTTCTACTTTACCCACATAAGCAACGTTAGAGAAAATAACGGGATTTCTGAGCTGAGAACAGACTACGCCCCATTTGTGTGTTTATTGAACTTTACCATCCAAAACTGTGCAAGAAAAATCTCCTTTTACTTTTGCAGTTGTGGAGAGTAGATGGTTCTTTATGGTTAATATAACTCTCTAAGAATGTTTTCTATTCTAATCTTGCTGACTAATCTTTCTTCTTCTAAAGTTTTAATCTTGCTTAAGGAATAAATGCGTGATATTGTGTTAGAAAAGCCAATCAACTGCTCAGGCTCTAGCTGGGAAGCAATGTGAGTTCCCCTTTGTACAAGCTCTTCTCAAATGTGATTGTTTCCCCAGTGTCAAATTCCATGGATTTTAGCAGCTGAATGGGAACAAAATTTGACATGGTCAGAAACGTGTGCTTATAAAAACTTATTATCGTTGAATAGCTGGTGCATTCTTGGTGCACTCATGTGCAAACTACACTGAGATAGCTGGCTGGCATCACCTCTGGGCCTCATTAGCACACATACGCACAGATCCCAGAGAGGTCTGGCTTGCACTCCCATCCTCCTCTCAAATACCGCTCTGACTGTTCCCATGTTTCACGTGGGGAGGAGACGCATGAGGCTGGCGCGGAGCAAGCCAGCATCCTGCATACAACAGCTGTCCTCAGTTAACCTTAGAGCTGGCCAAGTCAGTGAAACTCCATGATTCCTCAGCCAAGGCAAGCCCTGGGGAGTTAGGCAGCCCTTGAGGGCGATAACTCATGTGCCGGGAATTACAGCCACCTCGGTATGTAACTGAGGACAAGGTTGAGCAGAAACACCAAGTCTCATGACCTTCCAGCTGACACTTCTGTGGGCTGCTAGAGAGTTATGTTGAGCACCTGCATCCATGTAGCTCCCACTCCCATAGCATGCTCCACCAGGCTGATAAAAACCAGCAACATGTTAGATGCCAAACATGAAGTGCACAGTGCAGCCAGAGACAGAGCTATGTGGGTGAGGTGTGGGTCATGCAAAACTGAACAAAGAATGGCAAAAACATGTGAAAAAGTGTCAGTTGTCTAACTTTCGGTCTCAGCAATGGGAGAGCTACAGGCCTGTTTGGGCTAGGGATGTCTGCATCACTCTAACACATGTATATGGCGCCAATGCAAATGGAGCCTATGTGGGTAACCCTAGCACAAACTCAACAGCTTACATTGGCACAGAAGTACTAGACTGGTGTATATACACCAGCTTTAAGAAAAGCTGCTTCACTCTTGCAAGCTGCTCTACTGACAAGGCCTTACACTACCAAAACCACTTTCCCTGGATTAGTGCTACCCCTAGATTTAGAGACAAATCTGGTAAGTTATTTGGAATAGTTGAAATAACAAGGTTTTGGCAGCTGGGGTTGTGGGGAGAGTTTAAGCACTAATGTCGAGCACACAGTGTCTCGTTTTTGGCCTTATCCAGTTCTTCACAACCTTCTGCTTAGAGCTGAGCTTTCTAGCTCAGGCAGTGGAAACATCTGTTCTTCCATGGAGGTCCCACCACCAATCCTGGGAATAATGGTCATCACAGCAGAGTAACCTCACAGTACTCTTTTTCCCTGCCTCTCTCCACTGCAGTATTCATGGGCAAAGGGCCACAGTGTCCCCCCTGGGTGGAAAGACACCATGGCTGAGACCTTTGGAGTATTAATAAATAAGAGCAGTGGCCAACAGGGAACTTGAGTGAGAAAGATTTTTAATTTAAGAGTCCTACAACTAATGACCAGGGAAACCTCCCTGGACACTAAGTGTTCCTCCAAATCCAGTTCTCATCTACTTTGCTTTAAACACTGCTCATCAACTTTTCTAATGCCTATGTGACTTAGGTGATTAAGTCCAATTGGTGACATGTTAGTAGTGGGAACATTTTCCAAACACATACTGATTCTGATAAGATATTCATTAAAAAGAAAACAGCCTGAAGTTCACTATTTTTAAAACAGAAAGGTTCAGTTTCTCAGTTTAAAATAAAATTTCATTATCTGATTTTAGTAGTTGAAGTTATTTCTGGGAATTGTCAAATCTAAAACTGTTACTGAAACAAATCATCTGGATCAAGTGCAAATACTTTTTTAACGTTCAGTGACCCAAAAATCCATTTTTCACTCATCTCTAGTTACCAATAATAATAAAGTAAGAGAAATAACTTTCTCCCCTATCTTCCCTGCATATTTTTGGCAGCGCTATTTACTGGCAATGCAATATAGAGACAGGATAGGTGTTACATCTGGCCAGCATTTTACAGCCAGGCAAGGAGAGCCTCAGATGACTATGCTACAGAAATAATTTTGTGGACGTGTATCAGATAGAGAAGGGCTGCTAAAAATGCCTTTCATACAGAAGGAAGCAGAATAAGAGCACAGTTGTTTTGCAGTTTTGTGTTTGCTTGATCTTTCCCAAGCATGCCTTCACAATGCCACACTGTTTACAATCAAAAGATATAGATAGCTGGGTATAAGACAGTCTATCTTTATCTTCCTCACTCAGGATATAGGAAGAAAAGAGAACAAGACACACATATCTTTGCTCCCATATGTGCCCAGGAGATGCAGTCTGGGGAGTCAGAAATGTAAAAGGCAACCACCTTTAGGTATGATAACACTAAGGTATGAAGGTGTAACATCATTTTGTATATCCCCCTACCTATCGCAATCCTCTCCATCAGAGACTGTCATAGTATCCAAAAATGCATGTACTCTTTTATGCCATTGCTCAGTGTTATTTTCAGAGATGTTTTCCTGGGTGCACTTGAAGGGAAAATTGCAAGCCACTGGTGCTTGGTAAAAGACAAAAATAAGTATCTCCTGCATTAAGTACTGAGTCTCTAAACAGGGTTTTGGTGCATGGATCTCTGCCAGCAGGTATTCAGTTGCAAACATGTCTAAGGATTAGAGAAGGTGACACTGACCATTTGGCATCAAACAAGCCATTTCCAGTCCTTGGCTTGCAACGTGTACATCAACCAGAAAGGATAATGGCTGGCAGTGTAGAATCTTTTTCTAAGCAGCACACAGCATATACAGCCCAAATGTAAATTACTAAATATTTATCCTGTGAATATTATTATTTACCAATAACATCAGATCATGAGGCCGGTACTCATGTGGAGATGCCTTTTCTTTCAAACAACATGCCAGGCAGAAGAGCTAAGACTGCCTTTTTTAGAATCACTGGTAACTGAAAAATATTAAAAGTTAGTTTGTCCGTAATGTGAGTGGTACCTCAACTTCACAAGTGCAAGAATAACAAAGGATTAATTCACCTGCATCCCTGCCCTGCTGACCAACACTTCCTTAATTCATATTACTCCATAGGCTGCAGCAGATCAAGGGGCCCATAAAACATTTGTTGTTATCCATTGTAAAACTCTGTCAGTAGCCAAGGATGAAATGAATCGGTATTTCTTGCAAGCAGAAATAGGAAGCTCTTAGAGAGAAAAAAACAGCTCTTTGTATGAAAGTAACCCGCAGTTCTGAACCACTCTGTGTTTTGGGATTCTTCTGCTGAAATCTCTCACTCTGGAACAACACTAGCAACACCACGTAATAAAACCAAATCTACATTTGTCAGTCAGTACTGCTTTTCCTGACTGCCACTCCCTCTCCTATTAGTAATTTTACACAGCCTTTAGCCACAGGCCCTGTGTCCCATCGCCAGCCAGTATCTGAGTGCTCATTACGGCCTCACTGCAATGCCATGCTCAGAGGAGGTATGGAGAGCTGTAAAAAGAGCAGAATACCATCACGTGCTCATGCACTGTGCCAGCTCTTGATGCTTTTATGAACATGTTTGAGAACTGCTGATCTGAGACACGCTTCCTCTAGTTCCTGTCTTGGCAACTACTACTGCTCAGACTATACAGCACAGGGTGATTCCGATCCATCCTTATTGCTCCTACACACAAGAGGAAAAAGAGTAATAGCGCAAATTGGTGGATATCATTTTATACCTCTATAAAAGATGTGTTTTGAAGCATCACAATTGCATTAGAAATATGAAATGCACAGGAATAATATCCAGGGATATTACCACGTCCATTCCTTCGTGAAAATTCTACCTCACTATCTAAATTCTCCTAGAGCTTAATATATCCCTTGTACTAACAGGAAAAGGTCTTAAAGGAGGATTCTGGCAAGTTTCAGCTCCATTTCACCAGAAGGCAAAAGGTCAAAATAAGCCACAAAGATAATAAGGAATGTCATTCATACGTTGTATGAAGTCTAAATTGCTCCACATTCAAGCAGAGCTTTATTTTGTAAGACATATTTTGACAAGAGTGGGGCATTGTTATTTAGCTATAGTGTGATTCTGAGTGGCAAGAACAAGGCTGCTTCCACATGCAGGTTAAAAGCAGTAAATGGTGTTGATCCCTAAAAGGCAGGGAAGAAAGAACAATTTAAAAGGGTTGAAACTTTTAACTTCAACATTTTTAAAGCACAGTATTTCTGTTTTGTTTTCAGTTATTATTTTCATTTCAAAGTTCACGTGCATTTATTTTATAGGGTTGAACAAAATGTTTCAGTTCAACACAAACACCTAATATTTTTCTATTCTTTTTGTCTTGCCGTAACTTTGGTTTAGGGTCCACAAGAAGTAGTCTCTTTACACAGGCCACCAATCCAAGAATATTTCATAGTTCTATGTTCTTCAAGCTTTCCATGTATTAAAAATTAGTTTTCACACCGTGGTCAATATGCTGCAGCTAAATAAAATCTGTAAATCCAAGTGAACAACTAAACTCCTGACACTGCCTGTTCCAAATGTACATCTCCTCCTACGCTCCCCCCAACCCAGCAACATGCATATATACTGATATACAAAAAGATAAAAGGAATTTCAAAGTCCCCAGGCCAATAGAATTCTTCCTCTGGTCTCCTCCCAACCAGGGTCTTTGGGTTTCTAGCATTTTTCCTCCTGGCTGCTGTTGGTTTTGGCAAGAGCAGTAGTACCACTAAGAACTTACAGACCCTGTTCTATTCCAAAACCAATTTAGCTAACTTAAACCAGAAAAAAAAACAACAAACCCCACACATCCTTGTCAGTTGGAATTTCCACTAGCGCCTGAGGGACAGAGGAAACCAGCGAGCACACTACAACCCAGCAGGAAATATTTCTGACCATGATTAATACTTCCTTTAGCAGTGCAACAGAATCTTTGCAGATCTTTGTGGATCCTTGGAAGAGCTCCATTTACTACTCTCCAGGCCATATTTTGCTGTGAAAACCTTATTACATAACAGAAGCATTAACAGATTCAGAGTAAAATAAGAAAAGATGTATTATCCTAAAGATTTGGAGAATGGGGGGCGGGGGGGGGAAGTTAAGAAAGGCACACACAGTTTTCCTTTCATTCCATGTGATTATGTTGTGATAATGCCCTCTACAGACCTGTCCATCACTTGTGGACTCAGGTCAGAGAAGCTTTCTGACCCGACCAGCTGGGTGACACAAGCCAAACAATGACAAATTCAGCTTCAGTTGATCTTGCCAGAAGGATCTGAGTTGCCTGTTGAGCAGCTATGAGACAACCACATTTTCCTTTTGTCCATCTTCCTTTTTTTCCTTTTCTTTTTTTTTTTTTTTTTTGTGGATAGGGAGTTTGGAAAGGCACAGTCTCTCACATGCAGAGAGGTGTCTTTCTAATTTTGGCTTCCTTACCTAGCTCCCACATTACCAGCTTTTAGAATATGTATTCATTCATACCTTGAAATACTTCCTTAGGAAATACTTTAAACGCCTACTCTGGCACAATAAACTTGCCTTGCAGATTTCTAGGTATCACTACTGAAGATGGCCAATGATATCCGACAGCAGTAGGGAGCCTCGCAACACTGGCACTCAGATTCAATTGCCACTGGAGTAATTTGTGGCTTTTAAGTCATTTGCGAATGGCACAGCCACAGGCATGATGATAGATAATGCTTTTATTGGAAATGGTAGGATACTACCACCATTTACAAACAACCCTAAAGAAAAGCAGACTTTCTCTTGAGTGCAGAAGACTCAGGAACTAACCAAAGACATTTGACTGAGTATTCTGCTTGGTCTACAACTGGTCACCAAAAGTACAAGGGCAGACTACAGCCCCCTGGGAATTATTAAGAGGGCTTAAAACTGAGATGGCTGGATGCACCGCTTGTATGTTGTCACCATCAAAATGTCGTAAGCATATTATACAAGCACTGAATTTTTGTATTTACTCTCTTCCCCTTAACTCTCACATCTCTATGTTCTGTGCTAATGGCTAGTTCTCTCTCACTGTCTATAAAACACTGATTTAAGCCAAAAGAAGAGTATGCAACTGGTGTTCAGAGACCCCTCCAAATCCAGCTATGTATTACCTTTCAGTTCTATATTCCAGCATGTATTCCGACTCAGCTCAAAAGCCTGACTTTTTTTCATCCTGGTACTTTATGGGATTACAAACTATAAGCACCCTTAGGTGACATACACACACACATATATATACATACATATGTATGTATATAAATACAACCATTTCACTGCAGGCACTGCCATCTGCTACCAGAGCATCTCAAAACAGCTACCCACAACCCTTAGCTGCTCTAGAGCAAAAAAAAAATTAAGATAATGGTACTGGTGTTGGTATGCAATCTATCCCAAACAGAATTTGGCTCATGGGATCACATTTTTTTTCTAGTAAAATATGCCACTGACTGACCTTCTATAATATCTCATCACCAAAGCCAGAACTGGCTGCCAGAGCAGCGCTATCACACCCTCTCCACCTCAAACTCTGATGGGTCAGTGATTCAGCACTGACTCAGAGTGAGCAGGGCTATGGACTGAACCACTTTGTGTCATTTCTCATTGCGTTTCAAAGTCTCCCATCCAAAAAGTGACACAGTCCAACCTGTTAAGCTAACGAGAGCTGACAAGATCACAGCCCGAGAATAATAAACATATAGAACAATAGATGCTCACCCTGGTTCTCTTCAGCTCCAACCAGCAGAGGAACTTTTTGTTTTAGCAGCTGATGAGATACACAAGAAGTCGTAGAGACACAGGGTAACTCAAGCGCACTTACTTTTGTTTCTGCTTACTCCTTTCTCCTAATCTCCAACTTCTATTGATGTGCTAGTGTCTCACTCTCTATCAATCTCCATTAAACATTGATATAAACTACAGAAAGATCATGTCATCGGTAGGCAGGGAAACCTCTAAATGCAATTCATCATTAACATCTGATGACTGATTAAATAACAGCCAGTCTTAAGGAAAGCACAGATTAAGGTTCTCCCTAGACATTTTTCTATATACCACCAGTTTCTAAGAAAACCATTATATGTACAAGTTTCTCAACTCACACAGTAAGTAGCACAGTCCCCCCACAGTCTTGCTGCTTTTCAACACTGGCCACAGGGAAATAAGAGACTGAAGCATCTCTAGTTCTTGTGTCTGATGTTTCCAGTTTGCTACTGCAAAGGACTGCACTGCATCTTAGTCCTAGTCTTAATGTAGGTCATGAGGAGAAGTCAGACTGCAGTTGACTCCCTAGCTTTACTGAAAACACTGTAGAAAAACAAAGTTATGATATGCCAGGGAAGAGGGAAGAGTGATTTTTAGATCTACCCCTTAGCGAACAAGTGAAGACATAGGTGCTGTCTTGTAGGCCATCATCTGTTGCTAAATGAGACAGACTTGGGAAGAAGCGCAAGGACTCCTTTTCCCAAAGTAGAAGGAACTGTTAATAAATTGGAAATACAAAGTTTTCTGGCAGGCAGGACTGGGGAGGTGTATTGCTGTGAATGGCCCCTGCAGAACAGCACAGAGGGGTGCATGAATCCCTGGGCTAAACCCAATTGCCATCCACTAAAGCAGGAGTGGGAGAGGGCCTTGAGCTGGAAAAAGTGGCTGCTTTGCACTTTTGGGCAAGGATAGGCGGGGATACCCGCCTCCCCCAGTATCTGTGGCTGCCTTTCTGGGCTGATAAAAAGGGTAAGTTGCCCCTGATGAAGCTGTGATGGAAACCTAATCCTTTACAACAATAGCCCAGTGCTAAGAAGCATCCATGGGTCCGGGCATGAGAGAACGCAGGGACCCCTTCTAAGGGCATTTGTTTCTACATCAGTCTTTTGTTGTGTCTTTCCCCCTCACCCACCTCCTTCCCTGCTTGGTTATTCCAGCATTAGTTTGCACAGGCTGTTTGCAGAGACAGAACAACAACAGAGGTCTACTTGGAAAGCCAGCAGAAACCTCTTAGCTTGAAATCAGAAAAGTGCAGAATCCCAAAAGAACAAAAATGTTTGAACTTGCCTCCCCAAAAGTGTTGTATTCATTGACTTGCAAGCAGGGGGAACAGCAGTAGTAATTTAACCTAGGGAAGAGTGCCAACAACTTATTTAATTGCAGAGTTTGTGCCAACACCACCACAATACAACTATTAATACAAGTCTGCAGTACAAGACTAATTCTACTAACCTTTTGCTGTTGCCTTATAGTCAGGTCAGTGGCTGCATCCCTTCTGTGCTGACACTATTCAACAAACACTGGCAACTGCTTTTAAGCAAACATGAAGTGGAGCAAGGCAGGAGGGAGGGGAGTGTGATCATTGATAAAATGAAGATTCCCCCCACGACCCCACCCCTCTCTGTCTAAATGTTTTGCATTTCTTTCTCCATTTCAAGCCTCTCTCTTGAAACTGGAAATGCGTCTTGCCATGTATTTGCTCCTGGAAAGCAGCCAGATCTTTGGTCCAAATTCCATCAGCTCATTTCCCAGTTTCTATGAGACTGCATTTGAGAAATGTGGATCTCTCTCAGGCCACTGGCAAGATTGGTCATCAATCAATGTATAAAAACATGACATCTGACATCAGGGACCAAACCACTCTTCTAAATGAAGCATTCATTTAAATAATGCATATTTTTACAGAAAAATAAAAAAATAGCAATAACGGATCCAGCACTACTGCAAGTTTTCAAGGACATGATTATTGTGGCGATTATGTGCCATTGTAAACATCTTAAAATCCACCATTAAATAACGCATAAACACCAAGCAACATCATCCTTATATGAGGTAGTAAATTCACCGCTGCATTTGCAAGCTCACCCTTGCTTCACTCTTCACCCATTGCCATATTTGGGTTTTTATATTTACATCTTCTGACAGTATCAGAACTATAAATTCCGAATGCTTGGAAGCAGATTTTTTTTATTACACTCATAAACAGCATAAAGGGGTCGTAGTTTTCAACTGTGACCTGCTGGCACTACCATGATAGAAGAAATTAATACTGATTACAAGCTAAACAGAAAACCAAGAAGAATACTTCTGTATGACTATAGTTAATGGTCTTTATCAGGAAGTCAGTAGTTCTCCATAGGTGTTAGGAAGTTCCTGCAACATGTAGTGGACTGTATGCTCTTAAAATTCTGAAATAAACACCTCTTGCCACAACATGTATCTTCTTCAGGGATCCCAGAGACCCTTCTGGCCTCCTTCTGCCCCATGAAACTGTTGCCGCTTTTTGAAATGGCTCTGTTGCTCATTTTTTTGGCAAATATTTCCATAATACTTTTATCTCCATTTTTATGTGAATTAACATTTGATGTTTATCCATACCTTTAAAAGGAAAAAAGTAATGAAAACTCTTACAAGTAATGGCAAATGTGAAGATCTGGCATATTTTCAAAAACTTGCCTTTAATAAAAAGGTGAAAGACCTCTAACAGTGCTAACAAAAACTGACCCCACTGACAATACAAACCAATTCCCCAAAGACTTCAGCATCACAAATTGTACCTCTGTATGTCAAGTCATCTTGAGAAAATGACCCACCAATGACAAAACCGGTATCTCTTCTATCTCTATTGGCTGGTGTTTAAAACATTTTAACTGCTGATATGGACAGGACAAAACTGCTTACAGCATCATTGCAGAATGTGTGACTGAATCCCAGCAGAACATGGAGCTATGACATTCATCAGCCAAACTCGTCGTTCATCTGTGCGTTGGAAAATCCCCATTCTTGAGTGAGAATAGGGAATGGCTTTCAGGCAGGCAGATTATCTGGAGAGGTCTGTGGGAACTGCAAAACATTGCACCTGCCTGAAAAATGGCACCAACTCAGCACAAGACGTTTCCAGAGGGGAAAGTTAATATATGGGAGGAATGCACATAAATCCTGTTATTTCTTAATGGGATTTGGGAGCTTATTTCTCACCCTGTGCTTTGAAATGTATCCCACAGCCTATTCTATTAATGAATTTAAGCACAGTGATTTTCTTATCAGCAGGAATCATTCTTCACTGGGGTTTGAATTCTTTTTTTTTTTTTTGCTGGGATTTTTTAATGCAAGTGTGAAAAATTAATATTATGCTTGAATACCAGTTAGGATGTTAACAAGCTGTGTCGTGGATAAGCTGGTCTTGTCTGTTCCTGTTGTCCTTTTCCTAATTTCAATTGACCAAGAAACCTGGAATCATTTATTTGTTTGAGTTTTTTTAAGTTCATGGCAAAGTAACAAGAGTTGTGGAAATAGATTCAGGCAGTGTCTGGCTGCAAATGGGAAGACCAGCACTCTATTTCAAGCTCAGCCATGTGAATGAACCTACACAAGCCCTGTCTGACTTAAAGCAAACTTAGAACATTTAGGAAGATGTTTTTTTCACTCAGAGTGCTAAGTGTGATGCAGACACATAGACTGTATTTCCACAGCGGAAAGGTGCTTCCAGGCATTTAACAACTTCTGACCTGAGTCTTTTTAAAGACCTAGGGTTCTGGCAAGTCCACCTCAAGTATACAGTCCAGATCTCCCTCAGAAACAAGGATCTAAGAAGTGAGCCAAAGCTGAGGATTTTAAGTAAGTGGACCTACAAAGAAGGCAGGAACCCTTTGGGTGAAACAAACCAGATATGGCAGCCTACGTGAGATGAGATTATAAGGAAAAGGAGAAACATATTTAGTGCACTTAAATCTACACTTCCTAAATAATACTTATGTGACACACAGCAATGACCAATACCCTGCTCCAGCCAAAGCAAGTTTTCAGGGAACCTCCAAATATCTAGCAACCCTTGCTCCATCACTGGTGTGTGATAGTCGAGGCTACCCAAGGGTCTGATTTCCACATCTCACGTGTACAAAGCAGGCTTGGTCCTGTTCAGCACCCATGCTGGCAGGCATTCATAACGCAGACCAAACTGTTGACTTCACAGAAAGAAATCCAAGATGTGAGGTTGATGTGGCTGGGTGCTAGGCAGCCAGAGGATGCCAAATTTTCCTGCAGACAAGCTAGTCCTGATGCTGAATTGTATTTTTCTATTATTCCTGTTCCAAGCATCAGGGCAGGAAAAGAAAGCCTCTCCTATGCAGGATCAGAAATGCAGCCTGAAGACTCCAGAATGGTGGCAGAACGCTAATCTGTTTCTGTTGTTCATGCTCAAAGGCAACGTCTACTGTCTCAAATCTCAAGCGGGGGAAAGATTTGCCACCTGGGGTGATGGGTACCAACACATTTCAGGTTTTCTGACAGTGCTCTTGGATGCTCTCTGCTGCCACCAGATGGTGATCCACTCAAGGCTTTGGAAATACACAAGTAAGTGACAAAGGTTTTTTGGTTTAGCAGTCTATTTTTAAAGGCCTCCGGACATTTTTTCTTTGACTACCGATGTTTGTTGGCAAGCAAATTACAGTTCATCTCATTTTCACTTTCAAAGATCCCTCCCAGAGTCTGAGTAGTTCACACACAATAGATCCATGCTGGATTCGTGCTCCACAGTTTTGAGCTTCATCAGAAGATCCTGAAGGCAAACACTGATGACATTTGAGATGAGATTAGCTCAGCTCCAGCTCTATTATCGATGATGGTTTTTCTTCCTATGCCTTGGGCTCTAAAGAAGTGTGGGAAAGGTTGAATGTAGTAGAATCTGTTCTGCACAAACAGTGATTTAAAGAGTGCATTCTCTGGTTCTCATTCTAGGATCAGTGTACATCTTAACTCTGGTTATACCTGCTACAGCCAAGCAGACAAGGATACATGGCATTTTTCTGCCTAATCTCTTTCATGTAAGCTAAAGGCAGGGCAGGATTTACAAAGGCTCCATTTATTGACCCTAAGGATTACATGTTGTGTTTAATCACACAGGATTCCTCTCTCTGTCCAAGAACCTGAGAAGAAAATATTTCTTCTATTACACCTTTTTGTGACTTTGAAGGACATTACACTGCATATGGTCCTCTGTAAGTCATGTGGTTGCAATGCAGTGGTGGAGACCTGATCCTTTAGACCAGCTATCTCTGTGGACTGGGACCAAAACTTCACAGCTTGGGTTGATCTCTGATAAGAGAGCAACTCTAGAGCATGACTGGTCAACTGGAGACAGACGCCTGTCAGTCATTGTCTCCAGCCCTTGTCAGCATAGACGTATGACTTTTTTCAAGGGTAACTTCCTTCCACATGCACATTCCTAAAAGTCACATCACTGAGTTGTCTGTGCACCTTAGGATTCATCTGTACTGATCTTTGTTAATAAGGACAACCAAGGTATTCCCGGTAGATGGGCTCGTCGTGATGCATCACAAACCAACTGGCACTATCCATTCAGACACCCTGTCTGCAGTCTGAAAAGTTCCTAGTGACTTTGCTGGTGCAGCAGCAATGCCCAGCAAGCCACTGTTCATGTCAGTCAGTCTGTTTGTCTGCAATTGCTAATTCAGTGCTGTGGAAGTGAACAGAAGTCTTTTTGTGCTAAAGAACGATCGGCAGCCTAATGGAGAGGGTTGACAATAGAAGCCTTTTCATCAAGCAGCTCCCTAGCTTTAAGAAAAGGTAGACGATCCTGTCCCTTGTGCTGGCATCAAGAGTCCTTCCTGAGACCCTAATCTGAGCCCTGAGAAACAAGGAAAAGTGGTGAGGAACTGCCCCTCCGCTTTCTGAAACAATTACAGCAACAGTTCCTTTCTGCTTCTCTGAAAGCAAAGGTCTGCATCATCCAGATTTCCTTGATGTCTGGGATCAGGCATCTGCCTTGTGCGTTGCCACAGTCTAGCAACAAGAGTCAGATGCGCAGGCAGATGATTTTGCACAATGAACCCGTTAGCTCATCAGCAAACAGAGCACACCTTTCTCCACTGCCAAACCTAGAAGAAGTACTGGAGGGCGGGGAGAGGGGAATGAGGAAGAAATAATTTCTGTTGACCAGGCTGGTTTGGTCCTTGATCTTTTTACTACAACCCAGACAGGATGCCAGTCAGTGCAGGTCTGTACTTCTTTTTGCTCACAGGAGCACCTTTTCACCTGCCTTTGGACTGAGACCAAGCACAAGCAATTACATTATGGTTTAGTCCTAGACAAATTACTGCCCACTAACTGTTCACTTACTGCTTTCAGTAACTTTCTAAACTTCTTCTTCTTTAACTTTCTTGTGAATACAACAAGTGAAGGAATAATGAACATGCCAACCCTCCATGTCCTGTAAGCTGATGTAGTTAAATAGTAAGAGATCAGCACTCAGACGATTCTTATATACCATTCTTGTTCTGTTCTTACACAGGAAGAAATGCATTTCTCAGGACCTGCCATATTATAGACAATATCCATATCTATGGCCCTAAAGGCATATCCAGTGTAGACAATGCTCTGCAAGAAGGCAGAAGGCATGAGCATAACGATGGCTTTGAAATGGAAACCTTCATCGGTCCATTCACAGTATATTGGAAGATAAGTAATGAAAAGGGTTCTTTTTTTTAAACATTAACAACAGAGAGGCCCCAAGCAATTCTTCAGCACTGAGGAGAAAAATAAAGTCCATATCTAACCAAACAAGAACAACTGTGGAAACTTTCAGGGAAAAAATAATAATAATAAAAAAAAATAATCACAGAACAAGTCACCATGCCACTAGCTCTGTTTCACATCCTCATGCCCAGGCCAATAAGTCTATCGTGACTCTGCCAACTTCAGACAAGCCTCTCTAATGCAAGCACTGGCTGTCTTCTTTGTGCTTGCAGCCCTGCAAAAAAGTTAACTCTTTCTAAATTGCCATTTGTCACACACAGGGATATGGGGAACGGATGCAAAGAAACTTTGCTTGTCCGTGCATAAGATAATTTAACTTTGTTTATGGGATCTCCGGGCATTTGAGTGAGGAAAGCGATGGTCTCCTGGTACTGACCTAACAGAATAACACTGACTCTGAGTGTTTTGATCAGAGGCAGAGACAGGGACAGGTTTCTGTGGGCCAGCTGGGGTCCAGAACGGCTTTTTGGGTTTTGTTTTGTCAAGAATGGTGAAACGATTCTCATTACATGTCACTAACTGCTCTATGAGCTCATTCAAGTGAGGTGAACAAGGCATTGTAACCAAAAATATTAGAGAAGTAGCACAGGCATAGGAGCCTGGTGGAAGACAGCCTGATCCAGCTCCTGTAAGCACCGATTGCTAGAGGGCTATTCATTTCCTAAGAAGTTGGATCAGGCTCCTACCAAGGTTTAAACACCTTACAGGAATTCAGGATTATTTCTCAGGCTCTGTCCCAAGCTATTCCTATTATTACTAAACTTTTATTGCTTCCTACATCCCTGCTGAGAGGTAAACCTCAGAGTTTGTGTCATGCTTCTGGCATGAGGTCCCTGTAAATGACCTACCCTTTTGAGTTAAGGGAACCGACGAACTGCAGCACAGCATGTGAAAAGTGTTCCCACATAGCCACTATCCGAGAAAGAACGCTTTAGATGCTTTAATTCCTAGGCAAGAGAAACAACTCTTTTGTTAGTATCGTCAACATGGAGCTGAAAATAAAAGGGCATTTCAGAGGCCCACAACAGCTAAAACTATTCCAAGTGTTTGTATGTAGCAATGAGAAACAGACTGCAGAAATAGATTGCCTGGCACCAAAATGGTTGAGACTGATTAACATTAATTACCTTAAATTAAAAATTCTTGCAGGAAATTGAGAGGGAATGAACTCTTCTGTTACCAGCTTGCCTTTACTGCCTAGAACGGCCAGGGCTTTCATTGTTGCAATATTGATCTTACAGCTCAGGATGAGCCAAAAAAGTAATATGGAAATGGTAATCTGGGTTTGCTTCTGGGTATTATCATTGTTTTGAGACCAAAGGAAATCAGGTTCCAATTAAACGTTCAGTATCACCTGCATTCACTTTTGCATTTCTCATAAAATTTCTAGTTCCAAGTGAAGAAACCACTTGTTTAATGAGATTTCCACTGTGAGTGAATCTCTCCAAATATGGGCCAAAATTACATCATTCTAAATTATAATAAAAAGTATAATAAAAAAACAGAAGTTGAACTACACGACCCAATATCTGAAAACAGAGAAGTGGAGATCACTACAGGGGATTTGACTTCCACTGTTTCTGAAGTATTAGTGGCACATTTATGATACCAAGTTACCTTTTAAACACTAATAGACAGAAGAAGAAAACTATGATGTTTTTAAAAAAGAAAGCAATTAAAAATTTGAGAACCTTCTTGCCAAAAGAGTATTTGATAACCATGAGTAGCACATTTTCTGGAAATGTAGTCTGGATTCTTTGAGGTCTACAAACTTGCAAAGTTCTCTCAGCTGGAAAAAACTAGCATAACATGCTCATTCCAGAGAGGCACTTTACCTCTGTCACCAACCTCTTTTTCCTCTTCACCTCTGCGACACATTTACTTATTTGAAAACACAGGGAGAAACTGTGAACAGTTGCAAGTAAAGAAGTTCCAAGTAAAGAATTTGACTGACAGCCATGCTCTAAGCTCATATAAATGAGAAATTCTTCCCCAAGAAGAATGTTAAGACTCTAGCTCCCTTCAAACTCTCACCTACGCATTTCATGGACAACATGTTTTATATCACAGAATCAATACAAAAGGGAACATACATTTTGTTAATTTGCAGCATATGATTCATCTTTTTGGACACTGTCCCATTGCTAACCAGTGACATTCTGGTGCTAATTTAGGTACCGATTTTTGGATGTTCCCTTGAGGTGCAGGGAAAAGGAACGTGCAACTGACTACTTTTTGCCCATTCTTCCATTCTTTTCCTTCTGGTACAACAAAAACTAATGTTGGGAAGATTCCATAAGGCTTATTTCTGAGGCTCCCTCACAAGTCTGTGCTTAGGAGGTAGACAAGGAATACTACACACAATACTAAAGCGCTGCGGCCCAACAGGCAGCTCCTGAAGACAAAGGGAACTTCCCTATGTTCCCAAGACTGATAAGTGCTGCTCTAGGACAGTCAACATCCCGAGTTTCCATTTTGCTGACACACTGTTAGCATTACCAAATTTCTTTTCATTGAAAATCAGTATGTTCTTTTAAATGTCTTATACAGCCAGAATCATAACATGTTACAATTCTACAGCCTTCATGTGATGAGTTATATATAGTCAGTCCAGAAACAAGATAGAAAAAATTTCACTAGAGGGAATGTCAAAGCAACTTCCTATGTGGAGAGGGCAAAATGTGGGTCAGATATAATAAATTTGTTTATTGTCTGCCTTCATCTCCAGCAAAATACATTACTAAGAGACCTGTGTTGAGGACTTTGAATTGGCTGTCATGAAACTGCTTCAATACAGGATTGTCTCTCCACAGGGAAAAAAGAACAGTGTTAGCATAAAAAGGTCATCTGTTTTAACTACCTAAATTCATGTTAGCTGCACAACCAACATTTCTGACAAGTTGATTTAGACTTGGTTGCATGATGTGCTGAGCATCATGGCTGATTCAGCAAAGCATTTACTAGTGTGTTTAACCATAAGTTTGCCTATCTGTGCACTCAACCACACACACACTGAGAAATCAGCTTGTCTTGTTGCACAGAAGCACAGCAATACATCTATACAGCAAGGTGACTTTTACTAAAAGGCAGTAGATAACTTGTTCTTATTGTGAAGGTGGTAGTCGTATCTCTAAAACAGCACTTTCTACCAGCTGAGAATATAGGTCTGGGTTTTGCAACCTACACTCCCAGCTGTTGCTCCCACTGCTTTTGGGTCATTTCTTGGCATATTATTGGTGGGAAAATCTGTCTTTCCAAAGAACTGCACAGGGCTGTGAGAACCAGTTTTCGTGCATCTGGGCCTTTTGTAAATTCACTCATCTTGGTTTTAATTTCTATCACAGCCTTTGGTCTGAAGCTGAGACAGGCCAATACTTGTGGGTCCCAAATGAGCATCAGTTCCTCATGGCTAGAAAGATTCATTTGCATTCAAACAGATTTGCTGTCTGTCTAGTATTCTATGACAATACATCAATGTTACTCTGATTGTTTTAAGTCATGTTGCAAACTTTCATGGGTAGCAGCTTAAATCTACATTTTTATTTACACTAAGGCCATTTAACACCACTCGGGCAATGCAAACAGACAGTTAAGTAGACATAAATATAATGTATTTGCCAAAACAGAATAGGGAGCCAAACCAGAAATAAAACTCCTACCTTAATTATGAATAATCAAAAATGAAAAACTGACATCCACATTTTCTGATATTTATAGGTAATATTATTTAGAACTGTTATTGGATCATTACTAGCGCGTACCTGCATGAGTAGTGTGATCTTTAATGGTCCCTTCCAACCCCAAACCATTCTATGATCCAATTAAGTTCTCTTGTGCGAGTACAGAATTTAACCTGTAACGTGATTCAATTTATCATTTCTCCACAGTTCTTCATTACGTCACAGTATAATCAGAAGAATACTGAATTAGCTAAATGACTAATATGCAATTAATTCTTAAGAGCACACACTGAATTCAAACACAAGAATTTGTCAGCTGAAACTGGAAACCAGGAAACAGCTATAGGTGCTGCATGAATTCCAGAAAGCACAGCTTTCACATGCAAGCCATTCTTCAGCTCTGCATCACCGATGCACGACCAAAACAACAAAATGCTAACACTGATAGCACAAACCAAGCAGTAGCTACAAGTTAAAAAAAAAAAATCCAACGAAAAAAACCCACCACATTTTTGCAGTGTTGTTTCACAGAAGGCAGGCACAAGTCATACAGCTCCCAGTGGCACTTTGCACACTCCAGGCATGTTTGACATTAAGGGGCCTGGTTGTTGTGGAAACCAAATCCCATAGATTAATTAATGTTCAGCAGCCAGAGCCATCTCTCTTCCTCTCTGCTTCCCTGCCCCCAATTAAAAAAAAAAGGTGGCGCTTTTTACATCACAGAAGAATGTCAAAGCAAAAAGAAACTTTTTCCTTACAAATGCAGAACACTACCAATAAAACTGAACAACCTGACTGAAGTGTTAGTGCCTCATGTTTATAAAATGAAAAAATATAACACCATTTCAGTGAGGCTAGTTTTGCTTTATGTGGCTACGCCAAACTATCGCCAAGAAGGTCCTGCAAGAAATGTGACTATGTGAAATTTCTAAAATCTCTTTGTAATGAAAGAACCTTTATGGAAGTCCCTCTTTTTTTGCTTTCAACATGTAGATGCACTAATTACCAATAATTTATTTCAGATGAACTATTCAAGTGACTGACAGTCTTCATCTGAATATGTTCACACAGTGAGTTGCAGGATTTGAGTAACATTGATTCTGAGTACCAGCATTTTCTTTTAGCCGGCATTGGTTCTGATCCTTTGAATTCCCCACATACGTCCCAGTTTACAGGAGGGAGTAAGATTAGACATAATTACATATATGCACCTAGCAGCTTGCTATATAAACGGATACTATAAACATGCAGAATATACCAGACAGGTGACACAGAAGCAAAATACAGTTGAGAGCCACTGCAGGTAAAATTGCAGAATTACCTAAATCCTATTTTCAAAACTGGTTTAGGGCCATAGGTCAAACATATTTTAGATATTCATAGATTCAATTTGATGCTTTTGAAAATCCCTTGTCTTCAGTATCTGCATCTTGAGGTACCTGGGTACTTTTAATAGCCCAGTTCTGATGAGAATGAGGAACTTTTTCTCTCATTTTCTTTCCGTCAAAATATCCTTGTAAGCTATACTACTAGTTGCCTGTTGACAATACTCAATCGTGAATAATTACAATAATAAAAATCTTGAAGGCATACCATACTTACTAGCTATTTAGTAAGTAGAGAGTACGTAGGGTGAGAAAAACGCTAATATAGCATAATATATACACACACCAAATAGGTACAAGTATTTATTATTCTCTTTACACACACACACACTTCTAATTAGCCAACATCACATCATGTGACTTAAAGCACTTACTTTATTTTCTTTTCAGAAGAGGTGGTGATGGGTTTCTGAACATGCTCAGATATGCTATGACTTCGTGACACAAGATCACCTCATGAGAGTCCCCTACTCATTCCCATTCATAGTAGTGAAATAAATAGAGCCAATTTCTGCAAGCCAAGATACTTTCTGTGGGACAAAAACCGCACTTTGATAGTTAAACAATGGCGAGAGCTCTCATGTGTTTCTCAAATATGTAGCTCCTGAGCAAACCTACTGCCTTGAATAGGTGCTGAACAGCTTTCAAAACCAAGCCAAATAGAGTGTCAAATATAACATTTCAGTGTTATTTTACAACACTTGCCATTTAAATTGGGCACCACTCCTAGCTTGTTTGCATTTCATTTAAAATAAGAAAAATACCTTTGAGATGATTAATGGCTCCCCATGCTCCAGTCCGCCTTTCAGTGTGAATCCCCATGGAGCGCCTCCTTGAAGCAGTGCCTCCAGGTAGATATATCTTCCTTTATGGGTAATGCTGGACTCTGAAGATGATATGCTGGTGTTAATATTGTCTAACATCCTCAGCTGTCCTATCACATACTCAGTTAAATATAAAACACACTCAGGCAATCACAGACCAGTGAAGCTGGAAATTAAACTCCAGAAGTCCACCACAAGTCATCCCTGAATACGTGAAACAAGAAAAGGCTGAGCCGGAAAATTTTTCTTCAGCGCTGGAGTCCAAGGTGATGGGTTAAAAACATTTCCCAACAGTGTTTCAGCATGCTGTTTCTCCTTCAGAATTGCGTTGTTTTACTGGTGTTTCAACACTGTGCTATCCCCATTCCCAGGTATTCTGGGCATGATAGCTTTGTAAAGATTTCCCCTCCTGTCTTCAGTATATCAAACTTGTGCTTTTAAAGATGGGAGCAAAAAAAAGAAAAAAAATGTTTATAGATTTAAAAGCCCCTGGCCAGCAAATTGCCAAAATCCAAACGAATGCTTCATTTGTGATTGATTATCAGTCTTTTCTTCCTTTCTGCATGCAATTTACCATTACAATGGCCTTTTTGCCTCAGCCCACTGCACTAAAAGAATGGAAGCGTCTTCTCCCTCTCTACTCTCAGTTACTCTGTCCACTTACTTCACAATTTCTGACTTGTCAGGAAAAAAAAAAAAAGAAAAAAAAAGGCTGGGGGAGGAGAAGAGAGAAAGTCCATTCCTAAAACTATTTAAAGGGGTTTAAAATGTGAAATAACTCCCTACTTAATGGATTAAAAGTGGAAAAAAGTCTATCAGGAAAACTGGAGAAGCAGGTGAAATTAATCCTTGGGAAAAACATTAAGATGATAGCTGAGCCCTTTCCATTTTCTGTGCTCTCCCCGATGATCTGCCAAAGCTGCAGCAGCTACTGCTGCTCTGAGGGAGGGTGAGGAAGTGAGAGAGAGAGAGAGAGAGAGAGAGATGGATTAAGGCAAGTAAGGCAGTGCTGCCCAATTGTGCACATCAAGCATGCAATTACAAAATGCAGTGTGGAAAAGCTGGGGCTCACCCTTTTATTATGCCCCCGGAAACCACCATCTTTCTATTGTACTTGCCAAGGAATTGTAACAATCCAAACTGCCAGTTGCTGAAAATACAATGGACCTGTTCCAAATCAGCACAGTGGAGCACTGCTAATAATTTTTGCTCTCATAAAGTGCTTTTCCTCCGCACAGAGCCTACCAACTTCCCTGGACATATTTCTTTCCACCCACTTACATTGTCATGAAAGGTCGATGCTTTCCCAATATATGGAATAAGAAATAACACTAAGAACTTAGGATACTTTTATTAATGTAGGCAGTCACCAATGTCTACTGTAGAACATATAGATGTGGGTGCATCTGTTCTTGCATATATGCATGTAAGCTTAGGCTTTTGACTCATCACTTAAACAGGTGTTGACAGCATATAACACCAAAGGTGTTCTGAAAGTGTTCTGGTTTTTATCGGCCTTTGGACAGGATGATAGAGACAGTAGCCCACAGACCACTACCTTTCCTGCTGGCATAGCTGAGTAAACAAATATTAGTGCCTATGCCTCTAAGGTGCCCACGCTTTTGATCTCGTAGTGCCTGGGATGTGCATTATTTCTCCTTGGGGCTTTGAAAGCTGTGAATATCTTGTGTTAACAAACTCATAATGAACTGTGCGGGAAAAGCTTTGGAGCTGCGACTCTAAAACCAGAAATCTTTGCATTTGTTAATGTCCTTCATGCCACCCCATACCCATCCCCTTTAAGATGTTACAGTTTCCCCAGAGCCTTCTAGTTGCCCCATGTGTCCCAGCTCTCATTCCCAATAGCCATGAAGAGGAATGCAGAAAAGAGGCACCTCCCTTTATTTTTCATGGTAGATGATCCTCAATCCTTGCTTATATTGAGCTTTCTCCCCTCTGCTTCCCGCCCAGGGGCTGAGTTTTCATTAGCGTCACACCCTGGTCAGGCTCATGGATTTCTTTTATCCGGAACTCACCCTTTAGCCTGACTCAAATCATACTTCTCTAGTTTTACAGCCCTAGTGTTTCACTGTAAAAAACCTCATTCCAAGTCACCACAAAGAGCAATTCATTTCTGTCCCTCCACAGGCCTTCTAGAGACAGGCTAAGGGTCTGGGGGCTGTCTCTTGGGGCCATACATACTCCTATCCATACCCATCAGGACTATATAAGACTGTGTAAGAACATGTCAGCCTGTTAACAAGCCAAGGTATTTCTTCAGATTATATCAATTTCCAATACAAAGCATTGGTCACTACACCTAATGTCTGCAGACACCAGAGTTTCAATAGGAGCTGTATTTCTCACAGTGCCTACAGTGGCTGATAAGTAACAGTTATCAACATAATTTCTGAGGTACAGTTTTACTTCTGCAATTCATTTCAGGTGCTGATTCCAACATAATTTTTACCAATAACTCCATCAAATTTGTCACCATTGCAAGCACATAGTTTTCTCCCTCTATTACCTCCAAATTTGCTCATCCTTTATACTGTTAATCCAGCTCTAAAAAGGTCACATACAGATGCTTGCATATATCAGAGACCCATGACCAGCTAAGGAAAAAGGTTTGATCAATCACCCCAAAAGGGCTGCCAGATACTGTAATGCTTTCTCAGCAGGCTCTTATTCCACAGAGGAGTTAAAAATCTGTCAGGTGCTCATAAAACCCAGTTCCCATCTGTGTTACTCATACACTTCTCATCGAGAAAATTGTCTTGGCCATCCGCACAATGCTAACCTTTTGGTGATGCCCAAAGAAACAGAAGGATTTTTGGAACACTAGAGATAGCAGCAACTGCAACCCACACACGTGGGATTTAACTTCCTGCCAGGTGCAACACAAACAAAACCAATGCAAGACAACTTAATAACGTACAGCAACTATTGATGAAAAAAGCGGGACTAACAACATGGAGATGAGCATTACTGTGATTTAGCTGAATACATTCTTCCGAGAACTTCCGAGATTTCAGTGCTGAATACAATTAAAGCAATATTCACCATTCCCCTACATATAAACATTTCAAAGTATTAAATACAAACCTTTTTCTCTCATCTTGCCTCTGGCCAGAACCTCAACTCGCACACATATCTTAGCGCTGTTTGCTACAAGAAAGGAATTCTTTTATGAGGACTTCCTCAGGACAGAGCTAAGATACTCTCTGTTGGGATGCAGTAGAAGAGACCAGTGTTAAGAAAAGTGTTGTCCACACAGAATAATAAATTTTAATTAAAATTTTGCATAGTTTCAGAGAAAACAAATTTGGAATAGAGTCCCTTAATTGCCAAGTACTACACTGCTAAAGCAGGAGAAATTACCATTGATTTCACTTTTCAGAGTTCACAGTCAAACCCTGCATTTATCATCAATAAAGGCACTGCCTCCTTGGTGGCAGCTGCTCTGACTTTTCCTAAATTCCTTCAACTATTCCAGGTTTCTTTTGCAAATGAAGTTCGTCAGAGCAATACTGCCCCCGTCTGCTGGCAGTATCAGTTGTCACAGTTTAAGTGGATCGAAGTGCAAACATTCCACAGTTTAGTTAACAGGTGTTTGCTATGCTTTTCGGTTTCAGAAGGGAAACAGAATCTTTACTAAGTATTCAGAGTGGTGTTATTGATCTTACCTGGGTCCCTGAGCTGACAAGTCATTAAGGCAGATTAAAGGTAAACCTAGAAATCAAAGAAAGGAAATTCAGCTCCTAATTTTTGTACACATTTGTAACTGCCTTTTTGGCTGGGGAATTAAACATTATGCTTGGTTTAAATCTACCTGCTGTTTAATTATATCCTGTAAGTTCAAAGGAAGAAAATTCACAACATCTCTAAAGAGAAGTTTTATAAAATAAAGCTGCCCTCATCTGTACTACAGGGACTTCTGAGAAGGAGTAACATGCCAAAATGTCTCAGAGTTGGACATTGGAAGAGCAGAAGTGTAACCAATTACCCAATATGTCATGTCTGGCAGAAAATTGTCATTACAAGCAAGTTAACAAAAAGTTTAGGATGAGGAGGGGGACACTGATCACCTCGTATTTGCTCCAGCTTTTGTGGTCTTTTGTATTTCTAGTTGTGCACAAACTGCTTCTAAGCAAAGAAAAGGCTTTCGACAGCCCTGTTGGAGAGAATTTATATTTTAGTAGACAAAAGGGGATAGAAATGTGGGGTCTTTGTACCTTTCACAGATACAGAGGCAACAGGTGACTTGCTCATGGTCATACATGAAGCATGAAAAGGCTGAAAAATTAAAGTAGTGCTTCTTTTTCTAGCTCACTGGTTTTATCACAGAATAACTTCCCTTTTTCTTCCAGACAGGACTCTGTATAAGCTGAAGAGCTTTAGGAATTTTAAATAATAATAGACAGCCTTCAAGCACCAGTGGTCTCAGCTTCTTCCTCTCCCCGAGTCCTGAAGCCATTCACCTGAATCTGAAGTAGGATGGAACAAATCACAAGTGTCAAAAGACACAACCCTCCTGAATCAGCCCAGGATCCCTTAAGAAGTGCATTATTCCTTCTTGGGGTAACAATTCACATGAAGGTTTATTATGTTAAAAAAATTGAAAACAAGTAAATAGAAAATAATGGCTTTTCTATATTTACCTCCAGTGAGTTTGAGCTGACTGCAACACGTCCATCCACTCAACTCTGTAAAATGTCAGTCTTGCATCTAAAAGAAGATATTGCAGGAAGGAACACATGTTAAGACTCTGTATAGCCTCACAGGGATTGCAATGAACCCGCAATGTTCAAAGTTTGTCTCTAGAAAGACATTCCTAGGTTACACAGGGAAGCTCTGCTCACATTCCAGGTTGGATTTGAGTTCATTTTCCTTCCAGGCCACAAAATAAGCCTGCTTTTCTGGACAGGCCTGAGGTAAAATGAGAAAAGTCAGACAGAGAAAGGGAAAGACAGAGATCTGAGAGTGAAAGGGAAGAACAAAGCTGAGAAAAAGAAGTAAGCTGCAAAATCCATGAATCTGCATCCTTTTTGTGTTGGAAAAGGCACTTGTCTTTGAAGTCTGAAAAGAAAGAATTTTCTTTGGTGAACATAAAAAAGTCTCTCCATGTAATATTGCCTCTAGCACAAAATAGCTTTGGGTCCCTCAATTACTCAAAGCAAACTGCAAAGCAACAAGCCAAGGTGAACAACAGATCCGTCCTTCTGAGGAGAGGACAAGTGCTGTCATAACTGAAGGAGGTTAATTCAGGGTATGTGAATTCAGAATTGCAGATTTTCTCTCTGCATCTGAATTTTCAACTACCTGATGTAATGCACAGAGAATCACCCTGCTGAAACAAGAGTTCGAATCAGGAACCAAGAATCAAAAAAGAGTCATCACACTATAACACCAAAACCTTACAACATATAGGTTGTTGTTGTTATACAAGCATTATAACTGTAACAACACTGAGGCCACTTCAACAATAACAGTCCCTAATTTTCTATATATTACTGTAAGCCCTTCCAGAGAAACAGGCCATTTTGCACTCTGAATCAACTAACCTAAGAAGATGCACAAAAGCAGTGACATCAAAGATAAGTCCTCATTCTAACACTAAATTAATAAAAGATGCCATGATTACATCGAATTATCCAGTATTATTATGCTAAAGGGGCTTCCCTTGTCGAGACTCAGATACACACTTTAAAAAAAGAGAGAAGCACAAAATGCTCAGGGCAGCCATCACCACATTTAATTGAACAGTTGTGTAGTATTTATCTCTATCTTAACGGGCTGTGTCCATGACTGGACAGCTTTTAGATAATACCCATCTGCTGAGATATTTCTTGCAATTGTTTCTTGCAAGATGGAGTACAGCTGAAGTCACCTGAGACACAATGGCCAGATGCTCTTATTTTAAGGCCGGATATCACAACAAGCTGTGAAGATGCAACCCTGTGTCTGAGCTCATACTACAAAGAGCAGGACAAATTCTGTACACCTTTATGTTTGATATATGGCATATGAAGAAACATGGGAGGTTCAGACAGATTAATGGGGGGGGGCGCTTTGCCCCCCCAAACAAGATAATTATTTAACAGTTAAAGCCACTATTAATGCCTTTAACCAAATCTGAAACTGCTGGTGGATATGGCCCACATATTTTAGAAGCAGAGCCTCTGCCAGCATAAATTACTGCATTACCTTCCTCTTAAGCTATATCTCCCCCTGCACAGCTCATAGTCCTCTCTGTGGGAGGAATGGATTATTTTAAACACAAGAAGTTTATATTTGCATCTTGATGGTAAACCTGTGGTGATTCTTAGATATTTCTTCTCAGAGATATTCCCAAAATAGGAAAAAAGTTATTCAAGAATTACACCCTGTAAGAGTTATTCTGTCCCCAGGTTGTAACTACTGTTTCAGGTGTGGCAGGGGGAACAACAAAGAGGCTGGGGTGCTCAAGACCTGGACTCCCACGAAACACTAGACAAAAAAGGCACCTGCTGCCAGGAGAGGTAATGCTCCGCAGAAAGCACCCCGCCAGCCAGCACCCTGATGAGGAAAAGCTATCAAGTTTCCCGCTGAAGCTGGACTTTGAACGACAGTTTGTGGAGAAATCAAACACTGGATGCGGCGTTTATTGGCTCCCTCTCATGCACATGATCAGCTCCAGAGGAGGGGTTTGTTCCCAAGGCTACCGAGTCGGGCAAAGGGGCTGCTGAAAGGGGCAGGCGGCTCCCAACCGCTCGGGGCGGTTCAGGAGAGCTTTGGGAGCTGGATGCATAGCCCACAGCACGGCAAAAACAGGAGCGAATGCGAGATGATCGATACCTCCCTCCTTTCCCAGCCCCACAGCAAGGAGCAAAACCTCAGTGCGCCGTCCAAAAATATAGGAGAAACAAACCTCACCAGTGCTTGTCGAAGGTAGGTGCAGGCCATCTCCTGGTTTTCATGCTTTATTAACACCTGAGACTGTTTGAGCATTGAAATCTAGTTTCAGGATATTGTGTAGCATATTTACCTATAAACTCCTTTGCCTCTTTTCTCTGTGGATAGAAGAAAAATATATCTTTTCAGTGCTGCCTCTTTTTCCAGGTGGCACAATAGAAAGTCCTCCCTTCCTCGAGCTGGTTTCCATCCTCTGTGTGTCGTTTTTTGCTGCTGATGTACTGACAACTCTGGAGTGTGGTGCAGCTGGGAGAGTGGAGACCAGAGGTTTATTTTCAGCTGGTTAATTCTTACTTTTTTGCACTCAGTCTGAAGTAGTCCACGTAAAACCACTTTTTTTCCTTTGTCTTTAGGTTTGTCTTTTAGCACTAGATCAATGGTTTTCTTCTGTTTGTAAATTAAAATGGTGTGTTCTCTGTTGAGGAATGGTTATGTGTTTTTCTTCTTAGTCAGGTATTTAAATTTATAAACATATATGTCTATCTCCTGAATTTGCTCTGGCTTAAGTTCTCCAGCTGTCTGATGGTTTTGGTTTGGGCCCAGTTCATACATCTGTTCCTGGAAACTTGTAACATGGTGCGTCTGGTATAAGCTGTTGGCTGTTATTTTGAATAAGTTGGAAAGAGCAACAGCCCGTTGACACCTACATGTTCACTCCTGAAATCAAGATCCAAAATGGGACAGTCAGTCAGATCATTTTCTTTACTGAAGCCAACCGGTCATGTCTTGACTCTGCACCCACTCTCTCACAGAGAATTGAAAATACCAGTCAGGCATTGCCTGACCATCTCCTCTGGGAATTCAAATTCATTACATCTCTGAAGAGACTGGTGTAAAAATCAGAATATTTTAATTTTTATTTCTGAATTGGATTTTTGGGAAGATGCTTTTAGCCCTCTGGTCTTTTCTCTGGCAGGAGGAAGCTTCCTCACCCCAACTTCTGCCTTCAGTCAGCTCATGGTCACCCCCAACCACCACCCAAACCATGCTACCTTGCTGACTAAATACCATGAGGAAGATGACTCAGGCCCTCCCCTACTCCCGTATGACAGGATTTTTATTTTCAGTCTTAAGCACGGCATCATGAAATCATCTGCCATCACAACCCAACGGCCGTGAGGACTCCTTGACTCCTGTGCCGATAGCCTGAGGGGGGCACACGTGAGCGGCCATTTTGAGGCTGAGGGGCTGAGCGCCGGCGCGGGAAGTGAGTGGGGGCAGCGCCCGAGCTGCGCGGCCGCTGGTTTCCACGCCCCAGCTTCCCTCAGGCTATGCTGAGAGGAAGCGGGCGGCTCCCAGAGGATCGAGTCGCAGCCGTGGGAGGACCCCTTCTCGTCGTGAAGGCTGGAGAAGGGGCGAGACGGTTCTCCTCACCGTGAAGGAGCAGTCTCTCTGGGGAGGCAATAGCCGGTGCACGCCCTCATGAGGTGAAAAGTCCCTTGGAGCGGAGATGTGGAGGGTTTATAGAGGCTAGAGGGGATTTCGGCAGAGATCTGCGCGGGCGAGAGAGGCTGGTCGGGGCGCTCAGGGACTCCCTCGTTTCCTGCCACGGAAAGGCACGTGGCCGTATGCGGCGGCCATTTTGTCGGCGCTCGGCCGGGCCCGCGCCACTATTGCTGTCAGGGAGATACGCCGGCCGCCGGCACCGGCCTGGCCCGCCTTCGCTGCACGGAAAACGAGGGCGGCAGTGTGGGGATTGACAGGGTCCGTCCCTGTTTAGGAAAAAACGTCATGTTGTCGTGGTGCGGTTGAACTTCCAGGGGCTGCGATGTGAGGGTTGCAGGCAATGTGTTCACATGAAGGAAGCATTTGTGGTACTTGGGATTGGGGTCTGGGATAAAGGGCTCCACTTCTGTCTGTTAGGTGCCTTTAGGAAGCACCCACGGTGGTCTTTTTTCAGCCAAATGGGTGTATTGAAGGTGTGAAATGATCTATGGTATTGTAATAAGTAACTGGAGGCAATTTGCTGATCAAACGAGTTAAGAATATCTTGCTTAACACAGGGAGACATGACCA
>JAOBAS010000007.1:7962571-7992783 GCA_025311575.1 Elanoides forficatus | reverse complement strand
CCCCTGTACCCCCGCCACCCCAAGGAAGAGGTTCACAGACTTGTCCCCCAAGGGCTATTAATAGCAATCATGCTCCCAAAACTCAAAAGACATACAAGTCTAGACTTGCCCACCTTGGGTTTGCTCCAGACTTTAGTTTTTCTTTTCTTTTGGGCATGCCTCTAAAAGCACTTTTGTGAGGAAAAAGTCCATTTGGCTTTAATCACGCAGATTGGGATAGACAACATCTGTAGATGAGATCAAGGCAGGCATTTATAGAGATCTTGTGTTCAGTGTTTTTTGTAGAATAATTCAGTATCTGGAAGCATCATAGGAAAGTGGTAGTGTATATGATTTGAAACTTAGTTGTTGCAAAACTTAACAGGTGATCTAATAAGTACTTACAAAAGCCTGCATCTGTGTTCATCCTGACAAAACAAAGCATAAGGCTTTAAAAAGGAGATAAACTATCTCCTTCTATATCCTTTAATTCCTCCTGCAGTATTAGATGGGCAAAATTAATTTTTTATTACATAAAGTTGATTCTTAATATATTAGTAAATAAAGACACATTTTTTTTCTTCGCAGGTGCTGTTACAATGAGCAAGAATATCCAGGAATTAAGATAGTACACAGGTTTTGTTTGTTTCTAGAGCAATTCCTGTACCTGCTATCTGTCATTACAGTAAACGGCACGCTCGCTGAAAATGGAAGCCAGCAGATTCCTAAGGTGTAGTCTGTTATACTAATGTGGCAGCGAAGATGTGAACACAAAATTTAAGGGTATGGGTGCCCAAGACACTCTACAGTGAAGGATGAATTACACTGATCATAGTAATTTGTGTGCCAGGATAATAGCTTAATTTATATTCACAGTGGAATGAGTTATTCTTGCTAGCTATGGGATCTCTGCACAAATAGCAGGATATAGTTCTGCCCTTTGATAATGAATTTTCAGGGGTCCAGGATTTTGCCTACTATTAGGTTCAGAATCGTTCAGCTGTGGGAAAGTGATGCTTGTGACATTCAGTGACTTCGCTGTTTTGGGTGATTTTTTTTGGTTTTTTGTTTTGTTGTTTTGTTTGTTTTTTTCCCCAGAAGGTAGTGCTTGGATTTAGTGATTTTTATATACAGTTGTGTATCTAATATTTGAAAGTTTCTTCCAAAGAAGGATCAGTAATGAGTTTGAAAATTCATGACGAACTGAGAGGAATAGGGATGGTATTTTTCTTTCTAAAGCTTTGGTTTACTGATTCACTCAGACTCTGATGGATCAAACCGAAGTGTCATCTGACCACTGTGCTCATTGCAACAGTGTGTAGTGGCAGATGCATAGAGAAGTGGTCACGAAAAAGTAGTATTTTTGCTTAGTATACCTCAGTATCTTAGTGTCCAGGGACAAATTTATTAGTCCTGGGGATTTGTCTAGTCATTCTTTTAACCTGTTTATGCATTTAGGTTATACTCCACAATAACAGGGCAGTGTTGATACCACCTCCTCCCTTGCCTGTAGCTGATGCCCCGGCTTCCCACTTTCAAGGGTAACTAGACTCCTCAGGATGCTTTTCCCCATGCTCTGCAGCTTTGCTTGCATCTGTGTCCTCTAATCTTTTCTGTCAGGAATGTTATCGAATTAAAATCCAGGTTTATCAGGATGCATTAATACAAATGCAGAGAGGCAGCATAGCAAGTGCAGTGCACAGACACAGGGACTTGTTGCATTGTGAAAAAAGTGCTGCGTGGACAGAAGTCAACTGTGCGTGTTGTAATTGGATCGTTTGTGAATGTCACAGTCCTGCTATGTACACACAACAGTACTGATGCTAAATGACAGGGAGCTGCTCTCCTTGCTGATCTCATATTCCTCCCTTACCTGTAGACTTGCCACTTAAAATACTTTTCCATAATTTGAGATTCCTCTTTGTCCCTCAACTATTTTTGCTTCATGTTTTCTCTTAGCTTTCTTCTATTTACAGCTTATAGGTGAACTGCCAAAACTTGCCTATTACTCTCACTTAGACTGGATTTCTTTCTCTTTTGGTCAGAAAAATTTATTTTGCCTTTTTTTCCCCCCTAATCTGTCTACTTTCTTTGCACACACACATTCCTCCCTCCCCCCAGGAATGTAGCGAATCATCTGTTGCCTTATCAATTGCAATAAAATAAGATGGTGTGAATCGGCACAGGTTTCCTTTCCTCTGTGCTCAAGGTTTTATATAACCAAACACTTCTCTGATTCTGCAAATTTTCTGAGATGTTTCCTATTATGCCTGCAAATGAGGTATTTGACGGATTTCTGCGGGTTTGACTGACCATACAGTTAGTTTTGTGTTTGTAAGGTAGCGTTTTACTGGCCAGCTAGGAGGAAAAAATGTGGAAATAAAAGGAAAACCCTTTTCAGAAGATCAACTAGTTTAATTCTGTTTGTTTGATGAAGTGTTATTTTACTTCTTTGGACTTTGATACATTATGCCTGCTAGTGGCAAAACACGGTAGTTCAGTTGGTTCCAGTGGAGCTGCACCAGTTGAAGATGTGGCACTGTGTTGCCAAATACACGTGCAAACCAGAAAAATACGACAGCATTACCAGATAAATCCTTTGGTTTCACTTCTCTTTTCAGTTATTCATTTCAGGTTGCATTTGTGATGCACTACAGTTGGCTACTCTTCTGTATTCAGTCCTGCCTTTTCTGCAAATGTTTCTATGTGCTGTTCTGCAGGGAGGTGCTGGAAACACTAACCAAAGAGGCTCTGAAACTCCATGAAGAAACCACCAAATTTCCAGTGGAATCGGTGATATGTTCTTTGAATCCTGAGGAGTCTTTACCAAGTGGCAATATGCCTAGCGTGGGCAAGTATTAAACAAATTTCAGAACAAGATTTGTAAGTAAATCACTATGAACGTTGCAGACTATTACGTGATTTAGAAGGATGCTCATAAGTTCATGTTTCATATTTCAACTTGAATCCTCTTTAGGCCCTGTGTCTTGAACAGCTCTTGTTGACACAATCCCAAGCTAGAGGCGGAGCAGGTTTGAAATGTACTCCTCTGAACATTGTGGCATTTGCTACCCAGTGTGCAACCGTAGAATTGTCTGGGTTTGTCGTCCTTAGAAAAGATGATGCCTAGGTTTGACTATCAACAGATAGGCCCCGAGAGGCACTAATGCCCAATTTGTTTATTCTCATAAATATTGTGTTATTTATTATGATGGTTTATTCTCGTGTAGCAACTCCTGTTTCAACACTTAAATTTATCTGCCTTTCAGGTGCTGCTAGTCCATTTCTCAACAACCAGAATGTTTTAGCTTCTTCTAGTCTTGGCACAGTGATGGAAGACTCAGCCTCTTCTAGTACTGGTAGCAGTCCACCCAATAGCATCTTCTGTTCCACGTATGAAATATATACTGATTCTGAGAAAAAAACCATGAATGGTGCTGGCAAAGAACACACGGAAAACATTCTGGAAGAATACTCACAGAAAGATAGAGATATGCAGAAGAGGCTGAAGGAGGTGAGTGGCATATTTGGGGCAGCTTCTTAAGTATAGATGAGCTTTGGTTTTTGTTATTGCTGAGTCTGGACAGTTTCGCCAGCGCTATTTTGAGCAGCCTCTTGGCTGCTGTAAATTGTACTTGGCTGTCACAATTCCCACATGCCATTTGACAGACAGAAATAGGCAGTGGGTAGTAATGTTGTTGGCATGATCCTTGTAACGGTATTCCATGCATAGTCAGTGCACCGCAGCACAGTGTGACTTGCTGGTTAAGAAATAATTAAAAAAAAAAAAAAGAAAAAAACCCTCTTAATTCCCATACCTGTGCTGTGCTCAGCCTCATTTTTTTAGCTTATGTATTCAGTATTTTGATTGGTTTAGCTTGGTAGGTTGTTTTTTGTTTTTTTTATCCTCCTTTAGACCACTGAGCTACATGAGCAACAGAAAATCAATTTAGGACTGATCATTGCTGATTTACAGACCAAACTGATGGAAGTGCAATTGGAAAGAGATGTGCTTCAGGATACTAGGTATGAAGGCCAAGACAGATGTATTATGGAGAGTGTATATCTGGGCTTCGAAAGCCATACCAGATCTCCTAAGTTAGAAACTTGCACGCAGGAGTGAAGACAATGAGACTGTGACACCTTGGTTTAGAAAATGGCTTATTACATAGTTGTAAAAACCAGCAGTTAATCAATGTAAGTATTAAACCTATTAGGATAAAAATCCATGTTGTGAATCCTGTTTTCTAAATTGTTTCTTTGGTTTCCAAATTCAGACAAAAGGAATCCCAGTGCCAAGAGAATGTAGTAATACAGCTAAAAAATACTATTCAAGAGCTGGAAGCTGCCAACCAGCTGCAGGAAGAGATGCTGAGGGAGGCTGACAGCCAAACTGAGCATCTGAAAAAGATGGTTCACAGCCGTGAGGAAGTGCTTCTGGAACTACGTGGCATCCTAATGGATTACGAAGACAGCACAGGCAAGAAACTCTGTGAGCATGAGAATATTACTAGCCTACACATCCAAAGACTGAGCACAGCGTTGGCTGACATCGTGCGAGATATAGACTCAGAGGTGTCATACCTCAAAGAAAAGGTTGTCCTGGTATGTGAAGAAAGTGCTACTTTTCCTTCCGACACTCTGTGTTTGTCTTCTAGAAAATACTTTTGAAAACTCCATGAGCTTCCATGTAAACTGGCCTAAGGAAGTGGTTATGGCCCAAAGAAGTACAAATGCTACTTTGCAGTTACAGATGGCAGGTGCTGGTATGTCAGCCTTTTACACTGTTGCCAACTTGAGATTGGGTTTATTGCTGGAATTTAACCTGTATTGTGCACATTTTCACAGTTCAAGGTGGAAGCAAAGGGAAGGAAATTACACTTTTAAAACTACTGTTTAGCCGGTCTTTTCTTTAGGGTTTAGCATTGTCATCTGTTTACAATAGGTGGAAGAAGAACTTGAGTCATTGAAAAAAGATTCACAGACCCAAAAACAACTTCTGCTTCAGCAACATCAAAATAGGTACCTGTTCTTCATTTATTTATTCATAAAACATAAATACTTTTTTTTTTCACGTGTTCCACAGATAATTCTTTTGTGATGATGATATGGGGCGAGGGGAGTGGCTGGGGCACAGCAAGCGATATTTTTGCGGACTTAGTAATTGTTCCATTGCAGATGTTTATTTGCTTTTGACTTTCTGCTGCTTTTTCCTTCCATGCTGACAATTTCCTGTTTTATTCACTGCCTCAAAAAAATAGCATTTTGGAAGGATCTATACACCTTATTTTTGTTAAGTGTGATTGGTTACTTAGGTGGACATCTAGAATTTGTTGGGAGACTAGTGCCACTGTTAAAAGATTGAAAGTAATCACTTCGGTGGTTACATCAGCTTTTTCTTACTAATTTCACTAAGAGCTTTGTCTTTCCTTGTTCAAGAAGTCCTCATTTCCCCAGCTATTCACCTGGGCTATACAGTAACCTGTTCAAAATAAAAAGGTCAATAACTCGATACATAATATTTAATTCACAGTAGAACATCAAAATGTTACCTTTCTGACTACTGGAAAATATCATTACCTTTTCAGCGGAGAAGTTACTATTTTCCAAGGTTAAAATTATTTTCTTCTAGAAACAGGATTAAGCAGCTAATAACTGAGCATGAACAGGAGGTGGCAGCACTAACTGATAAAGCTAACAGTGCACACTGCTATGCAGATAGTATCAAAGCCAGATGGAGATTGTTCAGTATGTTTTTTTGATTATAGAAAATTGTTAAGAGTAACCTTAATTTGAGAGAAGGCTTATGCTGCTAATATACTCTGCTCTGGGCCCTGTGCTTTTGGTTTCTTAGTGTCTTTGTTTAAAGAGTTCAATAGTCCTTGCATAAATTATGGAATGAAGGAAAAAAGGGAAAGAACAAAAAAAACATGAAACTGTGCTATATAGAGGAGAGGCAAAATAGCCATGCGTTAGGCAGACTGAGAATCAGGAGGCTCAGGCTGATCCTCTTAGACTGCTGTGGTTCAGAAGAAGAGTAAGGCCAGCTAAGTCAGTGGAAGCTCAGACTGGTTTGAGCCATCAGCTCTGTTCTTGCCACCAGCTTTTGGAGTGATGAATCTCTGTTATCTGAGTTGTGAACAGTTTCTGCAGAGTACGTGGCTAAAGTTAAGGGATGAAAGAGTACGTAAGCTACGAGCTGTGGCTGAGTGCAGTTTTAGATGTAGCGTGACCTTTGCCTTCTAAATGTTCTGTGGATTCGGATACAAAAATAATTTCCAGCAGCATTATCAGCTGAATCACAAAGAAGAATGGGTAAACAGTTGGGTAGTTTGCATACATGTACAAATGGTAATGAACAGTAATTTTAAAGAAAAGGTGATTTTCATTTGGGATAAATAGCTATGTTGGTACTGGTGATTTTGTTAACCATAGAGTGAGAATAAAAAGACACTAATTCTCACTGGCCACTTGATGACTCAGAAATCAGTGCTCAATATATCAGTTAAAAAAACGAGGACATACCGTGCAGTGTTGCAAACTTAAGATGAGATTTTAATATTAGTATGCATTAATATCTGACTTGCATAGTTCAGATTGAATACCTGATAGCAATATGTTTCTCAGTTCTGCTTGTAGAATAGTTGGGGGGTGCATTTGAAAGCAGACTTAGCTTTGTTAGAACTTGCTTGAGAATCAGTGAGTTACCAGGAATAAAAAGCATCAAGATTGCAATTTATGTAATTTTATATGAGGTAAATATCAGAGAGAAAATCTAACCAGTAGGAAGGTGTAATTATTCTGTGATTCACTGTGAATGATAATCATACTTCAAAGCAGTAAGTTTCAGTGGTCATACTGAATGCAGTGAAAACAACCACCAATGCTTCACGCTTTCATGGTTCTTACAGTTTCTAATTTCTTCACCTAAAACTTTTCTTAGAGAACAAACAAGAAACCAAAATTCAGTGCTTGCACATCAAGGTAGTCACCTGGAATCTACAGTTTCTCAGCTGCGTTCTGAATTACGAGAAGCTAAGAGAATGTATGAAGACAAGGTGTGTATGGATTTGTGTGTTAGCATTAGTGCCATTGAAACTGGATATCTGAAATGTTTGGATATGTAAGGAAAGTCTTTTGATAAGGCATTGTTTCAGAGGAACGGTGTGGACACTAAGATAAACTACATTATCTTGAACTCTATTTGTTCCTATTATTTTTAAGAACAAGTTATCTTTCTCTAACACAAAATAGCTTTGCAAAACTTTATTAATGCAAAATAGTTTTGCCGAGTGTATTGAGAGCATACCATAAATTATGCTTTCTGGAAATATATAAAATAATTCTGCACTTCCAACATCACTTGCACATGCAGGACAAGAACATTGTTTCACTATACCACTAGAGAATATGTCAGCATAAAACAAGCAGTAAAAATAGCTTTTTATTTAAGTTGAGATAAGTTTCCCAGAGAAATTCTTTGGGAACTTTGTCATGGTAAGCACAAGGATGGGAGAACATAGGCATTACAGCAGTGCTTGAGAAGCGTTCAGGTGCCCAGAGATGCCACATTGTGAGTTAAGAATCTTGTAACGTTCATTGAAATCCAAAGGCTTCTTATCAGCAGGATATAGTACAGGCAAGAAAGAGAGGCTGGCCACCACCTGTGTCTTCAGACTTTTTCTTAATCCTGTTACAAAACATTAGTCTTGACAAACTTTTTTTAACTACGCTTCTGCCCGAAGAGCAACCTTTTTCCAGGAAGTACAGCAGGGAATTAACTGCAGACAAATGGAGAGAACTGCTTACAGTCCCACCACAGAATCTCTGCCATGCCACTAACTGCAGCATTTTATATCCTGTTCCTATACCATGTCTGCTGCGTCTTTCACTTATTTCACTGCTTTGGATTCCAGTTTTATAAATAATATGAATATCTTTTAGATTTTCCCTTATTTTTGATGAAAGATAATTCATGTTTTCCTTAGGAAATGACCTGAAAGCAGTTGCTTTCCACTCCTTTTAAAAATTAGTGGAACTGACGCATCCAGAAATGCTTGATGGATCCACATCCAGCTTAGATTACAAGTCATGAGGATTCAGGTATCCTTCCCCTACATACTATTGGAAAGTTCGGGTCACAGGAGTGCTGTGAAGTTTGGCAGAGCTGATAGTCTCTGATCCAAAAAGGTCTGAGAATGGAATGGCAGGGATGTGCAGGTCAAGTCTGTGGAGCCGTGGTGTACGTGTACTTGCACTGTAAAGCAGAGCAGGAAGGACGTTGTGTTTCATCATTTCTGTAGGTTTCCACTTTTATCAATTCTATTGATTCACATGTATCAAAACTCAAACTCGTCAGTACCAAAAGTGACTTTTCACAGCATCATAACTGAACTATGGAAAATTTGTAAATTAATCTCCATTACTGTATTTCATCCTCAAGGAAAAGTGTAAAATACGGTATGCTTTTCATGGTAGGTCTGTTTACCTGAAATGTTTTGATTTAAATCATGCAATGCACAGCATAATGTCATATCACATATATAGTTGTAACTGCAGTGTATATTCCTTTGGTGTGTTCCCTTTCATGATGTTTACCTCAGATGTAAAATTGGAAACTGGGAATCAATTTAAGGCGAATTTTCACAGTCTACCCACTCCAGAAAATGTTGGTTTTGTATATCTATAAAAAAAACCACTATTTGGTCCAATAAAAATTGCTTTTGAATAGGAAGTGTAATACACTGAATTGCTAACATAGACTTTAATGAGAGACAAGTTGACAGCTGGAGATCATTTGATCTCAGGCTGTTATACGGAGTCATTCCTGGGAAGGTGTGAGAGAGAATCTAAATAAATCTTTTACAACTGTATGTCTGTCTTTTGCAACAAGCATTTCTCTGCAGCTTCTCTGGTAGGTAAACACCTTAGCAACCAAAATTTTCAAGGGAGTAGGTGAAAACTAAAGCTACTGTAAGTTTTTGATACAAGATGGTTTCAGCAGTCAGAAAATCTGGTACTTAGTGGATATAAATGTAAATATCTAAGTGTTCTGTTTGGATATGCTTATGTTAATAATTAAACAGTTGTAGACTGGTCCATCATCTCATACACTGCCAGAAGTTGCATCCTTTCAGAGAAAGTGACTACCACTTGGAGCAAAACACGTTTGCCCGTAGATTTTGCAATGTATTCTTGGTGAAGAATATACCTCCCTGCCTTAGCTATGTAAAACCTGCTGTTAGACCTAGGTGTGTCTGAAGAATGTCACTTTATCATTAAAAACAAAGTGAATATGGCTGAATATATGCTTGGGACCAAATTCTCCCTAAATTAACTTAATTGTACAGGAAAGGCCCTGTGTGAGGACAACTCTTTCTGTTATTGTGAAAGCCTTATTGATAACGTTGTACACAGTTGTTGAACTCCGTTGAGGGTGTGCTTCAGGCTTGGATTTTGTGTGGAAATACGGAGTAGTTGTGTAAAGAGGGTTTCAGGGGGAAGTAATCTAGGACTTTGGGAGATTCCTGCTTCTGATGCAGGGCTCCACAAGATGAGACACATCCCTTTCAAGAAGGACCTCGAGCAATTACAGGAAGAAAAGGCCCTCATAATGTCCCTTCTGCTTAGGCATTGGAGCTTCGGGAAGAGAAGATTTTTGATTTTGGGGAAGAAAAACATGCTAAGAAGATCTTCAGAACTTTTCTTGGCAACATCCTGTCATATCATCCTGATCTTCCCAGCCCCCATTTGGTGAAGGACATGAGGCTTTGGGACTAGCCCTGAATAAATGGTCCATTCCTAATTGAAAAGAATTATGTCATCATTATAATCAAATGCATGAAAGAGGGGGTGGGGGACAGAAGAGGAAGGGAAGAGATTACTGCTTTTGTCGCAAGCTGAAGAAACGTTTTTAAGGAATTAGAAGGGAAATGTCCAGATTTTGGTGTTAGCCAAAGGAGAGATTGCAGATCCTAAAGTGTTTATTAGAAGAGCACTGTAGGAGGTTTCATGTATTTTCTCATTGAATGATTCCGTATAAATTGCATTTTACTTACACTTGCATTCTATTGGCTTTTCTAACTAGTAGTACTGCAAATCAAGCAATGAGCTTAAATTTTTTTTCTCAAGTGGCTCTTTTCCCATTCCATTCAATGTTTATGGCATAGATAAGGAATTTTTTGAAGAGTTGTGGATCAAGGTGGAAGCCAATTAGTTCTCAGGAACCTTAGTTAACTCTGCAACAAAACTGAGCTTAATCGCTCGAAGAAGACAACACAATTCTGAATACACCTAGGGAGTAACTGCTGAGCCAAAAGATGACATTTGGACTTATTTCAAGTAGAACTTAGAAGAAAACTAGAAGAAATCCAGTGTACTGTTTAAAATAGAATACATTAAGATAATTCTTAATGAATATTTGTCTTTATTCTAGGTTGAAGATCTTGAGAAGCAGTTGCACCTAGCTCATTCTGAAATAGCAGAAGCTCAGACAGAACAGCATCAACGCAGCCAAGAATCTGGAAATCTGAATGACCAGATTCATCAGTTGTTGGTAAAAACAAGTGATAGTATTGAAAAAAATTTTGCTTTCTGAAAGCCTCTCCTTATTGCTGGTGTTCAGATTTGCACATTGCTTGTTTCCAAAGGCCAGCAGCCCCCTTATAAATAAGTTTGAGGGTTATTTTTTACTAGACATTTGAATTAGGTGTGAAGAAAGTTTTCCAGAGGCCTTTGTCATTAGCAATGCAGGACATTCAGAAATAAGGTTAACTTTGTCATAAACTCAAAATCCTATAAAACCATATTAAAGATGCTGAGCCACCTTCACTTTAACCTCACAATTTAGATCCCTCTGTTAAGGAACCTTGGTCCCTTAACACATATTTTGGAAGACATATCCAGGATTTTCCTAACAGTACTCAACATTCCTTTGTGACTGGTTGAGAAGATACACAAATTGAACAGACAGTATATAACAATTTTGCCACATAGGGTTGGCTTCATCACACCTGGCTTCATGTACTATAATTGGCCTTGCTTTTTTCTTACATGAGGTAATTCCTTAATGACTGAATGTTGGGATACTAGTTTGTGTGGTTTCATTAGGTTGGTTTGCCCAGTTAGTGTCACAGTGCTTCTGAAGGAGATGTTGACATTATTTCATTCCATATGGTGTTCTCCTATTCAAGAATATGTTAGTGTAAATCTTTTCCTGCAGTTAGTACATAGGTATAGAGAAGACTGGAGTCAGAATAATCTTTGCATAATTGAAGGTTAGGAGTCTAATTTTAGGATTCCTTTTGTTTCTGTTTCTTCAGTTTATGTTTTTATTCTACCATTCTCTGAGCTTCCTACTTAGTTCTTTACTTGAGCTTTAACAATATGCAGATGGCTAACTATAGCAAAAGTTACTAGCAGAAATGCCTATTGATAATTCAGTTTGGGCATGTTTTAAATTCATATTTTGGAAATGAGTAGCTCTGAAATGTGTATGTCAGTATTTTTAATATTATTTACATTTTAAATTATCATTTATAATTTCAATGATGTACTGTTAGGATTATGTCGGAGGTGGAAAAGATTTAAGCTCTGGAGAACATGTGACAAATTACTGCATGGAATGAAACAAGCAATGAACAATTCTTATTAGTGGTAGTATCAAGAGCAGCCTTCCTTGGCATGTAATGTAGTGCTTCATTGTTTTTCATTTGATGTTGACGCAATATAATCTTTTATCATTTTGTAGCTTATACTTATTTTGGGATAGATATAAATGACATGAAAGACTTCAGTGTTAAGGTGTTACATGGTTCAAAAATAATTACAGCAGCAATATACAAAGTTGAAAGTTACTGCTTTGTTGGAAGAAAACACGTGGGAGGTGCCAGACTACTTTAGCCAATGTTCCTGTCTTCTGCTGAGTGTAAATGCATGCAGTAGTCCTTTTTCAGATACGTAATTGTGTAATTGAATGTTGCTAATGTTAAGAGAAGGAACAAAAAAAATCCTAAATGTGATTCAAGAAGGGAGATGACTTTAATCTCTTGTAGACTGAACTTCATGAAAAAGAGATAGAGGTAAGCCTAGAAAAAGAGCAGAACAAGCGATTTTGGGATCAGAACACAGACAACAGCATCACCATTGACCATCTAAGGAAGCAACTAGGCAACAAAAACATACAGTTGCAGTGCATGGACAACACAGTGAAGGAAATGAGGACTGAATGTTGCAGACAAATGGAGCGCCAGGTTGTTGAGCAACTGCAGCATGATAGTGTTCAGGATAGAAAGTGCACTGACTGGGGGCTGTACTTCAGATAGAAATACTGTGACTCTGGTTACCATGGTTGGGAGGCCTCTGGAGCTCATGTGCCAAAATTTTCCTTCCAAAGAGGCAGATACATGACAGTCAGAATTTGCATTTTTTTCCTATTAATCTGACCTTCATCTCTCTTTGCTGTTGAGGAATTAGAAGCATTATTTTTCATCTCGGATTTTTGACATACAAGCCTTAGGCGAAAATCAATGTTCTGCTGATAATGTGTTTGATTTTGACTGTAAACCTCCAAAACAACATTTTATAAATTTCCAGAAAGCTTGATGCTGCCAGACATAACAAACAAACGATTGAAGGCAGTGTTTTTGGTAGTGAGCACTTCTGTAAGAATAATTAGCAAATTAAAGGCCTTCATAATGCCTTACTTCATGTAGTGCTTAATGAAGACATAATGAAGTTTGAGTTTATAACCCTAAGCTGAAATGCCGTGCTATGTCAGAAAGAATTAGTTCTGACAAAGTAGATTCCTAGACCTTGACTTGTAGTACGTTCTCCTTTCTTCAAGACTTCAGACCCTCAAAAATGAGCTGTAATTAGGTAACCCACTTTGCATTATCAGTAAAGATCAAGTTAATTCCTTTGTTTTCTACCGAACCACAGGATTGTGCTACCGCACACATTGTTCCGCATTTTCTCAATCCATTATTTTTCCTCTAACGTCCTCCCACCAGGAAGTTCATTCTTTTCTTCTGTTTCTATTTTGTTCTATTATGAGTTCCTGAGTCACAATACTTTGTGCTTTAAATGGTGCCCATTGCTGCCTGCAGGAGTAAAATCAGTAATAAATTATTCATGTACATACTTTTTTTTTTTCCCCAACTTACAGTGCAGTCAATCGAGTTTGAACACTTAAAGTTCTTTAGCCTCAACTGCTCTAAATTTTGTACTAATGTTTCAGGTTCATTAATATTTTTTTTTACATCAGTTTAACATTTTTAGTTTTCTGTGATTAAAAACTCAATATTCTAAGCAATACTTCATTTATTAAAATGGAGGAAGAGGAAAGAAAACCAGAAGAATCGCAGTCATTGTAGACCAGGCCATACTGACCTAATTTTCTTGTAAAACTCAGATGTTTAAGGTGAACTATAGAAAACCAGAAATGTGAGAGGCAGTTCTAAAGGTAGAAATAAACATTTCTCTTGGTTGATCCTTCTATTGCTATTATTCAGGTGGCTGCAGTTAAGGAAAAAAAAGAAAGCTTTGGAAGAATCTCCTCTTTGACTGTCCAACTGGGGTCAACCAAGGAAATGCTCTGTAAAGTTAAAGAAGATCTTACAGCCAAACAGATCAATTTGGAGACTGCTGAGAAAACATTGTCAACTCTGACAGCCTGTCTGCAGGAGAAAGAGAGAGCCCTTGAGGTTACCAGTAAGGAAATCAAGAAGCTGCATTCACAACTTGGCAGTAGGATGCAGGAACTCCAGCATCTGAAGAAGGAAGAGGACCGTTTACATAACGTGCAGTCAGAGTGCGAGACACTGAAACTGCAGGTGTTAGAGAAGGAAAGGATTATTGAGGTCTTCCAAAAGCAAATTGATAACATGATCCATACTGTGGGCCATTACAGTCGAACTGCTGGAGCAATGGAAGTTGAGAAATCTCAGTTTATAAAAGAAATAAATGACTGGAAACTCGAAGTAGAAGAACTTAAGGTGTGCAAATGATGCTGTATTTATGTCTCTGTAAGACAGTAAATATTTTCTCTTTTTTTATCTATATCTTAATGTGCTAATACAGTGGGTTTAAAGAAGGTCCAACAATGCACTTTGAATCCAAACAGCACTAAAGGAGTTAGTGGGCAGAGAAGAATAATTTTATCACATTACCAGCAAAAATGAATAATTCACTGGTGAAAAGCAGTTGCCAAAAGGCTTATGAAAGATGAAATGTAACATGCTGTCCTTGGTAACACAGTTGTCCACACCAGTAGCAGAACCAGAAATACAAAGTGTTACTGAGAAATAACAGACAGTGAGCACTCAGAATTCCAAATAGAGGTCACTGTTTATGAGTGGTTATTTCTCAGACAAGAATTAAAGGATATAGTAGTCTTACGCAGGTCAGCATGTTCAGAAACAATTCACTCCAGATAAGGAATTTGATCTTCTTCTGTGAGAAGACAATTGAGCATTAGGAGTATGGAGGTAGAGCTACAAGAGGATGGAAATCCTTTTCATATGCACCTGGTAAGGTTAAACATGCTGTAAAGCCATCAGATCGGATTCTGTTGTACCCTTTTTGCCTGAATTAGCAATGTTCTCAGAAGTAATTTGTCTGGTTTACTCCGTTTTTCTTCTTGCCCCAAACTGTTCTCTGACAACCGAGATTTGAAGTAATGATGATGTCTGCACGTTTTTATGGTTATTTTATATAATGATGTATATTACACATAGTTACTATTGTTTTCTATGTAAGTAGATTGCAAAGGGTGAGAAAGAAGCTAGAATACATGAACTGGAGGCCAGACTGAGTGAGATGGAACTGGAAAAGGTTGAACTGGTTAACACATGCACTGAGAGGCTCCATGCACTTAATGATATGAAACTGGAGAAAGACCAGCTAATGAATGAACTCCAAGCCAGTCGGAGTGAGCTGGCTGGCCTTGCAGGTAGGGAGGCTCAACTTAGCTCAGCTCTGATAGCTGCTAAATTGGGCTGACGTTAAAAATAAGAGCAGCTTGCTTGCTGAATCCAAATATGGCTGCTGGTACAGCAGGAGGTTCCCTGCCAGCACAGAATGGTCAGATTGCTTCAGAGAGCTATGCCATAGTTTGGAATTCTGGCACAGAATGATGTGAATACAATCCTTATGGCAGTCACTCACTACTCTGAGTGAAAATACTTCAACCGCTTGACTCTGGAGACCAAAGAAGCAGATCTAGTAAATCACAGAATAGAAACCTGAGCACTTTTTCCCGAGTGTTACTTAACACTAGTGGATCCGATTAACCATCTGTGGTCAAATTACAGTAGAACTTGGTTTGTGTTTGTTGTAGTTCTGCTACAATGTTATTTAAAAGTTCATGTTCTAACTCCACTGTTCTCACAACTAATGTTTGGGAAGGCAATCTACATAATATTTTAAAAATTAAAAAAAAAAAAAAAAATAGGGGCTGAACCCAAGGCAACCACTGAAAGTCAGGGATATCCTCTGTTAAATCTGCACTATAGCCAGCCAGATGATACTGTTCACTTGCTTTGCTCTCTATGCACCCCTGTAATCTTATAAAATACACATTGGTAACATTTATTTCTTCACAACTCAGCTATACTGCTAAACTCATTAAGTTTTGTAAGAATTAAACAGATACTGTGATTTTACATAGAAGGTCTGTTTTAGGTTTCTATAGTACTATCAGGGTGAATGAGCTTTAGGAAGGGCTTATCGGAGTGAATGACCACAGAGGAATTAGGGCCAAGCTGTTGATAAAAGAGTCTGAGCACACAGCTGGCTGGCTGGCTTGTAGTGGTATTGGTGACATAAGAGGAGTTGAAGAGCAATACAGGGAAGAGCTGCGAAGCAGAGTTGTTGGGGTATGCTTGACAAATTATATCATTTCAGACCTAAGTCTGGTTATAAGTGTGGCTGGAGAGAAGAACGATCAGGGCAAAATGCTGTCTCTCACCAAGACCCTTAACTTCCGCGATACGCAGTTGGTTCTAGCAGCAGGAACTCAGAAATGTGGATTTATATAACTTGAACTGTTGCTTTGGCACACAACCGAAGAACACATTTGTTTCTGGTGAAACAGAAGCTTTTGCTGACATGCAAGACAATGAACTACTGGTTGTGCATTTGGTAGCAGTGGATGTTATTTACTTTATGTCTTAGCTCTCTGCATATTTAATACTCCTTTAAAGAGAGTAGGCAACCAATCAGTAATCTTAGTCTAGAAGAGTGAATTTTTTTGTCACTATAATTTCAATCTTTACTTACTGTCACCAGAGGGAATGGAAGATTTGAAGAGGGATTACCAGGATAAAACTGGGGAGATGAAAAATACTGCAAACCGACTGAAAATGCAGTTGAAATCTGCCCAAGCTGAACTGGAACAGACCAGAACTGCTGTAAAGACTATGGAGGGATCTGATGGCAATGGTAATTACGGATGGAATTTCCCAAAAATCACACACGTTTGTCTTTTGAACAAGAGGGTTCTTGTAAATATTGATCCCTCAATAGCTGCTATAACAATATTCCAGATATTTTGTGAAATAAATAAACAGTATTGCAGATGACAGCATGTTTTTGTTTTATCATTTATTACATACTGTAAAACTTAAACCATGAGTTGAGTTTTCTTAGGTGATCTTTATGCATATTTCCAGGGAATGCTGTTGTCTTGTCTTGTGTGTCTGATGGGTCTTTGTGCCACTACCTTGGACAAAACTCCAGCTGATTCTAGTGGGTGGTTTGCACACATAAGCGACTGTGGGATCCTGGTTCAACTTACTGATTCTAACATATTGCTGATAACTGACTTCCAGAGTCTTTGGTCAGAACTCAGAATGCATAATCAATGTTGTTCATTAGAATTAACCTTGTCTTTTACAGCTATGAAAGTTGCAATGGGAATGCAGAAGCAGATCACAGCCAAGAGGGGACAGATAGATGCATTACAGAGCAAGATTGAATTCTTGGAAGAAGCAATGACAAATGCAGCTAAGGTCACAAGAGCTCCGTGTAAAAGTATTTAACTGTATTTAGAGAAATTTTTCTTTGGAGAAATGCACGGCCAAAACTGCACTTGGCCCACAGAAGGCCAAAGAGAGTTTTATTTGATGTAATGGGCACCTTCCCTGTTGTCCCGCTAGCATGTATCAGAGATAATCTCCACCACAGAAATTAGTATTCTGTGTAGACAGGTTTTAATTCATATTTGTTCTCTGTGAGAGAACAGTACTAGTTTCAATGAGAATCAGGCTCTTACATATCAGTTATTTTTTAAAATGTCAACTAATGCATTCTGTATTCTTCTGAATTTGGCCCACAGTGCTTCCCCTGTTTCTTTTCTGAGGTGGTTTTTTGCAGTTCTGGTTGTAAACTCTCTATGTCAGGGTCTGTCTAGCATATTGAGGTCTTTCTAGCATTTTCTCTGACAAATAATTCAGTTACCAATAGCTGGAGTTTACTGAATGATCATTTATATCTGTTCACTGTAACCTGTCCTTCTTTACTGGCTTTGGATCCTGACGCTGAAAATTGCAGTTTCAAAATGGATCTAAAATCTGGGATACTATTTCATCAGGACCAGTCCATTGTACTTTTCTTTATAAGACCTATGTTCTTGTTGCAAAACCTCACTTTTCTGCAAGATGCAATAGCTAAGCTTCTGAAAGGGTTAATTCAGATCCTTCAAAGAGAAAAAAAAATTGCAGAAAAAAAGTATGTATAATGTAGGTAGTTATAAATTTTTGACTCGTACTTTGTTGTCCTCATCTTAAATTCAGGAGAAGCATCGCCTCAGAGAAGAAAATAGAAAACTAAGTCAAGAATTGAGCTATATTACAGCAGAAAATACCAATATTGCTGGGGAACTGGAGATCCTGAGATCACAAAGCAAACATCTGAAAGAAAAAATATCAAAGATGGAGACAGCCCTTGATAAGGTAGATTAAGGTAGCTTTCAGTTCAGTGAGACGACTAGATGCTTGCCTCAACAGACATTTGGGAAGAGAAGATGTCTGACCTCTTCTTACCTGGGTTGTGTTTAATATGTCCTATTCACATGTACTGTAAGATACTAACCTGAAGAGATGTCTACAGTTAAGACTGCCTTTTGTTTTTTTAATTGTAAAAGGCTTCTATTTTCATTAAGAGAATTCTTGATTACTCCTTGCTAGCTCAGGGAAGTATGAATTGCAGGGAATTTAAAGCAGATTGACTTTCCAGGCAGTAGATTGACCTTCCAGGCCTTCCACTGGCTCTTGGCATGGCTCCTTTCTCTGGTGAGAGAGACTACTATTCCATGTAAGAGGGGCTCCACTGGAACTGAGCATTGTCACATGCTGACTCAACACAGTTCTCCATGTTCAGCCCTTTCTGGGGCCTTAGCCAGCCAGCTGTGGGTCTCAGGGTGAGGGAAATTTTTAAGGACATTGTGTTGTTTCATTTGCCTTTTTTAGTTGAGGTTTCTGTTGCTGACATACCTGACTCTTAAGGCCAGGTTCTACATTTTGGTCTGACTAGCACATAAATCCCAGGTGCCTTACAGGTACGCTGCTGCTCTTCCGGAAGGAAGAGTCCTTTTCAGCTGCTCAGAATTCTAGCTTTTCAGATGAAAATTCCATGTAAGGTGTCACTCTCAAATAACTTCATTACTTTAAAAAAAAAAAAAGTAACTGTGATACCTCCTCCCAAGTGTGGCATTTCTTACTTAAAATGCTTGACACTGGAAACTTAACTTTCTTTGTAATATCTATCATTGGGCACAGTACCAGCCAACTGACAAAGGAGCTGAGGCAGTGGGGGCAAGTGCTTACTGAAAACTAGCATATGAGGTACACTGAGTAACAATTCTTAGAAATTAGTATAGGTTGTACTGTGTCATCTGGCAGCATACTAGTATATACCATTGCAGAGCATCTATTTTATAAACATCATAAAGTGTATTTGGCCCTCTTGCTCGTCATTAATGATTCAAAGTTAAATGTTCAGAAAGCTGCTGCTTGTAATGATACCTGCATAGTGCCTCAGGGAGCTTGCCCATGCCTCAGTGATAGTCATAAAGAAGCACAGAAAGAGAGCCAGTTTCTAATAGTGTAACTATTTTTATTTTAAAAACGAAGAGGAAACTCTGCTAGAGTGATAAAAGCAGTTTGGTTCATGAAGATAGATCTCTCCCTTCTTGTGGTTTGGCTTAGATCTTCTCACACTTTTTCAGAGTAAACTTTTTAAAGAAGTAAGAGTATTTAACAACAAAGACAGGTCAACAAAGTTATCGGCCATCCATTTTAAAACCCTGAGTATAGTTTTGCCTCACTAGCGCAGTTGAATTTTCTAATCCCAGAGGTGTTCAATAGGACACTGTCCCTGACAGGATTAGCTTCCTTCTGTGATAGTACGATGTGCATATTGTGGCTACTAGGACCATATAACCAGTCAGTTGCTTTTGTAAGCCTACCAAGAAAGGCATCTGGTCATATTGCAGTATTTCTGTACGAACAGAAGTAGATAAATACAGCATCTGTATCTGTACCTTGGTTATCAGAAAGAAAACAGGAAAGAGTGTAATCCACAAAAAGCTAGGAAAATTAATTCATGCCTCTTCTATCCTCTCTTACAGGCATCCATGCAATTTGCAGAATGTCAGTGCATAATCCAGTGTCAGGAGCAAGAAGCTATGCGCTTCAGACTGCAGCATACTCTAGATGTAAAAGTAAGTACATTACTGAGAAGCGTGGTATAAAGTTAGATGCATTTACTTTGTGTTCTCACTTTAGGTTTAACCCTGTTCATTGCGAAGTACTCTAAAAAGTTTGTGTTTTGAAACCTTTTTTTACATGAAATACCTCATTGCCGCACAAGTCATGCCCATAATTTCAGTTACTTGGAAGTGCTATTTACAGTAAGGGCAACAAAAAAATTAAAACAGCTACAGGAATATGGGACCATATCCTTCAGCTGCTAAGCTTTGGTTTCACTGACACTTAAGCATTTTCTTGCGGCCCTAGGCAAATAAAAGCTACAAATGTTCATGGCATTGTTACAAAAAATGAATTGAGAGAACAAGGTCTGTAGGGGTGCCTTATACTAGTGTAACTGTTAGAGATAGAAAGCACTACCAAGCTTTTGGGCACCCACATCCTTCTTCAGGCCTGAAATAAAACTAGCAACCTTAAAGCTACATACAGGCTGCAGACAAGGGCTCTGAGTTTAATTTGATTATGCTAATTAGTTAGGCAGCACACACAAGAAAAATAATTTTTAAAAAGCAAAGAGAGTTGTTAGCAAGGGGAAAGGAATTACGGTCATGAGGCATCTGGGACAGAAAAAGGAAGACATGTAATTGACATCTGTTGAGCTATACAGCATTAGTGAAAGGTAGGGTTGAGGGAAAATCATGCAGTAATGTAAAGCCAGTATGTCTGTCATAGAGCCCAGAATTTTTATTGCCCAATAGATTTAGTCTAATCTCTATCTTTACTAATGAGTTTAATAGAGAATGTTATTTACCTTTGCCTCATTTATAACCATGGACTATTAAGGGTGCAGTGAAACTACTGCTATAAATGAACAGTACACTTGGAACAGTAATTTTGGCATAAGAAATTATTGTTAATTTTAGTCACCCACCCCGGTTGCTAGTTTTGAGTGAGAAATTAAATACTATATTCAAAATACAAATCTGTGTAAGTGATACAAAAGTACTTCATGTGAACAGTGGCAAAGGTGGGGAATCTCATATTCAAGTGAAAGAAATTCTCACCCAAGTCGGGGGAAAAAAGGTACAAGAACTGTGGGACACTTTAATTTTGTGGTGGCCCTGAGATGTCCTCCACTTGAATGGTTCCAGAGCGTATGTAAAAATTCTGAAAATAAATGAAAATGCCACTCTTGGCACCCAGTTCAGTCACTAAAAGGTTTATGTCTGAGCACAGCTAATAAATACTAGGAAGTGTTTTGAGAATTGAGTGCTACATATTATAAAAGATTTGACTAAAAGAGATGCCCTGTTAGGGAGGGCATGCTGTCTATACCCATTTATTCTGCTTAGCTATACTTCCTTGTTCTGTTTGGCTAATGTTTTTCTGTAGGAGCTGCAGGGCCCAGGCTACTCATCAGCTTCTGCTTCAGGCAAGCTGCGGCACATAGTGCCTCTTTCCCACCTGCACTCTGCTGTTGTGCCACCTTCCCTGTATTTGGCCAGCTGTGCCCCTCATGTGAGTACCTGCTTCAAAATGGGAAACTGCATGGCAAACAGAGATGTTCCAAAGGGTAAAAATAACATGGAATTTCTGAAGGGAAGAGTATCTGGTAGGAGTGTCCAAGAGTAAATTCTTAACACCAAAGGCAAAATAATTTTCTGTAGCTTCTTGTAGGTTACAGCCTTTCAGAAGATTTTTTTTTTTCCATTTGCGAAATACATGTAAAAACAAACTAGACAGTTAAAACATTCTATAGATTGTAATAGGAGTTTATCTTACCTCTATCACCAGTAACATTTATAAACTATTAAAATGGAAGGTACTGATCTTTAAGCAGTTTGGTTTTCACTTTTTCTTTTTTTGCTAGTACGTTACTTGCTGTAAATCACTTATATTTGGTAGTGAAAATAGTCTTGTACATAGTTCCTGCTAAATTTCATCATCTGATTGACCTGTAGTAGCTTTCAATACTTACATCTTCCTCCAAGCTGGCTTTCACTGATTTTGACCAATTTTATCCTAAAAGACACATCATTGTCCTTAGTTTTGTTTTTGTACATCTACATTTAGATTACTTAAATTAAATGCTAGTGTTGTTCTAATTTTTCATTACAGAAAACTTCAACTCCAATCTCATGCAAAAAAACCCACAACTTTTTGGTATTTTCTGTACAGATTTTGTATAATTCTCCAAAAGGGACCTGATGTATCTCTCACAGAAATTGGTAGAGGTCTTTTCATTAATTTTTATCTCAAAATCTGTAGAAGACTACAAGTTAGTGCAGATATTTTTCAGTAGTATTTTCTGTTTTACTTTCTGATGTGGTGACAAACATTTACATCGAGGAACAAAGGATAGTTAATTCTTTGAAATCCCTGCAGCATCAGGCACTCCTATTCTCTTTTCTTTGAGTTAATCAGTTTATACTTCTGATGATAAAGAAGGAGAAAGGAACTATTTTTTTTTTTTAATGTAGTACCATGGTGAGGACCTAACAGCTTGTAGGAGAACTTGATTCAAGGCCTACTTGAATCTTCTTGGTTCCTGCACAGTTGGTTGTTGTACAAAATGAAGCAGCTCCAACACTTGAGACGGAGACCCTACCTGGTCAGTAGCCTGGTTTCTTAGCCAGAATGTGGGAAAAGAAGCATTTGGTCTGACTCAGTATCACATTGACCCAGTATGAAGCTGAGGAATTTGTTCTCCATATAAGCTCTGCTGAAACTAGTGTGTTGCCATTGGAAATGAAATTTTTTTCAATGAAAACGTGTTAGCAAAATGTTTCTTGTGTAAGTCAATGGGAGCAGTGCTTTGAACCTGTGAAGTGCTGAGTAGTCTGAAAAATCCAGTTCTTCACAGAAAGAAAGGATTCTTTGAACCAGGCTTTTGCCTCAAGTCCTGATCAGTAAAATGAGAATAATATTGCACTTCATCTCAGAGTATGGCTGTGACAATAAAGTGGTTTATATTTGCAGACAACTCAGCTGTTATAGAAATGAGTGCCTAGAAAACACCCTGATAGACTTGTATTTCTGTTGTCAGAGCTGTATTTGTGTACTGTACAGAAATAGCTGGGATCACAGGTTAAAAAGGAGAAAACAGAGTTGTCACATAAGCAAAGCTTAATGGTTCTGAGTATTGAAAAAGGTAATGGTTGTATTGGATGGGGGGAAGCTTTCATAATTAAAGGCTTATTTTAATGTTTTTGACCTTGAAACAGCAGTCATAACCTTTTTACAACATTTATTCAAAACACAGATGTTAGCCATGTTCTCCCTCGATGACATTTAGTTGCTTTACACATTTCTGTCAGATAACTTTCCAAATGAGAGTGCAGTCATATTCAGAGACTATGTTGACAGTCTTCAAGTTATCATCATCTAGCCTCCAACACTTCTTAACTAACATCACAAAAAAATCCTCCCTGTTTCTAACTGGTAAGACGAGAGTAGAGGGAGGAAAAACATGTGACTTTGGATGAGTACAGGTAAGAAATGAAGAAGAGAGTGCCTTTATAAATACTTTGTAACTGAATGATATTGTTTCAGATGCTTTCCAAGCCAGGCATTTTGAAGGAAGAGCCATTGCAGGATCTAAAGAAGATTCTTCAGGAATTAGCAAGGTCAGACAATGACATTCCCTCTGTGGATCTTTGCAAGGATGACAGCAATGGTGGGAGAAAATCGCCCTTAGCAACCATGAGGAATACAGTGTATGAGTAATATGGTTATTTCTGTTGTGTGCTGTGTACTTCTGTTGCCTTCTAAAGCTAGGATCTGGCTAGTCATGTGTTTCAGGAGCAGTATAGGATGCCTTTTTGCAAGAAAGTTGGGTTTACGGGTAAGCTCAAGATGATCTGAAAGCTTCCAAAGCTTCTGTTGTTTTCCAGGTTCCTCGGATGCTTTAGGTAGTAGGGAAGTAGAAGGTGACTACACCATTTGCCTTCACTGCTTGCTTCTTGGAGTTTCTGCTTTTATTTTAATTTAGAACTCCTTTCTTCTTTTTCTGTCTTATATAAATATCCCTTCTCTCATTGTTGAAGCAGGCAATTATTTTTTTTACCAAACAAATGAGAACGACAGTGGTACATGAAGTTGAAAAATCAATACAGCACAAATCCTGATGTTTCTAATCCAGAACATAAGGATACTTCATAAAGGAAAATATAATTCATGGACTTTGATTAGAATCAAATTTATTTAAACTGTGATGCTTCTCCCATAATACATACTGGTGGAAAAAAATAACATCAGTCACAATATCCTATGTATTCTGGGTTTTTCTGCTTTTCCCAGGTCTTTTTATTGAAAAAAAGATGTGCCTTGTTATCAACATGCAGATTTTTTGACAGGTTAAATATAGAAGCTTCTATTTCACAAATGGAAAAAAGGTTCATGCACGGAAGTTGGGTCCGTCTGTCTGATTTTTTTTTTTAAGCAGTAAATGTATTGCCTCTTCCTACCTTGACTTTGCCTATCCCAGATCGAGTCGTTTGGAGGCATGACAATCACCAGTGTGCTTTGCCAGCCTGTACTATATGATTATTGCCTATGTTCTCTGGTTACGGTGGCAGTGGGAGAAATTGTTCTTTTCTACATACGGGTGCGAGCCTTCATGGTTCAGACCGTGTGGATTCTACAAGAAATTTTCTGCCTTGCAACAGTGTTCTCTTGCAGAGCTGAAATGAGGATGGGGGAATCCTACACCTCATCATTCCTCAATATACAAAACTGTCTGTCAAAGTACGTGACTATCTCAGTGCTGTTGGTAGTGCTAGTTCTGATGTTGTCTTTCTATATCCTTCTATGCAGAGACAGTGCAAGTAGAGGATGCGCTGCCGTCTTCAGCCTACGATCAGATCCTTGCAAGAGGTGAGAAATCACCTTTCCGAAAAGGTCACGGACAACACAGATATAGACATTGATCGAGTGAATACAATAGGACAATATAGACAATATTGTGAGAAATAAGAAGAGAGTTGTTGTACAAAATGTATTTAAAAATTGGGAAGAAAATAATGGTTTATGTTCCAGTAAAGACTAGAAGTTCCTTGTAGATCAGAATTCTGAGATAGCTCAATGAAGTAGTGATGTATAGGATTCATTAACCAGGTTTGTGTCCTAAATCTCCAAAGCTTGTGTTTCTGTGTACCACAGAATTGGTGTTAAACAAGTGAGAACGATTACCAGAAGGCGTTCATCACCTTGGCATTTTTTGTAAAGAAAAATGTGGTAATGACATCCACAGGACATTGCTGAAGTCCGTAGAAGTTAATGAATTGCCTTTTAAATAGATACTTTATTAATTAAATAGAGGACCATTACCAAAAGATACACAAATGGTATATGGAAAGCTGGAATAAAGTTCTGCTAGGTAGAGTTTGTTGATTGTCTCCTGTGAAAACTGAGATGAAGCTCTATTATTATGATTTATTTTTCTTTTGTTCCCAGTACCTTAGTTAAAAGTTGTGCTATATCCAAAGTTACCATATCAAAATATAATATGCCAAATGGCAAGCGCCATTTGCTGTAAAATCTTACTTGATTTTTTTTTTCTGTTTGTTCTAAAGCTGAGGTTGTCACAGAGAGTCTGACATAGAGCAAGAAGGTTTTGTGTGATAAAGATAGCACTTTTTATGTTTCAAGCATGCTTAGCGGAGGGGGTTGTGTAGATTCAGATGGAATAGCAGAGCTGCTAGTGGAAATGGAGCATTTCTACAAAAGGTCAGCATAAAATTCATCCAGATTTTACTTCTCTGGAACACTTCCAAGTGTCTCTCGATGCTCATACTTAAAATGAGTGTAGCTGTTTTTTGGAAATTAATCAATGATCCATTTTGATTCTCTCATCAAAAACTACTGTACTTGAAGAATTTACAGTGCCTGAGAAAAGACATAGGTCCAAACCTGGAAAAGGCAAGAACTTACATTACGGTAGTCATCTGATGCTATTAAGTGAAGTATGGGCTAAAAAGCACCTCATAAACGGAAGGTGGTCTGAAGAAGTTAAATAGAAGCACTGTTGTGTGAGTAACCAGAAGGAAGATGGCAATGACATTAGTTGTCTAAAGCAGAAGTTTATTGTCTTTTTTCCATCCTTATTTTCCATCCTTTTTTCCATACTTTTTTCCATACCCAGTATTCATAATGAATCTAGTCCTTTATTTCCCAAAGATACCCATTACTTCAGTAGTCTAAATTCACTCCAGCTCTAAGAGCCTTCTTTCAGTGAACTCGTAGAACAATTTTACAGTGCCTTTTCTTCACTATTAGAAAGTGGCTGCCATTGCACTCTGCTTGAAAAACAAGCTTAGCTTCTAAAAATGTGAAATGTCCCAATCCTACTGGGACGGCTTTTGCTGTGATTTTGACAGCGATATGTTTTTCCATGCAGGGAGACTGCAGCTAGAGACTCTGCTACTGAAAGCGTTGTGGAAAAGGATACTTTCCGACGGTGAGAAGTGCTTTCACTTAGTTGAGTAACCTGCTTATTGAAGTACTCATTTGAAATTCAGTTTCTAAGGCTTTTAATACAGCATCAGTCCTGAGCTTCTTAGTATTGTTTTATTCATAATGCTGAAAGCTTCCTGGGAATTACAGAACAAAGCTGTGATGTTACTTTCATCCCTCTAAGAGTGAGCTCTGGAACTTATTTACATTGTTTGCTTTTAATTTACATGTATAAGATCTGGAGATTACATATGAAAGCTTCACTTTCTCACTGTGGAGGCTAGCTAGCATTACCAAAACTTAGCATAATACTTCCAGAATGCAAATTTTGCCATCGTTTTGCTTGCAGGGATCCTTCATGCTTACACACTGCGGATTGTCAGCCCCAAGACGTTACATCCCTTGGTAAGTTTTCATTGGCTGCATTTGAGGATGAACGTGCCATATTGACGTCAAACTGGAACTTTACAGAATATTACAAAAAATGTAGCCCAAATACAGTATATTTTCTTAGGTCATTTACTCAAATATGTCTTTTGAGTGGTGCTGTTACAAAGTCTCTATTGCACTTACTGCAAAATCTGTATGCTGTTGCAAACCAGCTCCACGGAGGCTGATACCAGCACACCTAAAATGGGTATATTCTGCAATAGTTATTCATCAATAGTGATAGTCTTGTGTGATTACCATGGATAATATTGTCATATTTTTGGTGCCTAAATTTAGGCTCTTGAATTCTGTATTCAGGTATCTAAATATGGATGTGCTTTTGAGAGGAATCAGGTCATTGCAAATTCTGTTGATTTCCTTCCAAGTAGTGGGTGATCAGTACCTTTTAAAATGTGGTGACGTGAATTTAGTAACCTAAACAGAAATAAAAGGTTATGGCTTTGAGCATCAGGGTTTGAAGGTACTAGTCTTAGCTGCCTTCTGTTTTCTTGCCCATAGATTATCCATTCAGTGAATTTTCTTTGAAAATTGCCTGCAGACACCAATATATTTAATTGTTCTCTATTAGTATGTAATCCACTGTACTTCAGAGATAGGTTAGAGCTCCTCTGTTTGTCCTGAGGAGCAACTACTATGGGTCCTCTTTCTATATTTTTGAGTACTAAAGAAGATCTCCTGGGTAGTTACTGTCAGCCTTCTAGCAAACCTACTGCAACATCCAGGGATTTTTCCTAGCTTCCAAAATAGCTGCAAGTAGCATTTTTTACATAGAAGACTTGAGAAGTAGTTGAAGAAGGGGAGTTTGTTAGAAACCCCCGGAACTATTTTCAAGATGTCCTGGGAGGGGTGTTAGGAGTAAGAAAACAGACTATGGGAAGAAAAAGAGATTTGTAGTAAATCTTGCCCTTGTTAGTTGCATGCAACTTTTTTTTTTTTTTTTAACAGACACACACTGTGTGCCATACATATGAAAACACGTGACATAATCCATTCATTGCATATTTCTGTGCATATCTTGTTTCTTTTCCTTATGACTCTCTTTCTGCCAGGAATTTAAGGCATATCAATCAATTATTGGAAAGGAGGGAAATGGCAGACCTGTGTAAGCAACATTGTTTTTTCTGCTTCTGATACCTAAGTAATGAGATCCAAGTCATCAGTAACGTACGGGGAGTCTTGGGTTGTTAGCAGCTATGATACTCCCATTAGGCTGTTTTGGAAGTAAACATGAAGCGAGTAGTCAGCAGAAAAAAGCAGGCCCTACTTTCTGCTAGGCAGGCTTACTGGCCGTTTTTCACATGACAATCACTTTAACAGAAACAATCATGTTTTGGAAAGAGGCTATAGTCTCCCACTACCTTGGCTACAAATGAGGAATGGAAAGGATGAAAGAGTGCACTGAAGGGAACCCAACCCTGTAACTGTTACAAGAGATAAAGTCAAAGCTGCTATGGGGGTTTCTTTTCAGGTATGTGTTCACTGCTCTTTGCTTGGCTATCTCCTAGGAGATGCATCCATTTTCTCAGCAGCTCCTCATTATATATCCTCCCCCAAGAAGGTCTCTCGGGAGGAGAGATACAGAGGAAGGTCTCCAGTACACTTGCTATTAACTGCTCCAGCCGATGACCTTGCAGCTGGCCCCAGCACTTCACCAGAGCATCGACCGTCCGCAAGGCAGGCTGGCTCTCCAGAGGCTGCAGCCACAGTCCTCCAGATAAGTAAGCCCGCTCCCATTTACTGACCCAAAGAGCCTGGCTGAATCTCTTCCCAGCCAGTACAGTGAGTGAGTTACAAACGGTAGGTTAAATTCAACTGTTCAGCAATTCTCTAGAAACCACTGGAGTCCCACCATCATTTGCTGATACAGTCTTTTACAGTCTATCACTGTGGTACCTGTACTTCATACCGCATTTATTTTTTATGTACCTTTGTAATATGTCGCTTACGGAATCCATTCATGTTGCTGAACGTAAATGCCAGCAATTCTCAAATGTACAGGGCTGACACGGGATTCATCTTCTATTTGTGGTTCCAGCAAGTGCAGTTGCGGTATGCAAATTTATTGAAACATAATATACTCATGGTTATTGCAAAGCACTGCATTAGTGATTCTGGCCCCCTTACCTAAAAGTGACCTGTTCTTGCTTACATCAGTCTGCCTTCGCCCTGTCACAGTTCTGTTCAAGTAGAAGGTTTTTTCTGTGAAAAATGAATTGTGAGTAAAATGTAGCAGCTAATTAATGTATTATACAAAGAGAAGAGAAAATAAATTCCATACATCACTAAATTTAAGAACTGGTAAATTACTTTATTCAAGTAAATAGACTGTAGGGATGCTTAACATCAATATTTGCAGTAACAGGCAACACAATTGCTTAATACTAATATTTCTAATAGTTGTGGTTCCTGCAACACATTCAGAAAAGTTCTGGGGTTTACTGAAAATATTTGATGTAAGGCTGTGTCTCAGTAGCTCTTAAGTGATACAAATAAGCTTTCCTGCATCATAGGATATGTGTGAGGATGATGAACATTTTCAAGGTAGTCTATTAATTATGTGCCAGCGAGCCAGGCTGTCAGAAGTGCTTTATTACATTTAAGTGGCGGAAAGACCCCAAAATGAGTAGATGCAATAGGAAAAACAGGGAAGGAACTAAGTAACACTTACAGAAAACCATTTTTAAACATGACATTTCTCTATTTTGCAAGGTCTGAAAACATCATTTCTCTTAGAGGGCACATAGGCACTGCAGGTAGGAATGTAATAATGATGCTGAATACCAAGCTCTAAGCTAGTTCTGGTACAGGTAAAAAACGAACCATAGCTCCAAGGAGCTCAAAAGGACTAATGTTTCCTGCTTCTCAGGTGGGATTTTTTTGTAGTTTCAACCTAACTTTAGCATGTCTGTATTGTGTTGTTACTTTGTTAACACAGACTTCTTCTCAGTTGCTTTACCTTTTGCATTTTAGAAACATCAGGATCTTCTCTTTATGCAGAGTGGTACCTAAAACAGCTGGGCTTAGCAGTCATCCTGACTAGAACATTAACTTTGTTGTTCATTGACCTTTGCTTCCTCCAGCTGTCTGGCTGTGCAAAGATGAAGTGCATATTTGTTAGCTAATCTGTATTTTTATGCATGTTTAACAACTCGGAAATGCCTGTTCATAAGCAGAGCGTAAATGTGCATGGCATTTCCCCATCAAAGTGCTGAACTGGCTATGTGAGTGAGTACATACAAATTTCTGTACCTGTAGAGCAACACAACTGTCCCTGCGATTGCAAGTCTCGGTTCTGGATTGCACCTGTTTTAGGAAACACGCAGGCTTGGTTGTGTGTGGATATCTGTGCAATTGGACATAAACCCCAAATTGTTTCCATGTAGGCCACAGGAAATCTAGCAGGTTACAACTGTAACCTTCAGCCAATTGCCAGTCATTGCTCAGTTCAAAGAGAAAGATAAGTAGCATCACTCTTTTTTTGTTGTGTTTTGGGTTTTTTGCTTTGTTTGTTAATCCAGTCAGCCAGTTACCTCCATCTCTGGCTCCTTTTTTTTTTTTTTTTTTTTCCTCTTTTTTAGAATTTATGACTGTAAAAAAAAAGAAAATGTCCCAAGTTCTGGTCAG
>JAOBAS010000007.1:7924832-7952737 GCA_025311575.1 Elanoides forficatus | reverse complement strand
CCCGGCCCTTTTCTACCATCTCTGCCCCCTCTTTTTTTCCCCCTTCTCTTTCCTACTTTTGTCTCTACAGCTAGGCACTCCGCACAAGGTAGCCGTGCTGCAGGGGTTTTAAACGACAGATAATGCAAAACTGAAGGGAGGTGACACGACGACAAACCCAAAGTTGAGGACGGAATGCTTGAGTTTCTCCCCTATTTTGGTATGAAAGCAAGCGTTGGAGCTATAGTAACTGTGGAAGTTTGTGAAGTTTAATTCTAGCAGTACTGGTGGCCTTAGATTTATGTGCTCTAGCAGGGGTGTGCTGAGGGTACTTGCTTGGACTTTTAATGCTTGTACTGATGAAAATCCAGGCTTTCTCTCGTATCCCTCAGAAGTGAGATGAATTCACTACTAATTTTGTAACTTCTGCATCATACTCTAATGACTGCGATTGGATTTCTTAACATTGTCCTGCTCTCCTGTCTTCCATATTATGCTCAGGAAGCTTTTTTGGAGTACCAGGACTTCAGAGTCCATTAGTGTAGAGGATATTAGTGTTTATTTTAATTTACCTTCATTTTACTACCCAATTTTCCTCTTGAAGCGATGATGTCAAATTTTATTTCAAAATTAAAAGGTCATCCAGATAAATCTTACTAGGAACCCAAGGACGTTAGTAAATGCAGCTTATTACTTTGTATTTTGAACTGGTAATTCTGGAGTGACAAACTGTAAAAATGTTTATCAGTGTCGACTATTGACACCAAAGATTAACACCAGAGAAGGAGTTAAGGGAGGCAGTTCCATTCAGTTTTGATGGCTGCCTTTTTAAAATCCATTCTCTTCATCTGAACAAAGGTGTTGTCATTACTTGATTTCTAAAGCCCACTGATGAGATTTTATCTGCTATCTCATTAGAAAAGAGAATGGCTAAGTGGATGTCCCAATAAGTCTATTTCCAGCGTGTGAACTTCTTAATCTTTCAGTGTCATTTAGAACAGTACTACCTCAGCTTAACAGGACAGTAAATGTCATTCGAATTTATAGAAGCACAAGTGTGTAGGCTTTGCGGTGAAGTTTCCTGGCTGTTACAGTATACGGTGGCCTGTGTGAATACACAAAATTCACGGTCTGAATATTTTTCCTTTCTTTGCTTACCGCAGTAGCTAAGACACTTTCTCTGAAGCCCTTCCCCAACAAAGTGCTGACCTGGTGCTTGAGTAAAAATATCTATTTTGGTACTTTGATCTGTGGGATGCGTTCGGGCATGTGCTAAACTCAGAGGCACTGCTCAGATCTTCTGCTCAATGATACAGTGAAAGAAAAGAGCTGGGAAGGTAGGACCCGCCTGGGCATTTTCTCAGTGAATGTGGGTTTGGGTGCACTCTTAACCACTGTTGATACTTCAAGGTGTAGCTTAGCCTTGCTACTTAAAAGAGACACTTGACAGCAATGAGTTGTGGTAACTACTGAAACTCTTTGCTTAGTAGATATATTCACAGTTTACATATATTCATTTTTTCTAGCCTTCAAAACAGAGACAGTCCTACGCTCTGTATTTGTACACCACCTTGCTCAGCTGGGATTATCAGTTAGGGCACCTACATGCTACTGTTACTATGCATGTACTGCAACTTAAAATTCCTAGTCATCTCCCTGAAGCAGAGCAGGCAATAATCATTATTTACTGTATCATTACACTAAAAGAGCATCCTTCTGCCAACCCTCAGCACTGATGAAGAGGTAGTGTTTGGAGCTGCTAACCCCAGTATTTCTTTTCTTAAATATATTTGATAGAACAGCTTAGGAAGGAAGAGGCACCAAACTAACACAGCTTAGAAGTGACTATTAGAGAAATCCTTAAGGAAGAGTTTATTTTGAAGGCACAAAAATGCACATGACGAAAGGCAGGGTGCTGCTTTAATGAGCAAGAAAAGAGCAAAGGTCTCCCCTGGTTCTGTTCATCTTCCACGCTCATACAAGTCTCTTCTGTTGCCACTCTTTTTCACCCAGCATCTGCAGAAGAAACTAAAGCAAAGCACACAGATTGCTTTGAGTACTCAGAGAGTAATAGTTGTTACTAGTAATGCATTTGAATGATAATAAAAAGAAGGAGTTGCAAAGGACCTAGGTGCCACCAGAGACAAGCTTGCCACACAGCCAGGCAGGGAAGGACAGTTCTGTAACCCAGATCCCAGTTTCCCACGCAAGTCCTACGTAGTCCCCAGAGGGCACGTGCTATTTTTGCCCAGTCGATTCCAGGTGCCATCAGCATCCACTGATGCAAATGCACTTTGAATGCTGTGGTCTCCTAGACCAGGGCCATCCTTGCAATCTGCTGTGGAACAGCCACAATTCAGAGGTGAGGGAGGTTTTTGTGAGCAAGGGCTTCAGCTTTATCAATGATTACTTGTTTGCAGTGGCTGCAGTGGGTGGCAGAACCTGAAAGAGCTTCATAATTTGCAAACCTCCTGGTAGGATTGCACTTGAGTCCAGCGTAAGTCCGCACTGTTGCAGAAGAGACTTATCTGACCTTTCTGGTCCCCTGTTCTCACTGCCTGTTTTGTGCAGGCCTTTGCTTTCATGTGACCACTGAAGTGGGTCAGATCAGGTAACTGATCCAGCTGGAAGTTAACACAGAAAATTTTTAAAAAAGTTTCTTTTTGTCCACACAAATACTTGTGCCAACAGCGGGGAGAAAACATGGGTGGATGTTATGCTCGATGTAACTAGTTTTAGGTGGTTCAGTCATGGCTCTAACAATGATACCCTCTCCAGGTAGCAACGAATTTGTGCTTTGGAACTTCTCTTAGGATGTCTCTAATTTATTTTCTATTTTCTTTCTTTGAAACAAGGTTCTTGGCGAATACTAAGGCTGAAATTCCTGAGTCACTGATCACTTACCGAGTGTTAGAAGCAGAGATGGTAGATAGAAGACTCATAGCCGAAGACCTCACAGGATGCTGAGGACGGAGGTTCCTGTTCTGAAGCAGATGCACAGATTGTTGCAGATGGTAACTTACCCCTGGTTTTTGGTAGCCCTTCCTCTCCAGGAATTCTTGAAATGCTCATATCCTATAGAACATGGAGACCTCTGCCTCCTAAGAGAATTTCCAAAGCAGATTAACAGGAATGCTCCAAAATGTAACTTGTATTTTTTTTAAACTTTCATTGGAACCAAACAGAGCGACAGTACAATAAAGGGGCAAGGAGACAGTTTCTCAAAGTCTCAGGGACACAATTCTGTTTCTAATTAATTCAAGATTTTAGTTTGTTCATGCAGTCATTTTTGATGTGGCATTAGTTTGGAAGTTAGCGTTCTGTGACCATTGAGGCTTCATTGCACCATTGTTTATTCAGTAAACGTGATAGCAGTTGCTGGACCGTATCTTGAAAAGCTACATGTGACTTTGCAGAATTACCGGCCAGCTGACAGCCCTAAGATCAGGACCCTCAAACCTGCCACCTTTTCTCATTTCAAAACCAAAAGAGTATGCCGGATATTTACTATTCCAATTCTATAAACAACTCCACAGCCATAGCTGTTAGGAAGCCGTGGCCCACATGCACGGTCTCAAATGAACTTTCTGAGTTTTATTCTGTAAGCTCTGCCATCTAGTGTGGTGACAGGGAATCTCAGCTGTAGCTTAAGAGCGAGTGAGAAAAGCCCAGCTGGATCAGACCCGTGGTGCATCTATCCCGCTATGCTGGCACGGACGGTGGCAGTAGGGGATGCTATTTCGGGAGCGCTTTTGAGCCTGGCCAGTGTCTGATGCGGTGGTATCCACAGTTGCTGTATTAAGGATGTTGGAGAGTACTGCTCTTAAACAAGCCTTGTGCGTGTACAGTACTTCTTCCAGTTTTACGATAAAACAAAATGGAAACATGAACAAGTACAAAAGAAATAGAAATTAAGGAGCCCTCTTATTCCCTGTGGCCATACTATTGGGGCATCTGGAAGTTCCACAGACAACTCGATAATGAGAGTTTGGCAGGGGAAGCTTTATGGAGGTTTGCAGAGAGCTCTTCCTGAGCACAAGGACAGCATGTGTGAAAAATCCAGTGGTGCTTTTGTGAAGCTCTGTTGAGGAGGGAAAGGAGAAGAGGTCACAGGTGAGGTTGGAAGCAGGTAGCAGCTTTCTGATAATGAGAGCTGTCAGAGTTTGCTCATTGCCAGGCCTTACACTGTGGATTCTCACTGTCACAGAGGGAAAAACCAAGCAGTCATTGTCACCAGTCAGGTGAAGAGTAAGAGATGTTATGCCTCTTATTCTTGCTGCAAGTGCGGCACAGGCATGTTCCCATAACCTACACGGCCTGTAAGTCATTAACTCTACTGGGCTCAGTGTCAGTGGTACACAGTGCTTATGGTACCTTCTTAACTGTTGGTGTTGTAAAATTGTGAACACGATTGCCTGTTTCTTTTGGATCCATTAAAAGTTCGCCCACATTTTGCTTTTTCTATGTTTTAGGGTCAAGGTACCAGGTGCCATATCTACTCTTAACAACTTCGGGCTGGCATGATTCCTAAAAAATATAGAATAATGTGTAGTAAATCTCTTAATCGTATTTCCTATTAATAGAGCAGATACCAAGTACTAGCGCTGTGTAAGTCTGCTTTGGTAGTTACCTCTTGCAGTAGCTGTAGGGTATAATCATGTTCAGCACCATTGACTCTTTCAGAGTGAAGAATACTAGACATGTCCTGTCTGCTATTCTTGTTTTCTAACCCAGCCATTTGCTAGTGAGTTGTTTTTTCTTTACAGCCAAAGGAGTAGACAGTTTAACTGGAAATGGTCAGATTCCCTTGGGAATATACCTCTGTAGTAAAAGAGAACGCACAGTAGAGTGGAGGAAGGCAAGTAGGGATATAGTGGGAAGGGAGAAGCACAGATGGAATTGTGGAAGCAAGTACAGAAGTAAGGTATCCTATTCATCTCTTCTGCCTGTCCCCAGTGAGAAGATGTGCCAAAGGCAGAGCTAAAAGGAGATGGGAAGAGGAACAACATCATTTCATAGATATCTTAACCATAGCTCACAAAGCTTAGTCTAAAGTAGCTTTCCCTAGAAGCCAGGTTAAAATCTAACATTCAAGACTGCGGCCGTGGAGGTTTTCTCGGCAGTTGCTTGAAACTTTCTGCATTGGGTCCCCACCCAATCAGGTAGAAAAATGGGAAGGGCAAAGTATTCATATACTTTGGCTCTGTATCACACTCCAGGAAGAAACTGTAACCCTGACTGTGTTTCTGTTCCATCCTTTTCCCATATTAATTGCGAGTATCTCGGCTATGAACACTAGACGCTCTTCTCTGTGCAACATTTCCCAGTAGCCAGCAGGTGGCACATGAGGAGTATGTCTGACAGTAAAAGCTCTTCGTTTCCGGACAGGGAAGAGATGGTTTCTCTTAGCTGCTGTTAGCTTTTCAAGAGCAGTGTTTTCCATACCTTCTGTCCTAGATTGCTGACCAAGAAGTTGCTTTCTACAGTAGGACACTGAAGAATGTAGGGAGAGCAGAGAAGCAAACAGATGAGAACTGGTGGGAGTGCTGTCCTCGCAACTGGCCTTCAGAGTGGTGAGTAATGAGGATACCACAGATCCAGACCTGCTTTACGTTATCAGCTGTTAAAACCTGGAAGGCAGCCAGTGAAGAGGGAGGAAAAGCTGTTTCTCATAATGAATCAGCATGTGTGTCTGTATGGCTTACAGTCATGGTGAAGGAAAGCCAGGCACCATCAGAGCCTTTCCTTGTGTCCAAGAATCAAAGGCAATAGGCTGAAAGGGACCTCAGGCATCCAGTTTAGGGCTGGTGTCTACAGGCTGCTGGTGGCCTGGAGGTCATCCATAAAGGTATTAATTTTTAACCTCCTCCCCTCCAACATGCACATGGATGGCAAATATGTTTCTGCCTGTCAGCAGGCACAGGTTGCCAACTACTGCCAGTTACAAATTCGAATGTTTATAATTCTAACAGTAAAATCAAAGTATTGTAAGACAATAAAGCTTAGCTATATCTTAAGGGCTTTGTTCTTCATAGTCACCAAAATAATTGTAAAATACAGGAAGGTCTGTAGATTTTCTTCAAAAAATCTTTTTATCTTAACAATCAAGAACTGCTGGTCTGTTTCACCCTTCTGCCACAAGACACTGTCAACCTGCTGATGCTTATGTAAGCTGATCTTAAAAGAAGGATAAACCAGAGCCTTCAGGATGATGTACTTCATTATTTAACTGTCCTTTCTGTTAGAAAAGCGCTGCTAGTTTTTAACCAAAAGCTGTCCACTCCCCCTCCGCTCACTTACCCTGTCCCAAAGCAACATGGGAAGGAAAGTATTTCCAGTTTCTTTTTATCACCGTTGTACTTAATTGGAGCTTCTTATGCATGACCTCAGTTTTCTCTGATGTGTATTAGAAACTCAGTTTGCTCCATCCTGGCATGTTGGTCATAGGTGTGCAATCATTCCTGTGGCTCTCCCCGTTTTCTTTTGAATTTGTTTACGTCCTTCTTAAAGAACAGTAACCAAACCTGGGACACAGACCACCCAGAGGTGGTCTTAACCAGGCTGAGAAGTACAGAGGGTTCTCTCATGTGTTGCGTTAAAGGGTAAAGGAATTTGACAGAAAATAAACCCCCTTGCGTTCCAGCTTATCCTCAGATGTCAGGGGAGCTGGGGGCGGCTAGGTTTAGTTTCTGAGTAATGTCCAATTCAGCACTATAAGTCCGGTCGCGTAACTATCACGATGATGACGGATGCACTTATAGCACACTACACTCTCGGCTTAGCCACGTTCAACGCACGAGAATTACCAGACTCAGGGAGTTTCGTTGCGTTAACGAACTATCACAACTAGATTAATGAGCAGCGCAGTTTATTAAAGCAACAATACAGGATCTTTTGGATTGCCAGTGATAAATATGCTGTCTGCAAAGCACATGCAAATATTGAATACAGTGTGTGAAATCAAAAAAAGAAAGCGACTCTATAGAGAGAGATTTCTAAGTTTCCCGGGGAAGCACTCGGTACAGCTGAGTGTTCAAATCTCACCCAACAGGTGTCCCTATGGGAGGGAAGAGAGGCTCAGCCCGACGACTGGTCCCAGAAGTCAGCGATGTCCTCCTGACTTGTCTGTGATGGTATTGTCCCTAACAGTCTTCCTCTTTTGGGGTCTTTTTATACTTTTTTTCTTTTTAGGTGGAGCTTGAGTGACTTTAGTCATACATACCTTTACTTTGATTGGTATAAAGTTCTCTCACTTTGCTTTTAAAGGTGTATGCTAGAAAAAAATTCAGAGCACATGCTCGGGCAGGGGGTGGTTGCACCTTGGAGGTGGGTAGCTTTTTGGATGGAGGTGTGTTTTGGCATCATAATGATATTATAATGAGTAAAGCTCACCCAAAGGACATGATGTTACATGTCAGTACCCCAGTACTGGGCATATGTGATATAAATCAAAAGTAGGGCATTAGGTTGACAGAACCCCCCGTTATTTTACCTCCTTGCTTCAGTGGATTCAATGCAGGGACCCACTGTTCTTGTTCCTATCGTTCCAGCTCCCTATCCCTGTGATCACAGAGCCTGGCCGTGGCATCTCTGCTTCGCCTCACCCTCCATGTTACTTTTCAGAGTCAGCACACCAAGCTCCCCTGGTGTTGCTACCATCTAAAGTTGCAGGTTATGTTGCTTAGGGAACTATCGTGGAACCAATTCTTTACGTGTCCAGTGTATTCCACCCAGGAGGTTCACCTTCCCTTGAGGGAGGGTGGGATGTCATATCGATAAGTCACCTCCAGCAATCATTCCGCACTCACGTTCATCTTTGTTCTAGGATAGGATGCTTCCTTTTTTTGCGCAACCAGGATGTTAGTGACATTTACTATCTACCAAAGTCCCTGCATTCTTCCCTTGCTGAACTCCTACCTAGCCAGTTGTTCCTCATTTGGTATTTGCGCAGCTGAGTTCTGATTAAGAGAAGTCATTCAGCCCTGTTTTTGCACTCCCTTATTTTCCAGGTTTTGTCCAACATGTCAGGATCATTTTGAATCCATTTGAAGCCTGTCAGCATCTTTGTAGTGTTTTCTGACTGGGTGTCATCTGCAAATTGAATAGATTCTTTGGAAGTACACCAGTTTTCCATGAATTTTCAAGGAAACAGCTTGTGATTCTGAGTTTGTTCTACTATTTCTCCATATTACAATGCATTTCATCCTTGCTTAGCTGACTCAGAACATCTAACAGGTCTACTGCCATGCTTTCCTACTTACCCGTAGTATTCTGACTTGGAATTCCTTCTTGGGTTTGAGGTAGAGCTTACTGCTTGCCCAGTCCAGTCTCTTCCTGCATTTCCTGTGCTTTCTCTGAACTTGTGTACTGTGCCAGTAATATCAAGGAATGACAGCTTTCCCTAAATCGCTTTTCCTCATAGATTTGTTTCCCATGAGCCATTATTTGCCAGCTTTTTCAGTTTATTAGTCACTCTCTTTGCAAGTCATGCTTTCTGTTTTGTTGTTCTCCGTTCTCCTTTTCTCTGGCTGGTACAGTTGCATTTCATGCGCCATTTCATGATTGATGCCTGATGCTTTTTACTTCCTCTCAAGTTAGAATCAAATCCCTTCTAAGGATTTGAAGGAGGAGGGAGAAAATACAAGACACTGCAAGGCAGAGAAAAAGAAACACTGAACCGGTGAAAATCTCCTTGTGGAGCCCAGCAGAAGGGGTTCAAAGTTGCAGATCTCTACATCTTGCTCAATTAAGTATATCTCCCTGTGCACAATATTTTAATCTCTGCACTCTTTAGAGACATAATGAGATACCACCCCTCAAATGCCTCTGTTCTTCAGTGGAAGTTCTGCATGCAGCAGAGTGGCAAGGTCACTATGCCATACAGGAATAGACTGAAACAATAAGACGACATTATTCTGTTATGTTATTTTGCCAGTGATGGGGACGAGCAGAGACCCCAAAGCCTAAAACAGAGTATAATATAGTTGGCTAAATTCTGTGAAATGTTAGCTGTCTCAAGCTCGTCTCAGGTTTCACTGAACTTGTGGTACCCAGTAGCTCTTAGAAATCGAATCATAAATAAAATGTTCCACCAAATTCATGCTGATGGACTCTCATGGTTGTCTAACATCCTAGAGGCATTATGCTTTGACTTCCTTGTAGATTCTTTGCGTTGTCAGGCCCAGAGAAAAATGCAGCACAGAAATTTATCAAAGTCCAAAGTCTGAAGAGCACTGAGAAAACAAATACCAGGTTGAGTTTTGTGATTAAAAAAAAAAAAGGACATCTGTGTTTGTAGCTGACAGGTATAATCTTCTAAGCTGGAGATAGAAAAGAGTTGATTCTGAGAAAATAGCAGAAATGTGTTTTTAGCTCCTGGGAAAGAACAGCTTCCGAGAGGACACTCAGCAAAGAGCTGGTGTGGAGTGTGGTATCATTTTACACTCTTTCTTACAGCGTGTTACCTGTCTTGGCAGGCATTTACAGGCAAATGTCTTTTTCCAGCTGGAGCATCCCATGTATATTCTCTGAGCCTAGCTGTGATGTTTATTTACTGTGAAATGAAGGGTTTGGGGATATAAATAAGGCAGCAACAGGAATCTTTCACATGCCTTGAAATACAGTTTTGCTGACATCAACCTGTTGCCACAAGTTCCTCTTTCCTGAGTAAAATGTTTGGAGGAGGATGTCATTGGTCACTTAGTCATGTGCTGCTTTGGTCTGATGACAGGAGAAAGCATAAGGTCTTTTCCCACTCTTTTCCTCTAACATGACTATGTTAGAAGAAAAGGCAAGACATGAGCCAGAAATTTGTGCTTAACAAGCCAGCAACACTTGATACAGTGACTCCATCCTGAGACCCAGGTCACATGCTAGAACCAACCACGGGTGTGATTTTTTTTTGCTTTCCCAAAGTATTCCCTGCTTTGCCCTGACTGCAATGTCAAGGGATACAGCTAACCTACACAAGGTATTGCAGACTGCACTGAATGTCTAGCTTAAAGGTTCCCATCCTAGGGACCAGCTCTGCTTTTGGCCACAAGGTATTAAATACTCAAAGTTTAGGCTGGCATGCACAACAAAGTGCAACGTTGCACTGGGGCTGGTGCCCAGGGTCTGACAAGGAATGGGGACAGATAAGCTAGATTCTGCAAGATGCACGGACCTAGAAATAGCAAAATGGTGCTGGGTTGTTTGCCTTCCTGAGGAAGGTGGAGGTGGACAGGCAGTGCAGTAGGTTCTTGGGCAGCATTCACCCTCCCCTTCCCCCACAATATTTTTTTCTCAGTGCCACTTTTGTGTTGAAAAAATGGTGCAAATCATTGAACACAGCATTGCCTTCAACAGCTGTGAACAGTTGTACCCTTAGAGGGAGGCTGGCGACCTGCCCTTCCAAACAGTTGGTGAACTTTGTTTACTGTACTAGAAAAAAATCCTGCTAAGCATGGGTGCTCATCGCATCGTGGTGCCAAAGCTTTGCATTCAGCAGGCGGACTGAGGGGCTGTGATTCTGAGACACTAACCTCCTGCAGCATGTCTCTGCACCTCCTCAAGTGGGGCTGGGAGATGGATTACATCTGCTGAAGGGAACAGTTCCTTCCAGATCTGTGCATGTGCCCAGATCCTAAGGAAGGAGATGCCATAGGCTTCTCATCAGGATTAGGCCCCTAGGAGCCCCCTCATTTCTTTAACTCCCTGGTCTGGGCTCTTTCAACATTGTTTCCTCTGTCCTTCTACATTGGTCACTTAAGACCTTCACCGTCTGGCACGCTTCCAGGGAAGCTGGTGACTATCATGCCTTTAGCTAGTGTTGCCCTGCCCTGGGACAGGAGCCGAGGGCTGTCACACACACAGCCTCATTGTATAAGCTGGTAGACACGAGCTATTTGTATCAAGGCTGACATATAAAGCATTTGTTTACTAACGGCTGCCACTGACTAGCCGGGAGTAGGGCTAGGGAATAAGAATGACTCATTCTGGCCTTATTTCTGGGCGTACCAAGTGTGCATTTAAGTGCAATAGGCATTGGGAATCAGGAAGAGACTCCCAATGTGAGCCATTTTGGTCTCTTTCCTAATCTGTGCCAATAAATTTGGTGCACTTAAGGACTGAGACTGCAGGATTTGTGCATGGTAAGACTCCGGAGAGCTCAGCTGTGCTGCTCTTGCTCCAGTGATACCATGTGCTAAAAGATACTTACATTTCAGAATTTTAATTAGAGTTAGTTGATCGCCTGAGTAAATAATAATGTAATGCAGGCTAGCAAAATCATCTAATTGCAGCCTTCGATACCTATTTTCATTGCAGGAACAAGGGAAGATATCAGCCTGTGACATAAGACAGGCTCAAAACAAAGCAGACGCTGATTGTAAGTCTGCGGTCTCGCTCAAATGCACAGGCACAGCCAACTGCAGTTAGCAGACTGTAAAGATCCCTTGCTTACTATGCAAGACCTCCACTTTTCCTCAATAAAATAGTATGTAGAGGTAGTGTGCATCTAGGTTTTAATGCAGCAGCATACATTTTAAGCTCTGGAATCTCCTCTTGAATTCTTTCAGATCAATAAGAAGTTAAGCATAGGCTAACAAAAGAAAAAAAAAAAAAAAGAGACTCCTGGAGCATTGCAGTGGGATTTTCAAAAGTACTGAGTCACCTGGTCCCTCAGAAGTATATAGAAAGTTTGTCTTTGACTTGGAAAGAAGAATAATGTGGAGCACTGAGCATGGATGTAGCAACAACACATTTCAAATATGCTTCCCCAGAGTCTGTCCTATCATATTCCAGTGGAGCATCCTTCACCTTTGTAACATCGGAGTGGCATTCGTGTGGAATATAACTCACAGGTCAGGGAAACGTGTGCCATTGGTTTGCTAATTTTAAATGTGCCCTCTGTAGTACAGTTCACTTCAAATAGGTATGGATTGTTGAAACTGTGCTCAGTCAGGCTGAATCCAAAATGAGGCAAATAAACATAATAGGTCTCTCTCGCTCTCCCCTCCCTTCATGCCAGCGCATGCTGAAGTAAACAGATGCACTTGGCAGCACTACAGAATAAATCGACTTCTGATTTGCTTTGCACTTTGGCACTTTCTGTCTGCAAAGCTCCCGTCAAATCAGAGGGTTTGGGTCAGGGGCCAGGGTTTTTATCCACTGCTGTGGGATTTCGGCCCTGAAGTCCCACTGACAGTTGTAGACTATAATCATCACTTTCTTAGGAGGCATCTGTGTCATAGTATAGGAAAAAGTATATGATCACCATTTATTCTGTTTCAATGAGAGATTCTTTACTATTTCTGGCGTGTTCAGAATTATCACGAGATGTTTTCAAGACTGGAGGGTAAAGCCACTGCTCTCCAGTGTCTTATATTGATGGGAAAGTGTGGGACTGGTTCAGTAACTGACCTGTGTGACTAATCTGACCATGTCAGCAAGGTGTCTCAGAAACTGCCAGCTCCTTATAGCTTTCCCTATAATAAGATCAGAGATTTATTTTTATGGTGATTCAGGCTTTGTTGGCTTCCTGTTTGTAAGTAATAATGAGGGGCAGGGCATTTATAAGGCAAGGGGGAACACAATCCTGGACTGGTTTTGCATTTCAAGTGCTGGATGGATACTCACTTCAAGGAAGAATAACAACAACTATATGTCTTTACCTCTGGAAAGCTGCTGTCTTTCAAATGAGAGTGAAATAACTGAGGGTGGTGGCTTAGGTGGTGGTCCGTCTCCTTCATGAAATCCTTCCTGGCTTCTTGCTTTGACCTGAGCTTGCAGTTGGGTTTAGCTGATGTTTTCCATGTCTTTCGTTGAGCCAGGTGGGATCTACTCTGTAGCAGGATGGGAGAAAGCCCCTTTGGGCTACGGATGATGATGTTATCACACAGAAGAGGGAAGCCATTTCTGAAATCATCCAGACTGCTTTTAAAGAGCCGCCAGCACTGGCCATTAAGCGAATCTGAGAACCTCTGGTGCTGCATGCTGGCAAGCATCTTGATGACAGTTTTTCCTTGTACCTGAAACAAAAAAAACTCTAGTTATTGCAGGAAATACTGGCTTTATAAAGAAGTGTGTTTTAAGACTTACTTTGCTTGTACTAAGAAAGCAGGAATAAAAGGCTCTTCCTGTCTGGCCTGTGCTGTGACAGTTTACCTCCACTGTTTGCCCTGTGTGAAACTAGCACACTGCAGGGGAGTTCACAGGTTGGTGTCAAAGCTGAGGACCAAACATGCAGGACCACTCAGGCACCACAGTCTCAGGGTGCGAGAAGGGAGCTGTGCTAGATGCTGACATTCAGAAGCCAGGCGAGGGACTAGGTTACAAGGCAGAGGCTGAGAAAAGTGTTTTGCTTGTTTTGCCTGTTTTCCCACTACACCTTTAGGAGGGAAAAATTTAGGTCCAGACCCTGCCAACTCTGATGGGTGTGGGTCTACTCCAGCTGGAGCTTCAGGAGGGAAGAGTGAACATGCCAGAAAGAGAGGCAGATGAACAAAGGAGTGCAAGGTCCTCACCAGACCTCCCTGGGTCCCTTGCTCCCACTCACCACGGAGCTGCACTCATCCTGACAGCTCTACTCCATGAGGCTCTGGCTGCCCGCTGCAGAAGGGCAGAGCTTCAAGACTCCGTGTCACTAGGAGACTGCATCCAGAACTGCCTGCAGGGCCAAGAGAGGCTCTCGGTCAAGTAACTCATCCCCAGGCTCTCTCTGTTTTCTCTGCCCTGTCCTTGGGACACATGCCCCGCACGCTCCTCTTGCCTGTGCCCATGCTCGCCAGGTCTGCCAGGAGCCCTGCCAGGTGACACACTGCCTTCACTGCTGTTGCAGGTAAGAAAGCTGAGCTGAATTATGGCTCGCCTCTTCCTGTGTCAGCACAGCCAGGTTCTCCTTTGCTCTACTGCTGTGAACAGCATGGGCACATCTCAGGTGTGCTCTTGATTGCTGCCTGGGTGCTCCTGCACTTGTGCTTGTCTCTTGGCATGCAGAGGGTGTTCCCAGGTGTCCAAGGCTGTTTGCAGTGCTCGTCAGCAACAGAACAAGCAAACCTAGTTGGTCCTGCAGCTGCTTCAGGACTGTGTAGAAAACTGAGGGTTTGGAGAAGTTCTGTCAGTCTGCTTGCACTCTAGCTGTCTAACCCACAATGGCTCCTCCCATGACCTGAGGTGTTCTTGGGGAAGAAGCCAGGTGGAGAGTAGGACTTAATGCGCAAGAGTATAAGATCAAGCACTTGAAAAGATAGTGTTCTTGACTGATGCAGTCTGCATTGGAGGAATACGCAGTATAGCAGCTATAACTTGATTTAAGGTAGTAAAACTTTGACAGTAGGAGATTTACTGATTTGATGGGCTTGGCACTGCAAGCCAGGTCCTCAGCAAACTTGTTACGCTGTTTAGGTCATCCAGACAGTGCCACTTGCCAGAGTGTCCCATATATCCCAGTGCATACCCTGCAGCTTCCTCTCCTTCATTTCCTAGCAAGATCTCAATTTCACAGCTTAGTGCAAGTCATAGTCTGTCTTACACAGCCACTGGTGGCGTTCTTCCACCCCGCAACATATTTCATCTATCCCCCATCCCCTAGCATGTTTGCTTGGCCACGTTCAGCTTGAGAGTGCCGTAGTTCAGCAGTGAGGGCTCTAGCGTTGCTCTGTGGCAGTGGTGAAAATGAGATGTGCAACTGAGTGACAAGGACATAGTGTGGGTCAGTGGTTGATGCGGCGGGGAGAAGAGAATGAGGGCTGATTAGGTTCAAGGTGAAGTTTGGAAGAGAGTGGAGTTGAGTGAGGAGAGAAATCTGGGTGAAAAGAACAGTAAGGAAAAGGTGGCCTGAAGCAATGCTCTGTCCTCCTACGAAGGTGGCACAGTTTGCCACCTCTGAGTCATGAGGCTCTATATGCAGAAGCAGCTGATGAGTCAGGGAAGCAGCAAACCAAACCAGAAGTAGCTGATGAGTGTGAGTCGCTGCACTTGCTAATTTTGGTATAGCTCAGATTATGAGGAATATGGTTGTGCATGTGTAATTTTAAAATGTACTGTGTGATCTATATCACAATTATGACATGCATGTAGAGGTGTGTGTGTGTGTGTGGCCACAATTCATGAGGACTATGGTTATTTAGCTGGAGAGTGTCAAAAACACGAGAGTCAAGCAGGACCAAATTTCAGAAGGAAGAACATTTTTGCTGCTGTTCTCGTGACAATTAAAATGAATTAATTTCCTCAGAAGCAAAACCAAGTGCTGTAGACAAATCTCTCATCTCCTAGAAAGTCACTGTCCCAAAGCTAGAAGTCAGTGTTCTGAATGCAAATCCCAGCCTAGCCTGTCCAATGCACTTATTTCGTGTGCATCTCTATGCAGCTAAACCAAGAGCAAAGGCTGCTGTTACACAAGCAGCAGCTTTGTTCACAGACCTTCCCGAGGTTGCTGCTGAACCTAGTAATTGCAGGGTAGCTCTGCCCTGTAGTGAACTACTTTCCTGCCAGCAGTTAATTTGTTCTGTGTGGGAAGAATAAATTAAGGCTTGAGTACAGTGAAATTTGATCGCTACCCACTTACAAACCTTTCAGAAATTTCTTAACTCTCAGCTGAAATCAGTATCTTATAATTAGATTATTATTTTATCAGTTACGCATACAGTACTAGAAACATCATAGTATGTGTAAATTCATTGATGACAAGTATGTGTATTAGTTGCACATGAAAGGCAGAAGAACAAAGTCTCAGAAAACATTTTCCTTTTATGTTAGTGATGCACTTGGTTGTTTCCCAAGAGCTGCTCCTCTAAGCCTGGAAGTGTACTGCATGTAAAGCTTCTTCTGCTGTCCTCCTTGGCCCATGCTGTGAAACATCCAGCCAGCAGAGGCTTTTTGTGGTGAGCTGTCAGGAAACTTGAAATGTTAAGGACCTGCAAGTTACATGTCATATGTTTTGTGTTCTGTTGGTGAGCTGGGCTGAGTTAAATGGCAGCCAGGGGTTAATTCCTGACAGTATGCAAAAGAGAGGGATGCCCCACCCTCTTAAAAGCACCATTCTTGATAAATAGAAGATGTCAATCCCCGTAATATTTATGTCTGAATTTCTTTTGCTGTATATTCCAGAGGAAAATAGGGCTGGGATTCAGAAACATGGTGATGGAGATGGAAGTAAACAGAGCACCACAGATACGCAGATGAAGCCAGGCTGCAAACATCATGCAGCAGAAGGAGATGAGTGGACAAGTCTACCAAAATTTTAGGTAAGACAGAAACTGGAAGAGTATTTATTAAGTAAAACACTTTTCTAGTTACAATTGCATTCTCACTGTTGAGATGAAACTATACTTGGTTCTGGAAAGGCTGTTTCATGTCTCTGTATGCCTTCAGGTCACAGCTCCTAAAGGAAGCAATGCAAGATTTGGATCCAGTTAGACCTGGTGTGAACAGGTCTCTCAACAGCGACGGATGATTGTAGCACCAAAGTCTGAAGTAAGGACGAGCATGATTCCTATCTTGGGTGGCGAAGACCACAGATCCATGAAGTGACATGGATGCACACCAAAAGACAATGAAAAATATCCTACCCCTCCTATCTGCTGTTTCTACCCCTCAGTTGTGGCCAACATAAAACATTCACTAAAGAAAGGTCTAATAGTTACTAAACCACAGGAGCAGGATTAAGGATTTCTGGGATCTGTTCTGATTTGGCTGACACTGTGCTGTATGATTTGCTAATTCCTTCCTTGACAAACCTTTTCCTTCCTTACGTAGACCCCAAGGAGCTAAGTAACTGTTGTTACACAAACTGAAGAAGCCACATTGACAACCTCAGTAAGTAATGACTTTTTCTATTTCTTAAAGATTTTCCCAGTGCATGGGACAGGACTATTTCATCCGTAGTTTAGTTTTTTAAAAAAGGGTTCTCAAATCATTTTACCACACGGAAATCTCAGGAGAGGCCCTGAACTATTCCCCTCAGAGCATGAAGCGTGCCCATTTCATCACAAGACACTGCAAAATCTAGGGTAGCCCGGCAGTATATGTGGGTGATGGGGGCAGGACAAGAGACAGCAGCTTTCTGTGTCAGACTCCATGACTGCTTGCTTGGTGTGTTCTCCTACAGTTGGGTTTCTCCAGACCCTAACAACTCAATGTTATCTGATATACCTGCCCTCCACACCCCTTGCAACTTTACATTTCCAAAGGGATCCTGCTGGAAACATGCATCCATTTTGATGTGCTTCTCTCCTACAGATCCGAACATCGTGCGTGCAGGCCTGTTGCGTCTGCCATCGAGCGTGAGGAATGGCACTCAACAGGGAAGGGACAATCTGTCTCAGGTATCAACTTGCCTTTTGTGTTTTTTCGCTAAGTGATTGTCAGTGAGGCCCCAGCATGGGAGCTGGCACCTGGTATGTTTTACAGAGTAAGATGTGCCTATTATTTTCACCGCATTTATAGTGTTAGTGCAAAGCGCCCACCACGGCTGGAATCCCAGTTGTGATGGGTTCTGTACAACAACAGAAAAAGAAAAAAAAACTGCGCCAAGAGTTTACAATAGAGATAAGACAATGGTGTAGCACATTAGCAGAGTAACTGTCACGAACTTCTGTAAATACCATCATTTTAGGTGGCGGAGATTCTTGGGAATGGTAAATTAAATAGTACAAAAGTGAAAGGATTGTGGAGAGGGAAGATTAATGGAAGGGAGTAAGAAGGGAAAAAGAATGAGGACATGAAGACTTCTTTGGGTAAGCACATTTCCATGTTTTCCTGAATGTGGGCCTTATCTGCCTTTTCCCTTGTAATATCATCGTGATTTTGCAATGGGAAGATACGCCTCTGCTTGTTTCAGGGATTTATAATTATGGCACAGTATTGTGCCTTGAGCCAGCAGTGCACCCACTGCATTCCCATGCTGCACTTCAGAGGTGGAGTCACTCTTCACCGGAATGTTTTAAATATATCACTGCTAGTAAGCAGTTTCTTGATTTCCAAAGGTAAAATCGTTTGCCAAAAAAGAAGATAATTCACACTGAGAATCTAGAAAATCTGTATGGAGAAGCAGTGCGGTTCTGTGCATCACATGGGTAGATTTTTATGAAAAAAACAAAACACTGAATGAAGCAAACCCAAAATTCTGCAGAAATCATTGCTTGATCTATAAATATTCCTGCCAGGGTTCAGCTAAAAAAATTTCAGTGGTCCCATGGGCTGCAAGAATCCTGTATCTGTTGCGGTAGGAAACCAAATTTAGCCTTTGAAAAAAAAATTGTATCTCCCATTTAAGATCATCTCAGATTGCTGGAATTCCTTAAATATTCCTGCCTTTCGTTTGATTTTCCAGGGTTTCAATGCTCAGACAAAAGAGCATGTTCTTTAATATCATTAATAAAAAATGCTTCATGGCTGTGAAGAGTAGTTATGATAAAAATGGCTTTGCATAACTAGAGAATTACTATCTATTCTTGTTCTTCTGTATTTATCTTTGATTTAGAGACAATGGACCTGGTCAGCTTCTTACTTACATTGGAGCGCATGCATCAGGATATCCTCACTAAAAGCAGAAGTCACAGAGTAGTTGAACTACTTTAGGTGGGATGAGAAAGAGGTCTCCATTCCTTTGCTTCTGCAGCCATGGAAAATATGTCTAATGTGCTGCAGGAGGAGGCGTCTGCTTGTAAAAATGGTCACTACAGCTGGTCCCCACCAAAGGCCAATATTTTACGGTGAAAGGGAAGGTTTATGGTTTCAGAGAGAGAATTCCCGTGGAAGATTTTTTTCCAGGAGGAGAATTGTATTGCTGTAGTTAAATTAGCCTTCAAAAATGGATTCTAATTATTTACTCGGTCGCTTGCTTTTGGAGAGATGATGATGAAACAGAGCTAAGAACACCACTTGGGGGTGGGAATCTAAATAAAACCAAGCTGCCAGGACAATCTCTTTTTTTTTTTACTGCATGGGTGGAACCACAAAAATTCTAGTTTTCCAAACAACTGTGAAATGTGACTTCATAACCTTTCATAAGCAAAAGGAAAATGCCCATGGTAACAACACTGTTGCTGCCGTTACAGTTAGAGGAAGTAGTATTTATAAAGGCAAACGCTTCAGTCTATTCTAGGAGGAAGTGCACCCGGTGGTCCGCTTGCTCTCTTCTAGGGAAGGCGTTATTTGGATCAGGCTGATGGTGGCAAGCCGCCAGCCTCATGGTTTGGCAGGGCAAGAGGAGAGGGAGCCGACTCACGACTTTCCAAAGGCTAGCGCTGCTGGCAGCTCGATTAGGGTTATGGGACAGGAGCCCCGTGTCGCAGAGGCTTCCCCTCCTTTTGTGCAATATGAAGGCTGCGAGGGAAAGCAATTAGCGCAACAGCCGTTGCTGGGAAAGCCCCCGTTGCAGGCACCTTTCCCTCCTGCTAGCACTGCCCCAGGAGGCGATCGTGGGTGGGAAGCTGGAGCAATAGTGCCCGCTGCCTTTTGAAGGAGAAACGGGAACATCGATTTGTTTCTCCGGAGTGGCTTAACTGTGTTAGTGGCAGCTGAACTGTACCGAATTATGGTAGAATCTGATCCCTGCGAAGCTTGATTCAGTCTAGAGGCAGTTCGTGTTCCCTGCAGGTTTCCTCCCTAACCATCTTGCTGGAGAATAGCTGGTTTTCCGCTTGTTTTCCAGAAAACCTTTTAAAGACGCCTGCCGCACCGCGAGACGCGCTCTACCAGGTCCATCCACAGCAGACGGCGAGATTTCGGCCGCTCCAGCAGAAACCCGTCTTGCGAGCTGGAACAAACCCAAATTATTTTCGCATACGTTCTCCTCTCTCCCGGTAAGCCAGGTACGGCGGCCCACCCGATGCACTGAGCAAGGGCCTGCCAGCCCCGGGTCCCGTCCCCCCCCCGCCGCGGCTGGTGCGGGCCTAGCGTGGTGTGCCACATCCCATCAGAAATTGCTCCTCGGCACCGCTCTCTCCCCTGAAGATTTAATAAAAATGTACCGCTTTGCCAAAAGCCAGCAAGTCAAACAGGGCCTTAAGGCAGCAGTGCTGGAAATCGCACCAACAGCTCCACGGTGAGGCTTCCTTCCTCCTCCCTCGGGAGCTGCTACAATTTCCAGAGAAACGATCCCGTCCTTTCTGGAACATGAGGTCGGCCACTCCAATATTTGGGGAGTTCCGTTTCCTAAAATTCTACCAGGATAGCTACAGACGCTCACCGACAGCAGGAGAAAAGGAGCAAAAAACCATTGACAGACTGCTTCCCTACAGTAGACACACAAAAATTAGCAGCCTTTTTTCCTCCTGTGGTCTACTCCAGCCTGTTAAACACACACCCAGAACGTTGTCAGCCTCTGACAAACGCCACTAAGTGAGGAATTCTGTTTGCTCGGCTTGTTTACCCAAACGCCCACCTTCCAGCCCAACCGCTCCTCACAGGACACCAGGCTGCACCTCTCCGGCACCAGCTCAATCTGGTGCGGGAATCACTCTCCTCCCGGCGGTTCGAGAGAAGTTGCGTAAGCGATGCGCTGTTATGTAACAAGAATTGCACGACTGTGATGACATTGAGGGCAGGTCTGAAACGTTCTCACACTAATTCATGCACATCTGGCCCATACAATGTTATAATTGTTCCTTCACAGCAGCTCTGCCACCCCACGCCGCCAGCCCGTGGTGCAACGTGGTGCACCGATTTTCCCGCAGTACTTCCCCTTTCATCAGCTGCCAGAGTACGTATTTTGCTGGTGCACCAATTTGCATCAGAAGGATTTGAGAGTAGCATGTTCCAAGTAAAAAATCTTTAATAACCATGATACTTCCAATGCTCGCTCTTTTGCTAAACCTGTATTCCTTCTCCTGTAATCCCTACCCTTCTTTACTGCATCCCATTGCATAAGATCTTTCCAGCTGCCGAAAGAAATTCTAGCGTACACAAAAGGGAATTCTTCCTCTACTTCTGCAGCACATAATACTACAGAGTTTCCTTGATAAGGAAAGGGGGGGGAGGGGAGAGATTGGTTCCCAAATCTTGGATGTGGCAGACTCGCCGTCAGTATTACCACTATAACACAGTTATGCCTTTCTAATGTTAAACACAACTCCACAATGAGACAATTCTCTCCGCTAGCACACGTGCAACTGCCGTAGTATGCAGTACCCATCCACTGGGACCACAACAGTAGGAACTTGCTGCAAGAAGCTGTTGAACATCTAGTACCAAAAATACTCTTAGGAATATTTCTGAGGCAATGCCACACATTTTGAAATGGGCTTGCCAACAAGACAGACCCCAGCTGTAAGCCTCAGTTGCTTTCACTAACAGGGATTTGTTAATAGCAGGTGGAGCCATCCCACATCTCACACTGTCACCATTCCACATTCAAAGATATACCATAATCTCCTGTAGGACCTTTCCAGACACGTATGCTTCCCGCACTTAACAACCACGAAACATCACATGCCAAAGAGTTGTAAATGTCCTGTCTGCATAGCTCTTAGCTATCATTTTTACCATCACGCATCAAGTTCTGGTGCCTGCAGTGTCAAAGCGGTTCTCCAAACACTGCATCCTCAGAATGTTTGTTTCCCCAGGAACCTCAGTAGCCCAGTGGTTTTGGTCTTCACTACTTCTCTGACATTTCACCTGTGGCAGTATCACAGCTTCAAGAGCCATTTTCCATCTTCTGTATTCCTATCCAGAATCACAGCATGGTTGAGGTTGGCAGGGACCCAGAGGTCATCTTGTCCAACCCTCCTCCTCAAACAGGGCCACCTAGAGCTGGTTGCCCAGGACCATGTCTAGTCAGCTTTTGAGTATCTCCAGAGATGGAGACTCCACAACATCTTGGATGCATTCCCTGCCAGCTGGGTTACTGGATTTGCAAGTGGTTTGTCTTGCAGCCAAACATACAACACTGCTCTGCTTTGGATCCTAGAATAGTATCTCTCCCATTCAAGTGCTCAGGTATATTGGACTTTTCTTCTAGCACGCTTAGTGTACCAAACTGATCTTCTGGCTACTGTTGTAGTATGCTGCTGTACAGACTCATGCTGTCTGTAAAGCTGGAAACGAAGCGAGAAGCACTGCAGTAACTCTTCAACAAGAACCCAGTAGAAAATGCCTCCTGTCACCCAGCCTTAGGACTCCAGGCCAGACACCCATTTCCCATCATCATTGTTACACAGGAGTGGATGCCCTACTTCTCAGATAGGGTCACCAGAACCTTTGCCTCCTTTTCAAATCATTGGCCTTCTAAGCTGAGATGCTGTATTTAGATCTCTGAATGCTCTCCCAAATCATGTGTTTAAGGGAAGCTTGGTCTGAAAAATCGGCCAGCTCGACCTGAGAACAAATGCTTACCCACCTGCACTGACACATCAACATACCCTTGTCACAACAGCAGCAAGACAAAGGAGTAAAGTTTGGAGAAGTATTTGTTGAGAAGGTTTTGTATACAACACACAGATGACAAACACACCAGCACCAATCCTACTTCAGTGGGTCCCAAAGACCTTTCTATGACTTTTCCCCACACTTCTTCCTTCCAAGGTTGCATTCAATGAAATAGCCATCTCCTTTGCATGGCTTCTATTCCATTGCTCCAAGAAGAACATCTCAAGGGCTTCATCTTCCTTTTTTTTTTTTTCCAGGATGTTTTTTTCATTTGCCAAAACAACTGATACTTGCCTTACCTTCCCCCTGATAACAGCAGACTGGCTTAGCCAAGCTAATAAGCAGTGCAGTCCTTCCTCTCTGCTGCAAAAATAGACCCTTCCACTGTTTCCCAAATCAGTCCAGACTTCACTGTTTTTCATGTTAAACTTCTTGGGTAGGTGAAGTTAAAAAAACAAAACAAAAGAAACAAAAACCCCCACACATGTTTCTCAAGGCTTTCTGCTCTTCCTTTTATCTTAACCATGCTATGTACCCAAACTAGATAATGCCTTTTTTTTTTTTTTTTTTGGTCATAAAAAGAAAAGGAGAGTTCAGATCCATCAGATCAGTCTCTCACCTTGCAGACTTGCAGTCTAGAGTGAAATGTGGTTCCTCCTGTAACGGACATGCAAAGTATTTCTATTACAGCTGGTCAGACAGCATTTGCCAAATCAATTAATTTTTGAGGCAGAACATTTATGAATGTGTTTGTGATCTTCAGTGCTATTTCTTAGACTTTGGGGGAAAAACCATTCCAAGCTATGATGCAATTTTTGCTAGTATGTTGTGCTGGTATCAAGAGGAGGAAGACATGAAACCACATGGGAATCATTTTTTAGAAGTGAAAAACTTCACACAGCTGTCTCATGTAAGAAGCCCTTTGAATGTTCTGGCACATTAAGTACGCAGATCATCCAGAGAGAGATGTGATACAATAGTTGAGATCTAATTTTAGGGAGAGCTCTGTAACCTTTAATGAGTCACATAATGTTGTTTTTACTTGACCTTAACAAACAATCAAATAATTTGCTCCTCTTTGAATAAGAAGGACAAAAGACATTTCCTTAGCAACATTCTGTTAATTTTGCAAAAGACTGTCTAAGTCTCAATCGACAATAGCCAAGATGAAGCTTTTTATTTTGTTTTGTTCATTTTTAGATTCATATCCCTGGCTTTCATGCTATTTGCAGATCAATGGAAAAAAAGAGCAGGTCAGGAGTCAATAGCAGTTATGCCAATCAGTGTTGCTCTAGAGACTGAATTCTTTCATCTGAATCTTCCCCACTTCCTCCCAAGTCTGGGAAGCTTGCAGGGAAGAAAAAAAAAAAAAAAAAGAAGGAAAAAAATCTCACACCAGATGCGTACACACACAGAAAAATTACTTCCATGGAGAGAAGACAGAATTCTTTCACATTAGCTAGCTTATTATGAATTGCATTCGGCTATTTTAGCACATTCATTTCACCTGAAAGAGCTAGGTACTTCTAACACAGCAATGGTAAGGTCATATGATATTTCTTGCGATACAACCGCCTTTTTGTTTAGAGTCATTTAGAAAAGCTAAATTTATTTGTTGTTTGCAAGTATTCATTTAACAGTTTGCACAAATATTCAAGACTGATTCACAAACTTCACATTTGGCTTTTTGCTTCATTTCCTTCTGTGTGTTTAACTCTGCTGTAACTGTTCCTTCATGCTAGTAACGAAATATGGAAGTTGAATGCCTAGAATAAACTCTAAGAGAATTGGTGCTTTTGATCTGCATCGTATCAGTAGCATTCAGCATGGGAAGAGATAACAGGCAATGCACACAGCACACCCATGGGTGGTTGATAGCCTGCGGGCAGAGCTCCATGGCACCTTGCCTGTCCTGCCTGCAGCCAAGCGCAGGACTTTGGTGGAATAATCTGCTCAGGGAACGCCTCTCACTGACATGACAGTTGGTTGTTGGATTGCTCATTTTCAATGAACTCCTCAGTTTTAGTCACGTTACTTTTAATTCCTGGTCATATTGAGTTCCAGTGTACTTTGGACAGTGCTTACCAACTGCTAATTACCCCTTCATTAGAGTTGGTCAAGGAATTGGCTCTATTTCTACATGTTTTAACATGACTGCACATGTGCACATCATATTTCGAGTTCCCAACATCATCTACAGCAGCAGCACTTTCAAAGTATGTCTCGTCTTCTAAAACAATCATGCTGCGGTGATGGAAGGCATTCTGTCCTGTAATTTTGTTAATGGCTCTAATCAAAATCTTTTTGTACAGAGCTCTGTGAGAATCAAATGGGCAATTTCCATATATACATTTGTTTGCATTTGAGACATATATTTCTGAAAGTGTTCAAGTATTTCCACCTAGTTGCCAAGTAACTTTGGTTAGCATCATCCACAGCATCTGAATCGCAGCCTGAGGTTTGTCATGATACTGTCCCTGACAATAAAAACTTTGTTTCCACTTCCTAAACAGATGATAGGCATTTTAAACTGGGGAGGGACAGAGGAGGAAAGGACATACCGGACGACAGGATGCAGATGGGACACAACCAAAAAAACCAAAGAACAAAAAAAACTTCTACACTGAGTTTTCAGCGTCATGTTTTGTGTCCAAATTCACAAAAACTTTGGCATTTTGAAACATTTTTTCAACGGCCAAAGAACAGTAGAAACTTACAGGTAATGAATAAAACATTCCTGGATGTAAAACTAGTTTTTTTAGTTTTAACCAAAAATCTTTAAGAAGAAAAAAAAAAGTCAAAATTTCTATTAGCTTAGGAATTCTCAGGTAATTAACATTCTCAGGTAATATTATCTAATATATCTGCTTTCTGCCCTTCTCTCCTGTAGCAAAAACATCACATGAGTAAGGACAACACTTTATTACTATGCTGTAGTAAAAACTCTTCCAAGAAGCATCCAGCTGTTGCTCAATGTTCTTAAAACATGTCTCAAGTTTCCCAAAATGGGAACAAACAACCCAAGGCACCCAAAGAATTCGTCAGCTTTAGTTCTCAAAGAGCAATTTCTGATGTTTCTGCAGAACTACTGTGTAGAAGAGCTCATCTAGATCAATCCCACTGGATCATCAGTTACAGTATGAAAAGGTTTGACAAAATGCATTCCCTGAAAATTTCATTTGAAAAGGGATGGGAGGGGGTGCAGAGAAAAGGTGAGGAAGAGATAAATCTCAGAAAACACAGACCCAGCACTTTCACATTTTTAAATAAAAGGTTTTGTATATCTCCTTTCCGATGTCTACGTTTTATTTTTTATATCTCTTATACATGAAAAATGGAAATAGTGATTTTGTCAAGTATTGAAATCAACAGAAACTTCCTTTTAAATAAGTATCTTTTTCACAGATAATTTCAGAATTCATGGCATTATGGTGGGGGGTTTTTTGCTAACAAGATTGAAAGCAAATGCTAAAATCTCCATAAAACGTATTTTCCATTTTCTGCATAGTCTATTACATGACTATGTACAGAAGTGCTCAGTAAAATACTTTACAAAATCATTTCCCATACTTCAAAAACCGGAAAAATCCTGGTGTGCTATCACCTAAGTTAGCACCTATGAGCTGCAAGCCAGTAGCTCTATTAACACCAGAACGAATGGACTCTAATTTCCATAGATTTGAGTCGTCATCTTGAGTTTTTAAATTGACAGAACAAGGCTGCAGAACAAGCCCAGCCCGTATTAGACATCAGAAAACACATATAATAAAGAATTCTCAAAGGAGGAGTGAGTCCATGGGTGCGTATTTATAAAACACAAGCTCTAATTATACCCTTCTCAGACACAAGGCATTCACAATGTCACTTCTCTGGAGTCTCTCATGTCTGAGAAAACTTGACTTGTGCTGCACCCCTCCACCGCAGCAGACAGACAGACATGCCACACGTGCAGGGATACAGACTGAAAGCCATGAGGCAGGAGTCATTTCCATGCTATGTCCATCATTCAAGCAGGAATACTCAACGGCGCAGGAAAAAAAAAAAAAAAGGTGGAACAATTTCTTCTTTAGCATCTACAGAGGCATCAGGAAGAGCAGCGCTGACCCAGCAACTTGTAAACTAGCTTTCTTAACCCCAGAGAAGCATGGAAATGCCATGCTTATGCATGATATTCCTTCTGAAATCTAGACCCTTCTGCCTGACAGAAGCACACATGTGTCTTTAGGTCCTTGGTTGGCTCAACCAACTCCTTGTGGGATTAGACTGCACACAGTACAAGGCTATCAATAAAACTTTAGTCATATGTGGGTGAATGAAAACATTTTCTTCACCGTATGGTATACTATGGAAATAATTGCCGAATGACAGAAGCTCACTAATATTGATGCCAAATACATAGATAATACTGTCAACTTGTGATCAGCCTACATTTTCCTATTTTAAGACATACAAGCGAGTGCAGTTTGAAAACATCCCTACAAAGCCTCAGACTGAAGAACTCTGCAAAGGCACAGATTCCCAACATGCATGGAAAGTGTTGAGTTTTTTTAATTGTTCAGAACTCTTTGATTCACAAAAGTAAAGAGCAGAGTTTGCTATGCAAAGAGGTAGCTTTAAATAAATTTGAGGAAAAAACCCAGTAAGTGACAAGACACAAGCATCCTGCCTTACTACAAATAACATCTTCTTGTGGTTACTGTTCTATAGTGAGGAAATATCTTCCTTCTTGGATCCGGAACTGGAGCAGAGGAAGGAAATCTGGAGTTTGTGGTACAACAATTTGCAACTCTCCATGCTGGAGACAAGTCAAGACACTTACTTTAATAGTGTGGTGTAGTGCTTGTAAACAAAACGCTTTTTTAGTGTTAAGAAAGTGCACAAATATTTCTTCAAGTATCCCTGCTGCAAATATAAGACCATTTCATGACCCTAAAGATTATGTATGCAGTGTATTTCAAACTTATAAAGCAAACCATTGTTGTTCCTTTGGTATTTTTCAGACTGGAAATGTGCAGAACAATCCTTACCAAAACTATCAGATTTTAAATCACATTTCCTAGCTGAGACATCCATATTTTACAATGGCTTGTATGGAGATCCCTCACTATTACAGTCAGAGTTTATAACTTGGACAAGACAGGATGTGTTACGTGTCAAAACTTAACAAGTGTGGACAATCTGTGAATCTGTGCTCAGCAGTCCAAATCATTCTTTCATGTTAGGATTTCATTTATTCATCAGGGAGCATTTTGTCTAAATAACCTCTGACATCTCACGCAAATGTTTCAACCTTGGGAGAAAAGCACCGTACGCTCACATGCCTCGCAGGATGGAAGGACAGGGACTGCGCACGCAAAGCAGGAGGGATCAGAAGTCAGCACACTCTCCTTTTCTTGCCCAATGATCACCACCTCTGTTGTAGACCTGATGACAGGGCAAAAAGCCTCCACCAGGATTACAATAATCAACCCTATTATTACAATAAGAGGACCCTCCCCCCTGCCATTTTATGAGCAAGAAAACAGAAGAAAGAAAGAAACTTATTAAAAAAAAAAAAGGGTGTGACTCGTGGTTCA
>JAOBAS010000007.1:7907622-7924732 GCA_025311575.1 Elanoides forficatus | reverse complement strand
AGCAGAAGCAGCAGCCATGAAGTCCCTGTGCCTCGTCACCGTGGGGGTCCTGGCCATGACGCTGCTCATCGCCAGCATCTCCTTGCTGGTAGCGCACGTCTTCCAGACGGTGGTGGACCTGCAGGTGAAGGAGGTGAGAGCACGGCCCGATTCCCACCCCGATCCCTCCTGACCGGTTTATTCCCTCTCAGAATAACCCCGGGAGGAGAGGGAGGGAGGGAGGAGGCTGGCGGGTGTTATTGTCTGGCTTCCCCCTTGCGCCAGCTGTGGTTGGGCAAGGCAGGAGCATCCCTGGGCAGCGACACCCCCCCTGCCCTGCACCACCCGGCTAGGCTGGGGCTCAGGATGGAGCTCAGACTGCACTGGGCCTGGGCTCGGTAAGAAATGAGTGAATAACAAGTAAAAATCAGTTCTCTTGAGGCAGCTTTACTGGCTGTGGGGCAGCAGCTGTAGCGAGGAGCTCTCTCCAGAGCAGCAGCACGTGAGGTGAGCTGGGGACACCTAAAGCACCCCTCCTGTTTTGCCATCCCTATCATAGATTCTTACAGCTTTCATACAGTAGCTTGTTCTGCTGCTCCATTTACTGCTGCCTCTGAAGCACAGCAAGAGGTGCTGTGGGCTGAAATATGTGGTAGTTCCCCAGGCTCGGTGATGACAGCGGGGCATTTCACCTGGTTGTTGAAGGCGGCTTGTAGCACACTTTGGAGACACCCATCCTGGCATTGTTAGGAATGCAGAGCCCTTCACCGTTGGTGGTCAGCCTAAGCTGTTGTTTGGCTCTTTGCATTTATCCGGTGGTCCAGTGAGAAGGGTCAACTGTGTTAGTGTTAGTAACTCCCTTAAAATACCTGTGAAGCATATAAACGAACAATTATTGATCTACCTAGCCTGAGGAATATCATCTTCTCTGTTATTCTGCCAGAAACCAAGAGTGCTAACAAATGAAGGGATTTGACCAGTGCTATTGTCTAACTGGTGGCCAAAGTCTGCTGATCCTCTGTCATATCCTAACCAATGTACTGTTCTTTTCTTTGGGGTATTGACAGGGAGCATTTCCTAACATAGAAGCTGTATTGTCTTAAATCAGTTTGGTTTAGCGAATGCAATTTTAGGTTGGCAGTCAGCTTGAAGCAAGTTGTGGCACTTTGAAGCATGCCTGTAAACCTCAGGGAATAGCCAGAAAAAAAGGCTACCACAGGGTAAGCTGCTGCATATTGTCAGCTGCTCTTCAGGAAGTAGCTGCTCATGCAGCTACTCCTACGGTGTTTGTTCTCGGGTGCGTGCCTCTGCCATGCTGGAGCGTCGCATGGGTAATGGATGGTTTATCCTGAAGTCATTTGATGGGGAGCCCACACCTTTTTTAAGGCAGTCTGAAAGCCAGGTGTAAAGTGATGTGATTGTTAATGTATGCAAAGTTGTATGCAAACCAAGCCAAATCAGTACAGCTTTGCATAGGCGTGTGCAGTTCCATCTCCCAGATCTTAGCTCTTTTTGGAAAGGAGTCTCATCCTCTGCATCACAGTAGAAGTTCTAATTTCAAGTCTATTTCATGCTCTTACCAAAAGAGCAGTGGGGTAAAAAAAAAGGTATGGTGGGAGAGTGTAGGACTGTCAGGAATTAGGCGTGATCCTCCTTATGCGTATTATCTCTTAGCTACATGCTCCTTACCCTTAATGGTTGATTATGTAAGAGTAAGTTGGTATTCACTCAGCAGGGCTTTCAGTAATGCAGGATAAAGTTTCCAGAGCTCGGTCTTTTCCTGCTTACCGCTCTTCAGCTCGTGCTAGCGTACATCTGGATTGCAGAGAATCAAGTGTCCTGCTCCCTGCACTAGCCACTGACTCCCTCCTGGCCTTCTCCAGGAGCCCCACACACAAACTGCAGAAGTACAGCTTTCAGCCCCAAAGCGGTGCGCTCCCAATCACTCTGCTGATTTGGCTGCTTTCCACATGTGCTTTACCCCACGTGAGCCTTTTCTCACTTGTGTGTAGTCTGGAAAGTTGCTGTCTCTTGTGTAACCATGTGTGCAGCTTAGAAAATCTTGTACAAATAGACAAATCTCAATTTGCCTTCGAAATGTGGCAAGGCTCGAGCTTTTTCAGCTCTCTGATTGCTCTGCAGTCAGGGGCATTGGACATGAAATGTCATCTGTGCTCTGGCCCTTCTTAGCCTCCTCAGCCTCCTTGTCATTGGAGGATTTGCAGAAGGGGCAAGAGGTTGCCTTTACGACAGGTAGTTCCTGTTCCTTTGAGAGCTTTCCAGCTGTCCTGAAACAGAGCTGACTTTGAGTGAAGAGCTGTCTTTGCAGTCTCCACTACAGCCGAAATGGAAGACTGCATATGGGAGCAGCTGAAGCACCTGTGTGTCCAAACCCAGGACCTGTGAACCACTGAGGATGGGTTGGCTTTTCAGCAGGCCATTTGTGTGCTGCATCCTTTCCAGCCAAAGGCAGGGAAAGGGAATTTTGTTCTTGGATACGGTGGGGGTGTGGGAAGAGTGAGGTGTCAGACTTTACATCCCCTTGAAAATCAGCAGGCAGATGTGTGGTGACAAGGATAGTGGGAGCACCTTTCCCAAAAGACATTCAGATCTTGTCAACTTATTCTCTGTCTTATTTGCCAGTCTTAATGGCTTTTTGTGAACTAGAGTGCCATGCGAGATCAGATGTCTAACTTGTCCAATATCTGTTCATTGTCAGGGGCTAGCACCTGAAACTCCATCAAATAAGGGCAATAAACCCTGTAAAGAACAAGAATAAATTAGCTGCCCACAGGAGAAGGGCCTTCCTAGCTGCTAGCAGCGTTTGCCTTATGCAGTATGTTGGGTGTATGGTTATGTATTTTATCGCCATAAGCGTGCAGTTTATTAATAGAACAACCTTTGATCTATGCACCTAATTCCAAACTTGGGCAATCAATTCTCAAGTGTTTTCGTTATGCCACATACCTTACACTGATAATTTTAGAAAACAGTTAGTCTTCTAACCCCTTGAAATTTCACTGGACTTTTGTTGTCAGCCATCTCCAGAGCTGGATTGTCTGGAGGACAATTTAGGACCCCAAAGGACAGGAAAGATATTTTGTCCCTTGATTTAGTTTATGTATTGATCTTTTTTTGCTGTTGTTGTTTAACGTGAAATACTAGAGCTCTCAGCACAGTTTAGTGTGGAGGCTTAGATAAAGGATCAGTTGAGATGCTCCTTTTGAGCAGACCATTCCCAAGATGCAGCGTTAAAGAAGCCTGTTCGTGTTGGTCTGAAAGCTTACCCTATCACTTGTCTTATAAAGTTGCAATTTAATTCTGTCATAGATGAACACAGAAAAATACGTCCTGGAATTAGAACATTTTGCAGTTCCAGGGAGAAAAAAAAGAAGTTTAATTTTCTGTGTAGGTTCTAAGAATATTCAGTACCATTTCCCACCCCCACCATCACTACCAGTAACAGTTAAATCTGGGAGGGGAAGCTCGCTTTTTATTTCCTTTGTGTGAAGCATGGTCAAGACAAGGGAACACCAGCAAATGAGACAGCTGCAAATTCAGGACTGGCATGATAAATAAAATCAGTAGGAAAGATGGTTTGGTGCAGTTGCCATGAGTATGGACTCCACTTGGAAAGGAGAACCCCTGCTGTGCTTCTGAGTGAAGACAGGAGATGGTATTGTCCACTGGTTTTAGGTTGTGATCTTGCGGCAGGTACACCCTTGTATCTCTCTCAGACCGGATCTCTGAGTCTGTGGCCTCTCTAGGCTACTGCCTGCAAGACTAGTGTCTTGACTGGAGGTCTCTGAGTACTTTTAAGTTGTGCCTCTTGTTCTTACATATAAATGTAGGAAGAGGAAAGGTCTGGTTCTCTGGCCTTACACAGTACAGCAGCAATAACTACAGTGGAGCTGTATCTTTTACGTATTTTAGGTTAAAGGGCAGTCCTATGATCTAATGACTTGCAGCCTGCCCAACCTAGTAGTGAACACAAGCTCTGACAAAAAAACAAGCAATCCCAGTCATGTAACGTCAGATCCTACTCTGGTGTGGAGGAAAGTCAGTAGAGCTAAACTCGAATGCCATCAGCTGAGGGATGTGGACATATGTTTTGCTCAAAAATATGTGCTCATATTTTTCTCTCAGGTCTAGGCTGTATAAAACCATGTGATAGACCCAATATCCCATGTAGTATTAGGTGAAAAATAGAAGAAAAGAGCTTGCTATATTTTATTATTTGAGAGTTTCACGGGAGTCTTTCTGAATCCAGCTCAGAAGTTTGTGAATCTGAGTTTACAGCTGGGGCTGTCACTGTACAGAGCTATAAATAGACATAATTTCTGTAGGAGTTCCAAACGGTGTCATGCAGATCCAGGAAATAAATCATGGGATGACTTTGTTTCACTACCCTTTTGCTCTGCAGACCATTTCCCAGGGGATCACTTACGATTTCAAAATCTCAGGAGCCTGTATTTAAACCAACCTGCCAGAGAAAAGCTCCATCATTTCCTTCTTATTAATGCTCTTTGCATGTAATCTGATGCGTATGTGTATAGAGAGAGAGAGCGTGGTAGAAACTCACATTACATTTAGCGATGCTACATTGAGTTCGGGAGCTTCTTGTTTTCAATCTAGCTCAGGAGAGAGGGACAGCGGATGTGGCCTCCCTGCACATTGTAAATGTGATCCCTCTGTCATAAAGGACAGACTGGAGCCTAAAACTCGAATGAATATGACCAGGGTGCACTTGTTCTTTTAAACATTGCACATTTAGACCAAGTAATAATCTCTCATTTTAGTTGCCTGATATGAGAGACATTTGAGCAATAGATGTGTGTCCTGAATATGCTTAGTTGTTGTTAGTGAACAGTTCAAATTCCTAGATATGGATGGTTAAGGTCAAGACAGGCAATAGTTACTCTGTTCATCCATGTTGAGCTTATACTCATTGTGTTTCACACACCTGAGAGATGTGAGCTTTATACAATTTAGGAAGGGAGCAGACATCAGTAGTTCACTACACCACCACCTCTGAAATAAATGACTTTGTAATGTGGTTATTTGCATTTGGAGAAGAACTATCGTGGTCATCTGTAGGTGTCTTAAATATATTGCTGTCTCACTCCCAGCCCTTTATGGTGGCATAATGGAAATGGTATGCCTGATATGGGGAGATTTTCTGTTCCTGATCCTACAAACCAACTGCAGGAGGGCTCTGTCTGAATACAGCAATGAGCCTCCTTGGCATAGATTGTAAGAAAACAAGATCAAAAGCATTGGGCTGTGTAGGAAATGGTACATATGAGGTGCTGGTAGTTCCAAAGAAATGCTTAAAGCTCCTGAAGCATGTCTAAAATATATTACTTTTTGTGGTGTGCACAGAATACGTGGTTTGAAATTCTCAGAGGAAAGCAGACTGCAACTGTGAAGTGCTACCAGCTGGGTTGGCTTTCATTGCTATTCAGCAATACTGCTGCCATTCCAAGCCCCTGCCAATAAGTTTTTCTTTGAAACAGTCTTCTCTTTAACTAATTATTCAGAATTAAAATCTACATGGAGAGAAAACAGCTCCGTAAGTGGGAAGGCCAAGAATGAGTCCTGAGGCAACTGTGGCTGATAAAGTTAAGACACCATAAACAGTAACCAAGAAATGGCAGCTGTCCAGTCTGCCCTGCTTTTGAGCCCGCACTTACAATATTTGACTTGTTTTCTGAGAAGAATAAAAAGACCAAGTGTTGATGAGACCCATTTAATTGCAAATTATTCCCCTCCTCCCCTTCTTCCGCCTACAGGTGATATGGTTTTCAGAGATACAGTTTTCTTTGTGCTTATTCCTGAAAATTCCACTCTGCAAGCCAAATGTCTCTTTACTACCACAGTAGCAGTACCAGTGTTATAACTATATGGAAAGTCTTGATTTTGGTGGTGGTGGTGATGCTTTTACAGTTGGCGTGAATTTTCTCTAAAATGGAATGGTAATAAAGTGAGGCGTTGCAGCCTATTTTATATGTTTCTAATGGAGCTACATACAGGTATGGTTGTGACTTTCCTTATAACATGTATATGCTGGTAGGTAAAGGAATTACTGATTCATTACTTAGGTGCTTCCATCATAAAATAATGATTTATAGCTTTTCTTTTGTAGGTCCACGTTTTATTTGTTACAAAATAGACGGGCATTCCATCGGTCTGGAGATGCATGCGCTCTCATTGCTGCAGGAAAGTAATTAAAGAGACAGGGCGAAGAATCTTCGCCCTATTCAGAGACCTCAGAAAGGCACGAATCCTAGTATGCCTACATGAAAGCAATTTCTGTCACTTGCAGGTTTTCCTCACGGGGCACTGAAAAACAAAGTCTAATTGCTTTGGAGACAGAATCTTACAGCTGTATTGGAATGTGACATTCTTAGGCGAAGAAATCACAAACAGAAGGAATCTAAGCTTCTTTCTGGCCTTGTTCCTCCTAAGAGGTCTCTCTTAGGACTTCGTGGCCTCCCACTGTTGAGTTCCACTTTTATATGTAATGTTGGCATGTTTCATGGTATCTTACACCAGGTGAGGTTTTGCTGACGCAAGAAATGCCAAAGGATCACAGAAGTGTTTGTGGGAAGAAGTGGAACAACAAACCCTACAGATGTATGCCCCTAGCCTGTGAGCCATTGTAGCATGTGTCTGATCTTGTTGATATTTAGTGAGATGCTTCAAAGTAAAACATATCTGTAAGCTTTTGTAGAATTGGGGTCTCGAATTCTATTGCCTGTGCTTGTTCTGAGGGCATAGAATTCCTCTCTTTCCTACAAACATCATACAGCATCCATCATTAACAGCTAATCTGTCTTTCTCTTGTTTCAGGGAACAGTACTGAAAAATGGCACAGAAACCTTTGAAGCCTGGGAGGATCCTCCTCCACCAGTCTACATGCAGTTCTACTTTTTTAATGTGACAAATCCTTTAGAAGTGCTTCAAGGCGATACTCCGCTGGTAGAGGAAATAGGGCCATACACGTACCGGTAGGACCATTTCACTATCTTCGCTTCTCACTAAACCTGTTGTATGCGTGGAAGCCAAAAAGTGGGGTCCAGAATGCTTGGGATTCCATTCTAGGAGAAAACCTAGCTGTTAATGTGTGAGTAAGGGTTTATTCAAGGGAGCATGGTCATACGCCACCCAGACAGTACAACTAGACTGACACTCGGAGAACCTGCCATCAGTTTCAGATTAAGCCAGTGACTTCCATCAGATTTTGGGGAAGATTTTGCTTGTGTGCTGCTGTTCCTCAGCTGCTGAACACAGAGGAAGTTGTTTGCATCCTGGCCTACTGTCTTATGAGAGGAAAAACAGTTGGGTGATGTTTGAGAGTCTGGGGAGAGGAGTGTTGCATAAAAGCGTGATTCACGTGTTCACTCAGAAATTAGTTCCTACTTGAAGTTGCACAATTCACATCAGTAAAAATGTGGCCAGAAAACCAGTTAGAGAGTGGTACTACAGGGATCTTCTTCAGCCAGCCCTCACTATAAAAACTACTTAGGTTCAGACATATCTACCGTTTTTACAGACAGCCAGACTTGCTAAGGCCACATGCAGTATTGGAGCTTATCCAGCCTCCTGAACGCTCCCTCTGCATGGTATGGCTACACACTGAACAGTCTGAGTCTGCTGCATGTGGAGAGATTTTTAAAGTCACCCTACAAATGAGCTCTCTGTCAGAGCTTCATTCTGCTCTGCGGCATGCAGCAGTGGAAACCAGGAGCAGTCCTGTGGCAGGAGGCGTTACGACATTGATTTCTCATCGTCAGTCTCACTTCTGGGCACACACACTTATTCAGACCAGGCACTGGTTCAGTGCCAAAAGATGTTATCTGTACCTAAGCTGCAAAATTATCAGAATCTGGTTGTTAGTACTTGAAAAAATACTATAGAATAAAAGGGAGAGCCTTTGTGGTGGCCTTGGTCTCTGCAGCATGTCTTGCCTTTCTGTTTCTTTCCTCCCACACCTCAGCTTTGCTTCATCCTCTGCCATCCATCTTCTCCTGTCTCCTCTGTATTTCAGTACTGTGTCTGTTTAGCCTTGGCAAACTACATGTGGTACTTGGCAGAATACCTGGTATTAGATAAACCAGTAGAGCTGGAGAAAAGATACACGAGCTTTCAAGTTCGCAAGCTTTTCTTCAGGTCTCTGTAGTGTAATGCTGGTAATTAGTCAGCAGTGCATTCTTTCCATCAGGAAGATAAATAGGGTCAGCTCTGGGTGTAATAGAGCTGCATGAAACCACATAGGCCCATGCTGTTCTGCATCCCCTTTGCTAGCTTCTTTTTTTCCCTTTCCTTAGCTCTGAGTGTCTTCTGGGTGTCACACACAGCCCGGTTTGTGAAGCTGCACCTTACCCATGGAGGAGTTCAGTGGGATGGACAGGGCTGGTGGTGTAGCTGGCTGGGTTGGGCTGTGCCCGAGGGGAGGCCCAGCCTGAGCTGCCGGTTTGTGGCTCTCTGGGAGAGCCTTCCCCTGCAACACACCACAGCCTGGCTGTGAACGGGTCAGGCGATGCAGGCTCTCCCTGAATTATTTATTGCCGTGCGAGGGAGAGAGGCTGCGCGTTCCAGTGCTGCCTGTTTCAGTTGCTTCCGGCTTGTTTGGTTAGCCTGATTTTGACATGTCTGAACAGGATTCGATTGTGCTGTGCTCTGTCTGATAGAAGAAAGAGGAAAGTTAGCAAGTGGAGTGCTCTTTTCCAGCAGATTCTTTAATCCTTGCCTAGCTATCGCTGCCGACTGTACCAGACTGTCAGCGGTGGGTGGGGAAAGAGAGGAGGCATGTGGGAGGAGAGGGAGAAGGGAGGGATGTTGCAGACATACTGCATGCTCGAGCCAGGGAATAAATACCAAGTTTGTCTCGCAGGCCCCATGCGGCAAAGCCTGAAAGACCCATTTAGGTTTAGCATGTGGCAGAACACCTAAAATGCCCTGAAATGAAGTGCATGGCTCAATGTTTTTATAAAACAGGATATTGGGGAGAAAGGCTGGAAGTGACCTGGCCCAGACAAGCAGAGAAAAAAAATCTAATGAGGAACAGAGGAGGTGCCATGGCTAAATAGAATCTCTTCCTGCATATTCTTCCTGCAATTCATAGTTTTGACCAGCACACATTGTAAAACCCAGTTAACGCAGATGTAGAGCCTGTAACAAAAATGTAGTAGCGCTTGTGTTTTTAAATCCTGGAAGCTGAATTTGCAGCATATAAAACAATTAATTATAAAGTGCAGGGGACTTATCTGCCCAAGCCTGCTGAGTCCCAAAGAACACTTGAATATTGTCTGGTCTTGCACACATTTACAGCTTTTCGTCTTTAACATCTGAGATCCTCCTACTCGTATCCCTAATCAGGGAGTATTATTTTCCTCTACGGCCCTTTTAGAGTTAGAGAGGCTTCTCAGGTTAACTCTGGCCTATTTTAGGGAAAGCACTTCACGACTGTCCATTTCCATCCCCTCAGTTCAAGTCCTAGGGTATAAAGCAGATTGCTGTACAAGAGACTCTTGCCGAATCAGGCTGGAAGTGTTGCCAGGCCAAAGTGTTCCTAGGTGGTGGGGATGCTGAAGAGTGGTAGATAAGCTATTTGTGTAAGGAAGATGGGAAATGTTTGGTTTCTGACAAGAATAGTTTCACAGCCCTTTCCAGTCTGCTTTCAGTTTGAAAGACTGAGCCAGACTAATACAGTCTGTCATGAAGCTGCACTGCTGGATCTAGTGCAGCCAGGATAGGATCTAGGATCTGAAATGAATGAGAAACATCATAGCACAGGGTCTTGCAGTATAATTGACCTTCACATCTTGGGACTTAAAATTTACACAGGAAGCAAAGCAATGTAAAAGTCAACAAACTCTTGAATGAATGTAGACTTAGGAAATACACTGCATTTCACTTCATGCATATACCAAAAGGATCACACCATGAGCAGGCAACCTGCCATTTCCCTTTTCAGCTTTGCTAAAGACACGTGTAGAGCTCATTTTGAGCCTGAGCCAGCCAGTTTTGCAGAACTGTATGCTTCTTGTTTGTAAAAGGGTAGTGGCAACGGACTGAATTATGGTTGTGACATGTGTTTCAGAGTAATTAAGATCCGACATACTCATCAGGCCAGCAGGTAGCATTTGATGTTTCTTGCCAATTGCACTTGTTTGTCAGCAATTCTGAGTTTTATGCTACTTGTCTGAGTGCTTAGACAGTAACAGAAGCAACCTCCCAGGCCATGAGTAGTTCACAGCAAAAATTCAGTTGAGTTTCTGTCGTGTCCAGGATTTCTGCCTGAGAATTAAAGGAAAAGAGCTAAAATGAGGCTTTTTCTGTGGTTTTGTCACATGTAAGCCCAGAATTCCTAGTGCAAAGTACTTTGAAGCCAGCAGAAGGATTCTGCTAGGTTCTTAGGTCAGGTTAACGAGACTTACATGAAGCCTACATGTTGTTCTGCCTGGGAGTGAATTTTGCCTGCAGCAACGAGGCAAAAGTTTCATTTTTAAATTGTACTTCAAGAGCAGTCCCATATAGAGTGCATCTAAATCCTTCTGTACTGTCTGAAATTGTTCTCTTTCCTTGGAGGTTTTTAAAAACGAGACAAAGATATAAAGCACAATTACCATGTGTGGTGGCATTTTTGGAAGCACCCTGTGAGGTCTGATTCAACTTACACTGACACAAAGGGCAGTTCGGTTGCTGACAGTAGCTGTAGCAAAAATGAATCTGCTCCCAACAAACTGAGAATCCCCCACTTTATGTGCTGAAAGCAGTAGAATAGCCAGAACTTAATTGCATTAATGTTTTGTGTACTCGTTTAACTTGCTTAGAGAACAAACTCCCTTGTTTTTCAGAGAATACAGGCCAAGAGTGCATGTTCAGTTTTTGGACAACGGTACCAAAGTATCTGCTCTGAATCCAAAGACGTATGTATTTGAACCTGATAAGTCAGTTGGAGATCCTGAAGTGGACTTGATTAGAACAGTTAATATTCCTGCAGTGGTGAGTTCTCTTTAATTTCTGCTTGGAAATCATCCTCTATAACTAGCAGCTTGTTGCTTCATATGGTCTCTCCCTTTGTGGTAGATAAATGTGATTGAAGAACGAGAGAGGCAGTTTATGTCCGGGGCAGATACTCCATTCAGTTTTGGTTTGGATTGTTGTGGAGTTTTTTTAATATGTTCCTCCCTCGCCATACACCTCTGTAGTATTAGTGCCTCACCCTAGCGCTGAGAGCTGACACACATTTCAGAGATGAGCAGAAATCAGGCTTGTTGGGTTTCCGTGAGTAAGTGAAACTAGGGAATTAGTGAGGTGAAATGCATAGTAGAAGCTCTGATTTTGAATGAGAAAGTTTGGAATGCTTGCAGGTTTTTTTGTCAAAATTGCCTCCAAGTCTGCATCTCAAACTGAAAAAAAAATAAAAAATTAGAGGAGTTTCAGATACAGCTGAATGAAAAGGTGCTCTCAGAAAAAAATTAAAGTTAATACATGCACTCCCAAACTGTTTTAGGTGAAAGTACTCTGCAAAGAAAGTCTCATTTTGGTGATAAGAGGCAGACAATTACTTTTGGTCTCACAGAGGGATAGTATGAGAACAAGCAGATCTAAAGCTGTCATACCTTCCAGAGGAAATGAGACTGTACTAAAATACTTGTTGGTTGTGTAACTAAGCCTTTACTCCCTGTAGTAGTTTAATTGACTTCAATTACAGGATACATTCATTTCTACCTTTTCCCCAGCATTTCCAAAAATGTCTCATCTGATTTTATGAATGAATACGTAAATGTACTGTATATAGTAATAGATAGGACTCAGCTTACTGAAAGTTGCAAACAATACAGTCACTGTATTTACAATTCCTCCCAGGCATTTGAGTGGTGGTAAGAATTATCTCTTGTTCATATTTTTGACTGTGATGTAGTGTAACAGGCAGTACTAGAAGAACTACAGGTTGGTTTGCCCGAGGAATATTCCCTTCTTTTGTTTTTGCTTTTTTAAAGACATGTTGTAAAATCACTTGTGAGCTAGAAAGGAAATATATTTTGGTATTGTTTGCATTTTGGAGAAATGGCTATCTTTTAAAAATGGCTTTTAAAAGTGTAAACCATAACTTCCTAAGGGTGAAATTCAAAGCATGTCTCCAGCTATAATATACTTGTGAAATTCAGGCCGTTTATAAAGCCGTTTTGCATATTTCACTTAAAATCCATTCTTAAAGACTATGGCGGTTAATGGCATGGAACTGAGCTGGTTGTGTGCCGGTGCCAGGCCGAACGGGAATCTGCAAGGGCAGGTCCCTGTGGGAGAAAAGCTGAAGAACCTGTTAGCCAGCACATTACTTGCCGCGAGTAGAAATAATGAAACTGAAAATAACAGTTGAAACGTGCAGTGCTGAAATGTGTCTGTGTTTGTATGCAGCTAGTATTATTTATTTTACAGTAAATCTGACCATTACTCTCTTATTCCAATCCCCTGGCAGACAGCGATGGAGTGGACCAGGTCAACCCCTCTTCAGTTTGCCACAGAGGTGCTGCTGCTTCTGTACCAAGAATCCCTGTTTACAGTTCACACTGTTCATGAATTACTGTGGGGCTACAAAGACAGGCTCCTGTCAACCATTCATCTTTTGCATCCTGAGATCGATCCAGTATTTGGTTTCTTTAATAAGGTAACTGGTAGGCAAGACTTTCTGATGCTTTAAATGGGGAATGATGTCATTGCTACAGAGTTAGAACTGACAACACCAGTCAGTTGAGAAGGATGTGCCTGGACTGAGGCCACGAGGTAGGCAGCAGGGATAGCAAAAGGATGTTCCCTCTTCAGTTTGGCTGTATCTAGGCACTGGCTGGTAGCACAGCTGTGAGTTTTTTATCTCACTTCCCTTTATCAGGTATGGATAAACTTCCTAAAGGTGGCTGTAAACCACGCCACTATTGTCTGTGCTCGCTTGAAGAACAGGGGCTTTGTGGGTCCAGTTGTGCAAACTGTTAGAAAAATTTCCTGACCACTTTCTTCAGTGATTGATTGAAATTGCATGTTATTTCTGTGCTGGAGCCATTACTGGCTTCCACAGTGTTTCTGGTTGCACATCGTTTTGGGCTGTGGGGACTCCTTGTTTCCTGGAGATTAGCTGCAGTGCTCAGGTTATTGTCTGTGGGTTTATTTTTTTGCTAAGGGCTGTTTTTTTCAGTGGCAAATTTCAAAGGAAAAAAAGGTTAATCTAATGTTATATTTCCTTCACTTGGGAGGTGTAAGAATCTAGTCCAGTCACTTCCACCTCGTTTATATGCAAGGTAGAGTTTAATGAATTGCATTTACCTCAGGGGGAGTCCATCACTCCTAGGGTGGATTTGAAGTGATGACAGCTTAAACTCCTGCCACTCCGTTGTAGTTACCAACCAGGTGTTACAGAATGAGTGGAGTGATTAAAAACTCATGTATCTGTTTGCAGATGAATGGAACTGATGATGGAGAATATGTTTTCCTAAGTGGGGAAACGAACTACCTTAACTTCTCAAGGATTGTGGAATGGAAAGGAAAAGAGTAAGTTTTTCAGCGTTGTGTGGCTTCTGTCAAAATCTGCTCCTTTTCACATTTTGGATGAACATAAGCAGTGTTTACCAAAAAAAGGGTCCTTTTATTCTGATAGTGGCGGTGGCTCTTAGCAGCTGTAGCTTCAGACCAGCCCCCCAGTATTTTGGAATGTGTCATATAACTACAAAAGGAAGACAGGCCCCGGCCCTCACAGAGCAAACTGCTGTGAATACTCACCTCTGAACCCCTGACTGCTCCTTGGCAGTCCAATCTCTCCTCTAGGACACCCATCCCAGCCACCTGTGGGGACGCTGTTCCCGCATCTCAACAGCCAGTGTTCCCAGACACCACCCTTCCTTGCTGCTCTGTACCCAGAGCCAAGGCTGGGACACCCTGTGCCTGGGTATCTAACACTGCTTCAGCGGGCAGCGTGTGTTACAAAGAAGCCAAAGATGAACTACCTAAAGCATCTCTCTCCATTAAACAAAACATCTGCCAGCAATTACATATATGGGAGGATCTCTTGCAGAGTTATTCTTGCTTGCCTGGCGCCAGTTTAAAGAAACTATAGGTGCAATTTAAAACCATTTTAGTACCCTTGTTTGTTACCGGGGCTGAGGCAAGAGAACTTAGCACTGTACAGGTCTGATTCTTGTTTGCTTAGTCCATGAGCTGGCATCACCTGACCACTGCTCAAAGATCTTTTAGCCCTTGCTCTCTTTGCTTCGTTTTCTTCAGGTCACTGAGCTGGTGGACAACAGAGACGTGTAACATGATCAATGGAACAGATGGGACATCCTTTCACCCGCTGATTAGCAAAGATGAAAACATTTATATCTTTTCTTCTGATTTCTGCAGGTAAGGAGAAGAAAATGTTGCTCAGATTTTAAAGCAGAGCATTTACATCCATTCTTCTTGAGGTTTCACGTTATTAGGCTGGTGTTTTTCCTCAGGTGTTTTTATTTAACAGTATGAGTGTTCTGCATTTATTCATGGTATGGAGGATGAGAGAGTTACACCAAAAAAAACCCAATCTGCATCAAGTTAAGGATGTGCTACTTCAAAATAAAGTGAAAATTTGGAAGGTGACTGGAAAGACAGACTGGACTGCCTTGCACAGCTATGATTAAGGGGAACGGAAGGATTTATATGAACCTTGCCTGAAGCTTCCTTCCTCCAAACTCTTCCTCTGTGCCCTGCTTTTTTAGAGAACCCAAATTGCCCTCTTCAGAGATTCATGACTTGACATAATGCTGTTTGAAATGTGACAAGATGCAGGAAATCTTGGTGTTTCCTTCCTTAGGTTCCACCTTGTCCCCTCCCTTGCGCATTTCCCTGTCTGTGAAGAACAAAACGAATTGGAAATTCTCTATTTAAATCAATACAGTTGTGTTTTACACTAAATTCAGGACTTGCCAAATTGTTCTGCTTTCCACGACTGTGTTCCTTTCCTTGTCCTTCTCGGTAGCGTGTACCAGCACTGTCTCATAAAACACACAGTAGCAACAGAGTGAGACCCTGAAATGCTGAAGGCAGGCATCAGTGTCCCTGGAGCAGCACAGCTGGCACAGGATCATCTATTTTGTGCAGCAGCAGAATGACAAGATGCATATTTGCTGATCAAAAGCTTACTAAATTTAATACAGAAGATCATTGGAATGGTCTTAAACCAAACCTCTAGCTTACTGTCAACTTAAGTTGATACACAGGCATCAGCAAAGAGACCTCTGCAGCAGGTGTCGGTGTGTGCTCAAGACTAACAAATCTGGGTCTGGCTTTGCTTCCTCGCAGATCTCTTTACCTGGTGTATGACAGCTCAGGAACTGTTGCAGGCATCCCAACCTACCGCTTTGTGCCCTCTGCTATGGTGTTTGCCAACACGACAGTTAACCCAGACAATGCTGGATTCTGTGTGCCACCAGGAAACTGCCCTGGCACTGGTGTCCTCAACGTCAGCATCTGCAAGCAAGGTGTGTTACCAGGTGGTGGAAGCAGACTGGAAAGACATCAGTGGGGAACATATTTCTCTTTTCTATCCAAAATATATGAGGACAGTTTGGTGAGGCCTGTAGGGGTATGATTGTGCTCAGTGAAATCGGTCACCGACTAGTGATTGGTTAGTTGTAAAACGGCAGTAGTGATCTGTGGGGATGTTCCTGTGAGATGCTGTCTGCTCCAGTAGTGATTTCAATCAGAAGGAAGTACCAGGATCCACAGTGAACGGCTTGGGCATTTATCCTCTGCTCTATTCCAGGTAGCTGTCACATCTGAGTAGCTGACTGAAAACAGTGCAAAAGACCAGCATGCAAGCTTGAGGCATGAAGCTGTGCTGATGCTGCACAAGAGAAACTTTGGCTTGTTTTGAAGACAGGGAGTCAAAGTGTTGATTCGGTAGCTCCAGAATGGCCTTTTCCTTTCACTGTAAATAGCACAGTGGGAAGAATTTTGAGGTCCTCAAAGACTTCCTCGCATCCTGCTCTGCCTTTTTTAGGTGCTGACTTTCTATGTTTTCACGTTCCAGGTGCTCCAATATTCCTATCAGCTCCACATTTTTACCAAGCAGATCAAAAGTTTATAGAGGACATAGAGGGCATGCATCCAAAAAAGGAGTATCATGAGACGTTTCTGGACATCAATCCTGTAAGTGCAGCCTTTTTTAAAGAGTTATACAGGCGAATCCAAGCTCGTGGGTTTAGGTCACCTTCTTGGATGGTGTGTATCGACATAGTCCCATTGACCTCAAGGAAGCTGTACTAGTTTATGTGCAACTGATCTATTTGTGTTTGCTTGTATAGAGCAAACGTTGCTGGATAGCAAGAATTAAAATTCTTTTCCAATTATACCTGTGCAATTAGAGATGCCATCAGACTGGTAATGTTGAGATGAAGGGGTTAAAATATTTCTTAGAAGCAGCTGAGGCTACTTTTCCTGTTCACCCTGTTATCCCAACCATTTGAGTGTTATCTTGGCTGTGTTTTCCCCAAGCTGAAGAAGCTAGGTATGTGGACCAAGAGAGTAAATCAAGATTCAGTGAATGTTGGACTCAATTTAGATACCATGGGGCCGCAAGCGGAGAGAAGCAGAAGCATGGTGATTATGTCTTCCATGGAAGTTTACAGAGTTGTTGGTATTCTCACCATAAAACATCAGAAATAAAGGGAGCTTGCAGCTGATGGTCCATGGTTTTATACTTGTGGTTTAACCCCGGTAGGCAGCTGAGCACCACACAGCTGCTCACTCACTCCCCACCAAGCAGGATGGGGGAGATAATCAGAAGGGTAAAAGTGAGAAAACTCAGGTTGAGATAAAGACACTTCAATAAGTTTAAAAAAAAAAAAATAGAGAAACAAAACCAAGAAAAACAAGTGATGCAAAAAAAATGCCAGTTGGTCACCACCAGCCAGTCCTCAAGCAACAGCAGCCCTTGCAAACTTCCCCCACAGTTTTTCATCGCTGAGCATGATGTCATAAAATATGGGATATCCCTTTGGCCAGTTTGGGTCAGCTGTCCTGTCTGTGTCCCCTCCCGGCTTCTTGCCCACCCCCAGCCTACTCACGGGCAGGGCAGTGTGAGAAACAGCACAGG
>JAOBAS010000007.1:7874734-7899392 GCA_025311575.1 Elanoides forficatus | reverse complement strand
AGCACCAATGAGACCCGCGGCCCCCTCAGCGGCGGCGGGGGAGCCCGGTCCCCGCCGGTCTCCGTTGCGTCCGGAGCGCGATGGGCACGGCCGCGCGGAGCTGTCCTCGGCGGGGCTTTGGCGGGGACGGGTGTGGCCGTGGCCGTCTCCTTTCGCCTCTTCTCGGCGGAACCGGTGAGATGCGAGCTGTCCCGCTAGTTTTCTCCCACCCGCCTTCGGTCAAACGCTGTCTCCACGGGGTTTTGCTGGGTTTTTGCCTTCCTCCCGCGTGAACAGTTCCTGCGCGGTGGTGGCGGGTGCGTGTCCGGAGGTGTCCGGGGCTTGATGCTGGCGAAAGAAGAGTCAGTTGCTCTGAGGGCGCTTGTGGTGATGCACGATGGTGCCTGTTTAATGCTGCCAGGTCACTCGGATCATCGCTTTTGATTGCATGAGATGCTCTTGGAAGTTAATTTTAGAGCAGTGTAAAAGACAGTGCTTAACTTGTAAAGGAAGGAAGACTTTTTTCTTCTTATTGTTTTGCTGCTGTCAACAGACTGTCAGTCTTGGTGAAATGTGAGCCAGAGCTGCCTTTACTTTCACTTAGTAAAATAATTCTTTGTTGGCTTTTAGAGCACATAGTAAGTCCTTTGGACAGGGCTCACCTTCACTGCTGTTAGCCTGGACTATACTGTGTGGTCTTTCACTCTGACTCTGGCTGGTTTAGACACAGACTTTCTGGCCCCATCTTAAGCAAAAGACAATCTTGTACTGCTTGTACACTGCTACAAGGTTTATTATGCTCGCAGAGCAGTATGAGAGGGAATTCTGGGATCACACCCTTGGAGTTCCCGTTGCCTGTCTGTCCATCTAGTATGAACCTGTTCTCAGCTACTCCTGGGGAGGGAATCAGGGAGCTGCTGTATTAGCTTTTTTCCTAGTGCTGGAAAACCTGGATGCATCTGGTAAGTTACCAGCAAGTGCTGGACTGTACAGATTTTGCAAATGGAACTTGAATAAGTCCGCCCGCATGTTGCCTCGGCTGTTGGAGTTGTATTTTGTGTTTATTCTGCTATCACTGCTCATATGTTGGTATGGTACTAGCATGAAGATAGTTTATTCTTGCCTTCCTGATAGCATGTGAAATAATTTTGCTACTGTCAGTTACTTTAGTACAGATGCAGCTGTATTGAGCAATCTTAGGCAGTTAAAAATCACTCTTAACAGGAATGTTGAATCATGTGGGTATTTTCATGTATAGCTTTGAACTAAGATGGGAAAAATGTTAGCTGCTTTATATGCTGTATAGTTGAAAAATAAGATGCTCATAGCAGTGATATGGGGAGAGTGGGTTAAACTAAAAGCTTTTAACTGTCCTCCTTGTGTTTAATAAATAATGTTTAATGCCAGTTAATATCTTACTCTTGTTTTTAACTACACCTGTCTTGTCTGTGGTGATGGAAAAATTTTTTAGCTTTTCTTTCCTGAACCTACTTTTTACTCGGAACTAATGTTACCTTGCTCTTTTTCTGCTTCCCGCTTGTCAGGATTTGGTGGGCTTGAAACTACAAACTCCACTGCCAGTGGGTTTAATTTTGGGGGTTTCGGATTAACTGCTAATCCTGCAGTGAATTTTAATATTGGGAATTTCGGTGTTTCCACTACCTCAACTCCACCATTCAATTTTGGTAACAGTCTGGCAAGTGCAGGTAGATAATGCATAAATACTTGTTCTGTAATAAATGTTAATAGCAGGGGTCCAAGAATTGCATTCCTAACTGAGAATCTGTGTTTAGTACTAATCTTCATATCCATTGAAGACTGGAGATAAAAGCTCTGAAAGTGGAATGGGTTTGAGAGCCATAGGCTTGTAGGGGGGGGTTGCCAATTAAATTATCAAGAAATAGCTCTTGAGGAAAAATAACAATGTACCAAATACTCAGACTCTGAAATGGAAATGAATTGTGGTAACCTACTGGTCTGACCCACTCTAAAATTGAGCCTTGATTACCTAGCAAAATGGCAACATCAATTCCCCGTTCAGATCCAGGCAATCAGGAACAATTGCAGAGCTGGTCCGTAATGCCACATTTCTTGACATGAGATTCTTGGACTACTGCAGTCACATTTTTTCATCTACCCCTGTGTCTCCTCATTGGCCTTCCGTTGGCTGTCATGAATGCACTACACCTCAATAGTTTCTGTGGAGAAACAAATTTTATACGATCAGCCCAAAAGGACCAGCCCTCGCTGTGATCTCTGTTTCCTAAATGCCATTCTGCACCCTGAAAGAGCACGCATCCCAGGCTCTTGTTAAGAGATACTCTACGCTTGTGGGAGGGTCTCGTGTGTGATGTGTGTGCTGGGTTTTGATTAAGAAAACCGTTCATGGCCCCATGTAGATCCATTAGTTCTGAGCAATCAGCTGATACAATTTCAAGTTAAATCTTTTCCGTTTCATATCAAAATGCTTAACTGTATGGATTTCTAATGCTTTTTGTCGTGTAGAATTAGCCCATGGGGTCTTGCTGCCGCTGCTCGTATAGGAATTCTATTCATTCCACAGCGTCATTGTTCCCTGTGTTAGCATACTCTTACCTGTTCTGTGCACTCGAGGGATCTGGTTTTGTTTTTATTTGGTATGTACGCTATTGGGCTGTATTTCTTTAGCTGGATTTGAACTACTCCAGAAGACAACTTGGATACTTAATTTTGTTTAGCAATTTGCACTCTTATATCCTTTTTCAAGAAAGGATGACTAAATTTACTGTGAGTAGCAAACTACCAAAAATTTGTCATCTGATGGTACTCCTGCTAGGGTTTCTCACTCACTGGTAGGACTGAAACTTGAACATTACGGGGAACAAGTTCTTATAGCTGCTCACATTCAGATGTTTGCTGAATGAAGATTAAAAGCGATTGCATGTTAACTTTGGTTTAAGCTGTTTATTTTGTATGTATACAAGAGGATGGTAAGTGTAGTAGGTCTAAAGAGACTTTTTTTTTTTTTTTTTGCTATTGATGTGTGAGTCAGCAATGGTAGTGTCTTTCTGACAAATCCTTTGTAGCAGACTGTCTTTATTCATTTGTACACATGTAAGAACAGCTTGAAAGAGAGAGAACTTACTTTCCCAGGGCTAGTCAGAAGTCCACAGGTTGCACCTTGGGTCAATGGTGCACTGGCACCACTCAAGCAAAGCTATGGTGTGGTGGCATCCAGCACCTGTGCAGCCTCATGCACTGGGAGGCTGTCTGGGCTGCTAGTACCTGTCTCAGCACAGCTGCCCTGCATTGGGGCACCTCTTCTAAGGGGACAGATAGGAAGATGGGTTTCTTGGGGCTTTCTCTGGCATGGTGGAGCTTGGGCACTCATTTAGGTCTGCTCCTGCTAGCCAGTGACTGGTTGTCCTGAAAATCTGTGGAACGCTGATTGCTTTTGCATCTGTCTTCCTCTGATAGTGGTTGAACCTCAAAATGAGATTTAATGGGGAGGATGATAGGGGAACTAGGCTTAAAAAAACCCCCACCTTGTAGGATTTTACATGTGTGTAGAAAGAAATTGTTGCTGTGACAGCATTCCCATGTAAGCACAGCACTTGTGTGCACCCTAGCTTCAGGCTTTACTTGTTTTGTTTCTATTTTTGCTCTTAAGAGGTTAAGAATGTTTAAAAAGCTCACAAAACATCAGATTGTTTGTTAAACACTTAACACCAACATTGACTAGAAGTATTCCTGAGAGTGAACCTAAGAAATACTTTTATTAGTTGTGTCTGTCACTAAGGAAAGCACTTCGTGCTGGTAGAAGAACAGGATGTTAGTTAACTGCTGCTTTTTTTTATTTGCTTTTTTGACACACCATAGATTTATTGGCTTTCTGGTTCATGTTTTCTCCCCCATTTCCTCGGACAATGAACTTGATACCCATGGTCAATGTGAACTACCTGCTTGTAACATTCTACATCCATCTGTCAACATCTCTTCTCATAACACCCTTGGATGCGTGCAGTTTATTGTCATGTTATGCACAACGGCAGCTCACAACGTGCTGTCTGCCTTACTTGCAAACTTTGTTTGTTAGGTGCGTTTGGAGGATTTGGGACAACTACCACCACTGCGGGACCAGCATTTAGTTTTTCCGCTCCCACCAATACAGGCACCAGTGGTAAGAGAGTACAAGTCTCAAAGTATTTGCTTTAACATGAACCATAGGGCATCAGCCCTTCACAACAATGTTTTGGATTGCACAGATAGTTTTCTCCTCTTTTTCTCAAAAATTCTTTGCTTATTTCCCCAGGACTCTTTGGTGCTACCCAGAACAAAGGCTTTGGATTTGGTACTAGTTTTGGCACAGGAACTGGAACCGGCTTGGGTAGTGGGTTGGGAACTGGGCTAGGCTTTGGAGGCTTCGGTACCCAGCAGCAACAGACCAGTAAGTATGGCCTTCTCCCGGTTTACCCCTTCCTTAGCGTCGAAAGCATAAGACTGTAACAGCTGCGCAAGTAGTGGGACAGAAGTATATTGTAAAAGGAGGCTGTTACACTTATCACTTGATTGATGGAGACTTCTCAGAAATTTGCCTTTTGAAATGCCTACATTTGCAGCCCTTGCCTTTTTCTTAAAACTAGAGCTCAAGCAAGTTTCTGAGCTTCACCCTTTAGTTCCCAACAGTATTCACCCCTTTGGCTTGGCAGCAGTAGAAAGAGTAGTTACAGAATTGATGTTGGCATTCGTGGCATTACTAGAAAGGGGAGAAGAACAGTGTTGAGTTTAGTTTAAATGTGAGTTGGATAATGACCAGCTGCAGGCTCCAAGTCCACTGAGTTTATAATAATAAATCTACTCTTCAGATTTAGAAATCGAAGGTGCCAGTTGATGTCATGGGTGAATATAGACATCTCATTTCAAGAAAAAAATAATACATCTTTTCTTCTAGCTCAGCATTCAGGAACTTCTGTTGCTGATGAAGATAGGGTGTAAAACGACACTTTTAAAAATTTTATCTCATACTGATTTATTTATTCTGTGCATTTATTTTGCTTCTCAAAATGTGAAAAGACCTGATACGAATGATACGCAGATGGTACATGTTAGCAAGCGAGTCTGTCTTGGTTGGTGAAGGAGTTCATTTGTTTTTCTTCATCCAACACAGCATTAGGAAGCGGCTTGTTCAGCCAGCCTGCTCAGACACCTGCCCAGTCAAACCAGCTCATCAATACAGCCAGTGCCCTCTCGGCTCCGACACTCCTAGGAGATGAGAGAGATGCTATTTTGGCAAAATGGAATCAGCTTCAGGCCTTCTGGGGAACAGGCAAAGGTTACTTCAACAATAACATCGCGCCAGTGGAGTTCACGCAGGAAAATCCCTTTTGCAGGTTTAAGGTATGGAATTGTTCAACAGCCCACAAACAGTTCTGAGGCAGTTACTCTGCTTGCTGAGTGTCTGAGTGTCTCATCAGTGTTACATCAGATTTTGTTACTGTTAAGAGTATTCCGAAGCAGTATTTTTCCAGGTGGTGTACACAATTTGGATGTATGCTAATTAAAAGGTTTGAAGGTCTGTAGATGCTGGGAATCTAGGTGGTGTTGAGGTACTACGTAATGAGTGCCTATATGGATCATGAAACTAATGTTTTCATACAATAACGTTCAGGCTAGTGCATGTGTAGTTGGAGTGGATCTCTGGAAATGAATTTTAATGTGTATTTGTTTAGGTTGGAGTATTAGAGAAACTACTTAAAATGACCTTCACACCTGAAAGAAACCGTTAACATATGGAATAAGAACTTCAGGGTTTGTCTTTGTTGCATTGCCTGCATTAGAAAAACCCTCTATGAACCTGTCCTGTGCATACCATTGTAAATACACCAGCCTTCAGCTTTCCTCTACCTTTATCCTTGCCAGTGCTGAAGCTGACTCCGTTCCTTGTATCATATTGTTAGCAGTTCCAGATTTTGCTTTTCATGTCAAGAAAGAATATGTGGCTTTTCATCTTCTGCAAATCTCCTGCCTGCTGACTTTCTTGATAAGCTTCAGACTTGAAAGTGGATTTGGGTCAGGCATGGTGATACCCTCCTTTGCCAAGCTGATTCTTTGAAGTGCAAACTTTCTAACCTGAATGTAGGTTAATACCTAATTAAGACTAGTTTTGATTATGAACATTGTGACACTTTTATAAAATCTTCGCTGCAACTGAGTGCCTGCATAACAAATGCTTGGCTTCTGTTGCATTACCTTTTTAGGTGTTACCTTGAATATTTTGTTGATAATGCACCTGAAAGCTTACTTTCTTTTAAGTTGTTGCCTGATATGGCTTTAGAGTTTTCTGGGCTTTGAAAAATTGCGAAGTGTAAGTCATGTGATGCAAAAATCAGTTATTTTAGAGTTGCATTTACCAAAAGGAGAAGTTTTCCTTTTCAGCTAGACAATGCCACGTACTAGGTTTACTTTCGTCCCTGTGACTTGAGTATTAGTAATGCTATTACAAGTTCACATACATTAAGTGAAATACTGAAAAGTTCTATAAATGTCAGCGATGGTGGATGCCTAGGAAAAATAGTGGAGAAGTTGGTGGCACAGGTATTGGAGCAAAGCATCGTAAGCTAGTTTGGTTTATTGCCTCTGTAAGCATCAGACACCTGATAAGAATGAAGGATTACCCAAAGGGTTTCACAGGTATTTAGGGAATCCACTTGTACACAATTCCAGCTTTAGAACAAATGAGAAGCATGCAGCTCTTAACTTAGAAGCACACTTTTCTTGGTTATGTGATACAGGCTGTCATTTGAAGGACCACAACAAAGTAAAAAATCTGTTATAGTTTGAAAATACTTTATTGCATAAAGAAATTATGAAAGATGTGTTTATTTAAATCAGAAATACGGGAGGAGTCACGTCTGTGTGGTCTTAGTACTACTTGGCATGTAATGAGATTTAGTCTTCCATGTACTGGCAAGTCTTTCCCCACAGCATGGGCCTTTTTCACAACTATGGAAGCAAAAGGCATGTGCTTAAACCCAAGTTATTTCTTAGCTGTCACTGTTGTGCTCCATGACAGGACGGCCCAACCAAAGAAGGATGATTCTGTGAGGCCCACCATTGTGGGGAATTACCCTCTGCTGAAAAAGACCAGACTCTTGGGCACATACCCAGCTCATTTCTCTCTTCAGTTGAACTTGCATAACGGGAGAGGCACAAGTCACCCACCCACATGGGGTGTCAGGGCCTTAAAAAGCACCCGCTGTCCAACATGTCACCAGTGATATGTTGGTGTGATAGCTCATAAGCAAGATGAGGTGAAAACTGCTGTTCTGCTTTTGCTTATAATGAGCTAACAGTTTAGAACTTGCTTCCAAGTCATGTGGAGTTAAGACCGGAGCCGAAAGGGTGGGTTTGTTTTTGTTTTTGTTTTTTTCAAACAGGGAAAACATGCTGTTTCTTAGCACAGATGGCAGCAAGTGTTCCTGTATTAGATTATGATGTTGAATTAAGCATCGAACCTTACCTACAGCTTTATCACAGCAAGGATAAAGATAATGTTAAACTTTATAAGCAATTGTACAAAAAAAACCATGACACTTGCTAAGACAGGGAAAATTGGATGTCCCAAATTTATGTGTGAGAAGCTTACTTGATGCATGTCTTAGATAGTAGAAAAACTCTGTGTCCATGTTTTGACTTGTACTGCCTGGCAAACTGTCCGGATCTACAGTAGGAAAATGCTAAGAAATCCTTAAAGACTTACGGCTGGCTTATCTTTCAATTAGGTTATGTCAGTAACTGTTTTGCAATGTTGTAAAATTTTTCTGGAACTCTAGTAATTTTTCTATATTCAAGTCTGGTCCTCTGATTCCTTTTGCAGCTTAGAAAAAGTGTGAATTTGTAAAATGTTCCTGAATGATATCAGCTCTGATGTAGCATAAATACCCTGCTGAGTTGGCATTTCCCAGTCCTTGTCTGTTTGGTTTGTTGGTTGTTTTTTTTTTTTAAGATGGGGAATGGATACTTAGAAAACTTTTTGTAAAAATCTGAACTGTTTCATAAGCCTCTCTACTGGTGGCCTTGTGAGAGAACATTTTAAAAGTGGATTGATTTTATGTTTCTGCATCTCTGAATATGTTATAACTTAAATTTTAAACCAGTTGCTCTAAAAATTGAGGGTATTTGTCCCTCCCCTTCACACCACATGTATATGCTTTTGCTAAGTAATATATCCCCAGTTTTTGTTTGTTCATTTGCAGGCTGTGGGTTACAGTTTAATGCCCAACAACAAAGATGAAGATGGCCTCGTGGTCTTGGTCTTTAACAGGAAAGAAGTAGATATTCGAAGCCAGCAGCAGCAGCTCGTAGAATCACTACACAAAATTCTGGGAGGAAACCAGACCCTCACTGTCAACGTAGAAGGTGTTAAAACGATGCCAGATGACCAGTATGTGAATTTTACACGGTTTTGCCTTTTTATCCAGTATTGCATGCTATAAAAGGGTTAGCACTTAGGCTACTCTGTCTCCTTTTCTCCTTGATTTTAGATCTATTCATCCTGAGTTTGATTTCGTGTTGCTTTTTCTTAAGGTCTTAAGTCCAGTATCTTTGCTGTGTATGTTACTGCTTGCTTTTGCTGGAGTGCGCAGCTGAGAACCTCAGCTCTGTTCAGGAAATAGGCTTCTCCAGACCTTGCTCAGCTGCAGAAATTGGAGATGAGGATATTAACCATGAGGGTGGGATAAATACTTAGTATTGTAGGAGCTGTGAGGTATTCTTCACCTGGTCATGCTTAAGGCAGAAGGGCAGTGGGGTGTATAGTAACAGTGTCTTTGCAGTGTTCCGTATTGCAGATGTTTGTTTCGGTGGGAAAGCTGTTCCAAGGCTAGTTGAGATGGCTCATTCTGTGTATGTTATCAGAGTGCTGTCTGCTTTGACTTGTTTGGAAGCCTCAGGCTAGTCTGCCTGAAGTACTTCAGCACACTGACACTTCTGCTTCTCACTTTCCCACCGTTTGTTCATTCTGTTTTAAAGGCCAAAGGTTTTAGGTTATTCTTAATGTAGTACTAGTATCACCATATAAGACGGTTGTTAAAACTGGGAGGGAGAATGTAGTTTTGTAGGGTATTTACAGCTTTTCTCTTTATGCCTTGCTGTGTTAAACCCTGCACTTACTAGTACTTCGTATCTCTGTTAGCTAAAGGAAGTTAACAATCAGCTGGAAGAAGCGGTATCTTTGATTTAGGCTCTTGTTTATTGTGTTAGTTTCTATACACTGCTTATCTTTATCTGACAGTACGCATTTTGTCTTGCTCAGGACAGAAGTGATCATTTACGTTGTTGAGCGCTCGCCCAACGGTACTTCGAGGAGAGTTCCTGCAACGACTCTCTACGCCCACTTTGAACAAGCCAACATAAAATCGTCCCTGCAGCAGCTGGGGGTCAGCCTCTCCATGGCCAGAACAGAGCTTTCCCCTGCACAAGTCAAACAGCTCCTGCAGAACCCTCCTGCTGGTATGCGGTCTGGGGCTGGGCAGGGATGCAGTTGGGCCTCTTTTGGGGCTTTTTTGGGTCTCTGGGAGAAATGCAGGTGTTGGCCCACTGGAAAACACCTTTTAGAACTACAAGTGTTTCCAAGGCACTCTGACATACTGATGTAGTGGTTTTAATTACAGCTGGTTTTCCCACTGAAGTGCAGTGTAGTCTACCAAGACAGTCATGATTTACTGTTAATATGCCACACAACACCATACTATATGATTTAGCCATCATAAATCATTTCAAGTTACAAATGAAAAAGAATAAAAAGGGGTCTGTGTAATGATGGTTGGGGACAGCTCATTAGTCCATGACTGAGAAGGAAGCTGATTTTGTAGGCTGGCTAATCAAGGAGTAAGATGTGCAAGAATAGGTGTTAGTGCTGACCTCCAGAGAAGCAGTCACACCCTGAGAGATGAGTTTTGGTATAAAGACAATAGGTTTTAATAGGTTGTATGAGGAATTACCTGGAGTGTTGTGCAGTGAAAAATTTTATGGTAGCTGACTCTTCTGGTCTCCTCTTTAAGCTGGCCTGAAATTGTTAAATTACCAGCACTTTTTCTTTTTCTTTTTTCTTTTTTTTTCTTTTTTTTTTTTTTTTTCTTCTTTTTGTCATGTCTCTCTCTGGTCAGAAAGTCTGTTGCTTCCATATCAGTGTTGTCTTCCCCGCTCCTCCCCCCTCCTCCAGCATACCTAGGTATGTGCATTTAATACACTGATATGATTTGCAGTGAGCTTTGGAGAATGGAATAACTTACGTCATGATATTGATGTACCTGTACAATTAGACTGCTTTTTATTTTATGGAGTTACCTGATGAAGCAGTTCATGGCAAAACAAGCAGCTCTTCTGTCAACAGATAAAATCTTTAGACAAATCTTGTTAGGAACCATGATAATTCCTATTGGGATTATTTTGCCCACTAGTTTGGTACTTTGATCACTTAATCACTGATTTTTTTTTATTTTTTTTTTTAAATACAATAAGCAACTTGAAGAGGAAAGATGACCCAAGTGTAGCATACAGTGGAAACAACAGGAATTTTTCCCCTTGATCTAGGGATTGTCCGATTTGATCACCTATGGGTTATTCCTTTGCCATGCTTTCAAACCAGTAGAAGTGCTTGACAGCCTTTTGGACTGAACTGGCTGTCACAACTCAGGAGCAAGACTTTTAAAAAATACCCTTTTTGAATTAATCTTAATTTGTATAACAGTCATTCGGGTTAGCATAGTTCATAGGGTTTGTATATTTCCTAGTATTTTTCCTGCTTAACAGCTGTAAGATGTGATACCTATTCAGATCTATCCATACTAAAAAACCTCTTTGTCTGATTTTTTTTTTAAGGTGTTGATCCTATTATATGGGAACAAGCCAAAGTTGATAATCCTGATCCTGACAAGTAAGTCTAGTAGTCTATCTGAATATTACAAAAAGACTTGGAAAGAGGAGAAATATATAATATTGTGTAGTACCCTTCAGGTAACCTGTAAGAAACTTATTAGAAAATAACTTTGTCAAGTGCTGATCTCATTAGAAGCAGTGAGGATTACTAGAAATGCCTGTCTAATGCCTGTAGCTATTTAGGCGCTTAAGGGTTGTCAGGATTAAGAGCTTTACTTGCATTACTTCAAGTTGTGCTGTCATCCATTCCATGGACTAGTTGTTGTGACTTATTTTTTGCAACCATCATGGGTTTTTTCTCTTTATTCCTGCAGCTGAAAGTGGTGTACCCTCATACCCTCCAGTGGTTACAGATAACTTTGGCTGATTTCTTTATGAAAAAGTAACAGGTTGTTAGGAATAATGAGGACTCTAGAACTTGGCAAAACAAGATATGTTTATGTATTATCTTAATTTATAATAAGCCAAGATTATCTGTAACTTTATATTAGATTATTTTCATAATTAGTAATCCATACCACATGTATACTATAAAAATCTGTTGTAAGAAATATTTGTATTCTTGTAGACTTATTCCTGTGCCAATGGTGGGTTTCAAGGAACTGTTGAGAAGATTGAAGGTCCAAGATCAGATGACCAAACAGCATCAAACTCGATTAGATGTAAGGTTTCTCATCTTTATCATGTCTGCTTGTTTTCAACAAAGGATGTGCTATTAAATGAGGCTCCCCCTGTGCCTCCTGTGTGTGGGAAAACTGAAACTGGAACCACATGCATGGGGCTGTGACTCTTTAATACTCATTCTTAATATATTCCTTAATTATATCTTTTGGCCAAAAATACAGCAGTGTGTTTTGGCTTGCCTTTTTTTTTTTTTTCAGGTTCAAGCTTGCTGTGTCGTTATAGGCTAATTCAAACCAGCTGAATAGAGTTGCACTGGCACAGACTCTAATTTGGGCACCCAGTTTTCTGATGCCTTCTGAAAATGCCAGCTGCATGTGAAAATAAATAGAAACCAGAACAGTAGAGGTCTAGCAAAAAGCTTTCTGGAAGCATCTTTAGTGAGGATGCTAAGTTGTGGACTGAGTACTGCTTTGAAAATCCCAGTTTCAAATGAGAACTAATGTGTTCTGTTACCAGAAACTCTTATGACTTGCAACTGACCCCATCTCCTCTGCAGATAATATCAGAAGATATCAGCGAGCTGCAGAAAAATCAAACAACAACTATGGCAAAAATTGCACAGTACAAAAGGAAACTGATGGCGCTTTCTCACAGAACGTTACAGGTAACATGGATAGTCTAAATAACTCATTCTGACACACAGTCTAGTGCCAGAAGACAAACTGAGAGGGGGCAGGATGACCTGTGCCATCTTGTGCACGGCCAATGCTGAAGATGAAATTCTGACTTCATCTAAATGGTATTGATTTAAGCACCAGGCGGAGCTGTTGGGGAAAGCTTCAGGGGTGCAGCATGTCTTACTACTTTAGGAACCTTCTCTCTCACTTACTCAGAAGCCATGGGACTGCCCTGATGTCTCAGAGCAGCAGACTAAATGACAGAACAAATCTGATGAGAGAGATGCGGATGGGCTAGTGGGGAAAAAGAAATGGACAAAGTCTTCTCTAATGAACTTCAAAGGCTTCTTTTGCAGGTGTTAATAAAGCAGGAGATCCAAAGGAAAAGCGGTTATGCCATTCAAGCGGATGAAGAGCAGCTTCGTGTACAGTTAGATACAATTCAGTGTGAACTTAATGCCCCTACGCAGTTCAAGGTGAGCAGTTAACAGAACTTTGCCAACAACTGTTTTCTCCTCACAAAAGAATGTAAGTTTTCCAAACCACGCATATACATTTGTTGTGGAAAGCTTTCAGAAGAGAAGTCCAGCAGTGTTACTAGGTTGTCATGTCATGCTCTTTGCTGCATGACTGATAGACATTTAAGTATTTTTGAGTCCTCAGAAGTATTGGAGTTGCTTGCCCTTAGCATGTCGTCCAAAAAAAAAAAAAAAAAAATTAAAAATGGAATGAGTGGCAATGCTTCCTGCCTTGGTGACTCGAGTGCTACATGCTGGAGTTGTGACAGATGTAAATGAATTGTGTTTGATTTAAGCCTGTTTCTCCTCCCAGGGCAGACTGAATGAGCTCATGTCCCAAATCAGGATGCAAAACCACTTCGGAGCAGTGAGGGCTGAAGAGCGCTATTACATAGATGCAGACCTCTTAAGGGAAATCAAGCAAGTAAGTATTTTTGGGTAGAATCCTGGGATACTCTTTGAACTTCATAATTTAAGCCAGCTATGCGCTAACTTGGGAGGTATATCTAGAATGTCATGTTTTTGGGAAAGGATGAAGCCCTTTTTTATTGTTCTCGGTGCCAGTGCATCGAAGTGTTGTACAAAACCACTCTATGCAGTTGCTACCAGCCATGGCACCTTAGAGAAATATTGCTTAAAATCTGTCAAGTTGAGCTATGCTTATGCTGGTTTTTAAACTGTGCAGCACCTGAAGCAGCAGCAAGAAGGCCTGAGTCACCTCATTAGCATTATAAAGGATGACTTGGAAGACATCAAACTTATAGAACATGGGCTGAACGAGAGCATTCCCATCAGAGGAGGAGTCTTCAGTTGACGTGGTGGATGCTGCTGGGCTTACACAGAACATGTTACTCAAGTTCGTGGTTCACCTTCCAAGGCTAAAACTGCTGAGGTAAAATAAAACACATATCTTCTAGGAGCAATGGTATTTTGGCTGTTATCTTTAGAATTAGCAAAGCCTCTTCCAAGCTTTTGAACTTGACCTTTGGAAGGTTTATATTTTATAAAGCTGTATATGCTTTAATAAAAGAAGGAAAACTGAATCTGTTCAGATACTGTTTTACTATAAAACTATATGTACTATTGTACATTTTTTCTTTTTTCCTTTTTTTTTTTTTTTAATGACAGCATTGTCCAAGAAATGCAGTGCCAAGGGAATTGTTCCACTTGTGACTTAGTTTATGGAAAGCTTAGCCCGCTTTCATGTTTTTGTCAAAACAATCAAGTAACATCATTATGTAAACAGCTAATTTAAATCATGACAGATATGTATGTCGCTATAACTATGTCAGTCTATGCGGTACCAGTAGTTTACTGAGGCAAGCTGTAGGAAGTTGATGTTTCCAGTTTCTGTCCTTCCTTTGGACTGCAAGGAATGGAAGGTGATTTTTTTGTCACTTTACATATGTGAATTATAAAAAGCTTTGCTGCCCTTTAAATAACAGTATGTCTAGACGTTGTCTTCTGCCTTTTTTTAATTGCCGGAGAGTAATAAATTCAGTCTGACTTTGTAATAACTTGTGCATGCTCTTGGCTCTTTCTCAGCTACATGATCAAAGCAGTGAAACTGCTAACAACTGTAGGTTAATGCACTTCCCTTTCCTCCCCACACTGCAGGTAACAGGCTCTCAAACTCAATGCCCCAGAGCTGCGTGGCAGCCTAGGTTTCCAAACTAAAATACAAGGTCCTGTCCCTTAGATCCTACCTGGTACCAAGGACTGCAGAGGAGGTGGCTACTACCTGAATGGGAGAGACAGCTTTTCCACCACCTTCCCACCCCGCAGGTTGCCTTTTTTTTTTTTTTTTTTTTCCTTCATTACCAAAGTCACTGAAAATAACTGCACCAAAAGTACATTATGTGCTGCAGTAGGAGTTTGTACAGCAGAAATACCTCAAACAGGATAGTGACAGAATCATTTTGTTTATTAACCACACACAAAAAAAGTTTCCATTCACAAAATTTGAAAGGTAGAAAAAGAGAAACACAGCCTCAGGATGCTAGAGCCTGTTTTACGCATCAGAAAGAGTATTTTTTAGAAGCACAATTCCATTACAATTGAAAAAAGCATATGTACAACTCTACTTAAGAGCAAAAACAATCAGTTTATTTTTGGAAGCATGGTTCCAATTAATAAAATACTTCAAGTGTGCAATTCAGGCTCTAGTGGGGGCTGTTCTCAGAAATTGAATGAGGCTAGAATTAAGTTTTTCATGGGCTAGGGTAGCAGTGTAAGTTAAATCTTCTCCCATCACACCCCTGCTACAGTGACTATGCTGCATGTTTGAGTATAATATATTGTTTTTCTCTTTGAAAACACTTCAATGCCCCACACACCCCTTTTTAAGCTTGAGTTGTACCATGCTTTGAAAATACCTTGAACACACAACGTGGGCACTCTAGCAGGGGGCTACTAGATCTACTACCCTGGCCTTTGCAAAAAAGAACTGGTCTCAAAAGCTTTCTTTAAAAAGCCTCCCCTGAAAGAGACACTTTTGCATGTGGGAGATGATAGTTTCTTCAAAGTGTTGCTCCAGTCCCCGGCTTTAGTAGCTTTTAACTTACAGAACAAACCTATCACAGGAAAATAACAACAGAGGGTAAGTAGGTATTACTACTGCGAACAGCATTACTGCTAACAGTTGACAAATTAGAGAAGCCATGAAACAGCCCACAACCAGCACTCAAGAAAAACCTGTTTATTAAAGTGAAAACTGTGCTCTAGCAGTTGCTACCCGATTAAAACGCTGCCTACGGGAAATACCTTTACTTCCATTTTACTACTCTTGAATAAAAGTGTAACATTTCATACATGGACAAGATCAACAAAGTTGCATCTTCTCTTTGAACAGGAATTTCTACTTAAAACAATCCTTTTAAAAAATGGCCAGATTGAAGTGCAGCTTATCTATTTTACCCATTATCTTCCCCAAATGGATCACAGCTATTGGCTACGGCGGTTGCCGTTTTCAAACAATAAGTGCTACAGGTATCTGCCTTCCCTTTTCCTGATTTGCATCTGCAGGCACACTCTGCAGTGAGGTAGGAAACAGTCCCCCTGACTTTGCAGACAGTCAAGGCATTGGATGTGGCAACCCTCACCAGGTTCTCACTACTGTGACTGTTTGACAAGGCGGAAGGCTTCTAGGAACTCATTGAAGTCAATGTTTCCGTCCTTATTGAAATCAATGCTGCGAACTAAGTCGCTGATGCCGTCATCAGTGAGTTCAATGTTCATGTGGGAGCTGAACAGCTTCCAGGTTTGGTGGAATTCCTCAAAAGAGATGAGACCTGTGGAGAAGGAAGAGACAGCCCCTTCAGTGCAAGGTCACCACAGGCACTGCTGCCAGTCAGTCACCGCTCAGCACGCAAGTAGGGACCCCTACTCAGCTTTGATTTCTCGTCCCACCCCTGCTGCTTGCATACCCTAAAGGAAGGAAAGAAACCACTCGTAATCTACATGGCACATGCTGCAACTAAACGCCCTAGCATGGAGAACACTGGCTAAAATACAACTTAAAGGACTAAAGACTCATAACACAATTTGGGAAAACAAAAAGAAGGCAAAGACTTGTTTTTTCTCTTTCCCGCAGTAAGTTAGTGGAGATGACTGCTTGAAAGCAGGTAACGCTGAAGATCCCACATATGCTGCATTACTGTCATGACTCTCGTCACAATTTTTGTTCTGCTGAACTCCTCCAGAACAAATAATTATTAATTCTCTACCTGGACTGCACACAATACTTCAAAATGCATCACGGTTGTGGAAACTTGCAGTGATGTTCCAGAAGCTCTTGAGGGAGGAGAAAGACCTAAGCCTTAAACCATTAAATAAAAATGCCTTTGTACATACGAAAGGGAGCCCAAATGTAGAATGGAATACAATGCAGTGACCACCACCCCCTGCACACGTGCTTACCTGAATGATCTCTGTCTATGATCCTGAATATGGTCTCCAGGTTGGATCTGTTTCGATAAATGACTTCCAGCAAGCTCGACTGGATGTGCTGAAAGACAACATGGTCACACTCCTTCTGCCCTTCTGACAGCGCTCTGCTTTCTCTGAGCAGTTACTGCAGACCTTCCCATAAATGAAAATGTTTACTGCTCTCAAGACTTTGCCAGCAATGCACTTTGCATCGTGTATGCCTTATGAAACGGGTTTGTGATGTCTGGACCCTCTGTGCAACTGCATTATAGCACATCAGCAACCTGTTGCTTCCAGAGGTTTTCCAGGTTAACAGAGAAGACAGTGACTTGGGCTATGTTTTTTAACCATTGCAGAGTTACATTTCCTGGGTGTAATTAAGAAACTGAGACTCAGAGAATGGAGTATAGTTCTCCTACTCAAAAGCCTGCATCCAAAATTACCTCTAGGTTTTGATTTTACATGCCTCATCTATTTCAACAATGGACTAAATGCCTCTGGACTACTTGAATTCATGCAAGCTTTTCCATCGACTTCAGTACGATTTTGGATTATACAGGACCCATCCACTCCTTTTGTACCATACTTGGTTCCATGTGCTGGGGATCTGATGAGCTGCTTTGCATCATGCTTTGGTGGAAGGGGACAAGTCCTCACCTCTTGGCTCCGCTGCTCCATGGCCAAGTCGTCGAGCCAGGACTTGTACTCCAGCATGCCATCCGCCGTGCTGCGCACCAGCTGCGGTCTCAGCATTCGCCAGGGCAATCCCAGGTGCAAGACTGACTCCACTGCTGTCGCCCAATTGCTCAGCGTGATCCTTCCTGTACGGAAAAGGGAGAGCCATGGAGACCTCTGAGAGATAAGCAGCTCAAAGCACATGAAGGCAAAGTAAAAAGCTTAGACCAGTACACATATCCAGTCTACTGTGCTGCTGACAGCAACAGCATTATTTCTCCATGGCATACTTGAGCACTTTGGTACAGGAAAAAAACCTACATGGCTGTACAGACATCAGCTACTGCAGGCACAAGTGCACTTGCTGCTCCCCCCAGCCTCAGCAGGGATCATTGCAACAGATCAGGGCCATGGGGCTGCAAACATCTGAACAATGGCAAGACACCAACTTTGGATATTTCATTATAAATTTGTGGCCTACAGCCAGGGTCACCCTGCAGATCATTGCCTACGCAACTGCACTAGTACTTTCTCAGTGACCCAGGAACATGGAAAAGCCCCTAGTTTAGCAGCTGCTGTAACAGCTGAACTGGACTTTTATGAACAATTCTGCTGCCAGGGAGGAAAGCAGTTCTACCCACAAAAAAGCAGTTCTGCCAAATGCTGTGTTCCTTTTCTCCCCCAGCCCACAAATGGACAGATCTCAGCAACACGTCTTGGTCACTGCACCAGAAGAGCACTCCTGTCAGCCAGAGAATTATGAACTCTCAGCTCCTTCCTTAAGGCTGCTGCCATGGACGACATCGCTCGCTTTCCTCTTCCCAGTGATTTTAAGAGTCCAGGGCTGAAAGGGCTCTAGAGACCACCCGGCCCTTCCCAAGTGACACGACAGACATGTTCCAGGTCGTCTTTTCCAATGTTTCTTCAATACTTCTGTTCCAAAGGGTTCTCCTAGCACCAAGCCTAAATTGCTACACATTAAGCTAATTGCGTCTTGCTTTTCCAACATCCCCTCATTATAATACCACTCTGAGGCATTAACAGGTTCCCAACAGAGACACTGAATAACAGCAAACAGGATCAATGCTCTGGCAGGGTCTGGCACAGCCTCCGCCCGTGACAGTCGCTGACAACTATCAGCGAGGAGTCTCCCGACCAGCGACACACTCAACTTTGCTGCTTCAAGCCTATCCTACCAGGGAATTAACCTGAGTGTCTCCCTCGGCTCAGATTTACCTGTATTGTCCTTATCGTAGGCCTTGAATGCGCTGATGAGGGCTGAAGTGTGAGCAAAGAGCTTTTCCCGCAAGGCTCGAAAAGCTGACTCCTCCACTCTGCTGATTCTGGAGGATGCAGAAAAGAGAGAAGCATATTAAGGACTTGCCATGAAGCACAAGAGAAGCTGCACTTTCCCAGTCCTCCGGCCTGTCCGTGCATTGCCCAGTCCCTTGCACAACTGCTTTGCACCACTACAGCTGCATCTCGATGCTCATGACAAGGCACTGCATGCCTGGAATCGATGCCTGCAGCAATTTGTGAAGTAACAAAGCAGAAGTGAACCTCAGCAAGGGTTGAAAGTTAATACTTGGCATTGAAAAGAGAAGCTGAAAAATCAACAGTCTGTGAAAAAGAGTCCCCTTCTCATCATGTAATGCTCCCTCCTCAACCCTTGAGCCTCCCTCAGTAATTTCTGCACAAAGCCTGAGTCTTCCTCTAGCAGTATGATTTAGTAAATCAAGCTGTGAAAGTTCAGCTCCAGAGTCAAACTTTCTCGAAGCTCCCAAAGTTTTCCCTTTCAGAATTTTGACTTAGTGAATACAGAGCAACCACAAAGCCTTGCCTTTGGGTCATAGTGAGCGTATGGGCCGTCTTGTTCGCTTGGTACTGAACAAAATGGGGAATGAGGTCGGGTCCCAGCTTCACATAGGCTCCCCTGTTGCTGCCAATCTCATAGTAGTTTGAGGCTGAAAATATGGTAAGCACCTAACGCCCAAAAAAGAGAGGCATTTACAGTCAGTACATACATCCTCTTATTATATATACATGTATCAGTGAAAGCAACACAACTGATCCCATCTGGAGTCAACAGACTGTGAAAGCAGCATGTTTTACATGGAATAGGAAGAGTGAGGCAGCAGCTGGCCTGGGAGCCTTAGAGGTGCAAGTTCCTTGAGGGCGGCACTGGTCTCACGTGGATCTGGCCACACGCTGGGCTTCTGCAATTTCACTGTACCTCTCCCGACAATCTTCCACTCTCCACTGCAGTGAGCAGAGTCAAAAGTGCCCCTGTTGAAGTCACTGAAGTGACCGTGAATCTTCTGAGAGCAAAACTTTGCTGCAGCAGCTTGGTAACACCAACTTTTGTACATCATCTTCAGAAAGAGCTACATTAAGGGGTCAGTGGCACAAATGGGTTCAGACCTTTTCTCAGCTATCACACACAAGGATGTGCTTTGCCTGCACAACAAATGCTCCCAACAGAGTAGGTGCCTCCAGACTGTCCTGACCCAAGACCTTGGCTGGCAACACACTTCAGTAACTCCCGATAAGGCTGTTCAATGATTTTGTACGTACTTAACAAAGCCCCGTTGGAAGAAATGCAGAGCTGAGAGAAGCCACCACAGAATCCCCACCCTGGCAGGATGGAAACCCAAGTATCCTTTCACGCCATCCCCCTCACCGACCTTCCGGTTGTGGCAGAACTCGTAGCCTTCTTGCTTGCACTCATGGGAGCGGATGAGGAACTGCAAGTTGTACTTCTCAAGGATCTTCCCTGTCACATCAGGCCCAAAGTAGCAGCCACCACCTCGCACTGTATTTACTCTGCAACCCTCCTGAGGGATGGGGTCACTCCAGAGAATGTCTAAAATCTGAAACAATTGGAAAAGTTCACTGAATAAAGTATACCCAGCAGATAACATCCATCAAAGTTTACTAAGCAAATACAGCTCTATCTCTGAATCCCTCCCTGGGCTGCTGCTATTACCATAGTGCAGGGAAACAGAGACATTTCCTGCATCCCAGCTGAACCACCATACTCTCTGCCGGACTGTCAGAGGCCCGGTCCACCACAGAGGTGACAATATTGTTCGCCTGGAGCTATAGGCACACCCAAAGTGCCTGAGGGAAGAGGGGTGTCCATAAATCAGGCCTGATGATAGAAACTTTCCCTTTGCTGCCTCTAAGATTTCAGAGCCTTGCCTGTCCCCCTCCATCCCAAACCAGGTCCCGGGGCAAGAACACCCAGCAGATCCTGAGGCCGTGAGCCGGCTTAGTATTAAACTCCTTTGCTCTCTAGCCAGGACATTATGCAGCCTCCAGAAATGTAAGTAAGTGCTGACTCAGTAGCCACTATTTGGATTAAAGTTTAATCTCTTTAACCCTGACCTCAATATATAGCTTTATGCTGATAAGGTGTGCAATTGCCAGGATGTCATATGTAACGTGAAGTAACAATGGTTTCAGAGTGCACAGAAGGGGCTTACAGACAGACTGGTCTAACACAATCAGGAAACCAAGTTCCCAAGCTCTGACCTGCCTAGCAATCTACTTTAAGTGCAGCCCAGCTAAAACCACAAGTTCAGTCTGCTCTTAGTACCCAAGATCACCACTCACTCATCAGCGAATGACGTGCTTGTTCATTACCTACAGAGCTGACTTCAGCTAGATAAGCCATATAACCACTGGGCTCTACCATCAGTCTTGTCTATTATTTCTCTCCCCCGCATTGAAGCAAGAAAACCTGTTGCGCCACTCTATGCCTAAGCAGCAATTTTATTTGTACAACAACGGATGAGTGCTGTGCTAGGGGCAAATGCTGGGACAGAGCCTTGAGCACAGAAAGCCAAAAGCCCAGTGAAGAGGCTGACTCGCAAGGCTGGGAGAAAGGCGCCAGCAGAACGGCAGCTAGCCCCAGTCTTGCACACAGCCTATGTTCTCCTACATGACTCTCATGCACAGCTCTTTGATTGCTAGGGAACCATGCCACAGGATGGGCTGGATGTAGTGCAGATATCTCATGAAACATCCCCAAGCAGCAGAGATCAATCACGAGCTCACAGTACAGCCCTTCCTGACGACTTACCACTGAATGATCAAAGCCATGCTGTCTCGGTTACAGAGCAGTAGGTGCAAAATAGCACAAACCCCATTAGCCTGCCCGCTGGCACTTCAATGCTTGAGTTGCTCCTTAACTCCACTATACAAAGCTGCAAAAATCTCTCTGCAGAGGGGTCTGTGCAGTAAGCCACGTATTTTATACTGAGATTCCTCATAACAGAGAGCAAACCTGCAGGAGGCACCCACAGTCCACGGAGCTCAGGGCCCTGCTTAGACTACTCACCTGCTTATACTCGTCCTGGTGAGTCCAGCACGGCCCATCCGAGTCTGTCAAGGAGACCACGCTGGAGTAGGTGAGCTCCTCCGACTCCGACTCACTGATGTCCACCAGCCGGCGGCACCACTCGATTTGCTCCTGTACTGTCTGCCGGACCCACTTGGAAAACTCCAGCCTGTTGGCCACGCTGGGAGCCTGGGCTGGCCGGGGCTGTAGAGATAAACTGGGGGCTGCCTCATTCCCTGCTGGGTCAGCCTCTACTTTGCTCTCCCCATTTAATTCCTGTAATTCCACATTTCTATTCGACTCCTTTCTTCTCTTCCCTCTTAATACAGAAACAAACTGAAAGAGGAAAGAGAGGAAAGAGAGAAAAGAGAGCTGGTCACACCGCTTGGAAGCCTGCATCTCCAGCTCTAACATCTTCCATTGGCAGATCATCAAGTGACCCAAGCCTCTGAGCCTCAATCTTTGCTGCCATCAAATGCTGATTAATTGTGGGAGACTACTAGTGCCATCCTCTCGGATGTGCCATTCTTGGTTTACAGCTGGGGTCCTACATCCATCCTGACTACAGCTCTGTCTCTTCTTCATTGACTTTATGCTGCTCAGACATTTCACAAAAGGTAGAGTACTTGGATTTAATCTGCAGTGCGAAATGGGTGGCAGAATGAGGGAAGGACTAATGACTACTGCAGTGCTTGTCATTACATTCGGAGAAGGGAAGTAGTATTTCTCAACTAGAAAGTGAGGCAGAGACAAGTTAAATGACTTATCAAAATCCTTCTGGAAATCTAGGGGAAAAACAGGCTAAGGAACTGTGGGCCAAAGTCTCATCATCTCTGTGTTTTTACACTCAGCACTAGCACATCTTATTTACCCATGCCATTACCCCCACTTCCCTGGCTACGATCCTTACATCTTCCAGAAGCCAAGAATGCTTCTTCCCTTCACACCTCCTGCACACACACTATTAAACCAAAGCGATCCACTCCAAGCCTGTGACTAAACACAGTTTTTCTGGGAAGACCATCCTTTAGATTTGTCTCATCAACAGCCAAGTTGACATGTAGAAATAAGCTCCTCACCACAAATCAGCAACACTGCTGTTTCTTGCAATATCTAGGTAATAAAACCTACTTTGTTCCTTTGAATTTTCTCAAGCATGTCCAGGTCAGTGGTGTCAGAGATGCCCCCGTGTATAATGAGGACTTTCTGATCAATCAGGGTGGCCAGGGGCAGCCAGCAGAAGACATTCTGAATCATCTTCAAGATTTTCTTCCCATGCACCTAGAAGGACAGGTCAGAAAGGAAAAGATGAAGCATCAAGCCTTCAAAGTCCACATCTCACGTGGTAAAGGAGACACAAACATATGCCTACCTTGTATTTCTGCATTACTTCCTTGGTGAAACCATAACTAAAGGAACAGGAGAGAGGAAGTTCAGTGGGATTTCACGGTGACACCCTTGACATCGCGATCAGCCCCGCACAGAACCCATACCGTAAGTTGACCATGTGGTCCTCATGGTTCCCACGGTTGAGATGAACCTCCTTCGGATAGATCAAGAGGAAGGTAAAGAGGACAATGAGGATCTCGAGGGACTGTTTGCCTCTGTCTACAAAGTCCCCATTGAACACGTAGGACTTGGAAGGGGAAGGAAGGCCATTCTGTAAAAGCAAGGAACAGGCAGATGTTACAAGAGAGGCCTCCCCATGATCGCCATATACCTCCCCCCCGCAGCTGCGCATTCTCTCACTCCTGTCCCAAGTTACCTTATACAATAGACCCTGACTCTTATTTTTATCCTGTAGGGTCCCAGTGGCAAATGCACTGAAAAGTGAAAGCTGGCAGTCAGGAAGGGTTGCCGTTGGTATCAGCGCTTACAAAAATGTCCACTGGCACTTCCCAAATGTACATGTATATCAGATTTCAAAGTCCGCAAGAGAATAAGCTGCTGCTTTGTGAAGACATTTAAAACCAATCAAATTGACCTGAAGAATCACACGACACGCGAAGGGCCCGGTTTTGCAAACGCTTCTCAGCATGACCCCTCTCACAATGCCTGGCCAGCCTCCCTCTCCAAATAAGGTGCCTACCTTATAAAATATGAGGAACAAGTCATCCAGCTGGCCGTGCAAGTCTCCTAACAAGCACAAAAAGACAAGTCACACTATGTTTACCTTTAACTTAAAAAGACACCAATAAATAACTTCCTGTGAAGTATCTCCTCTATAAATCAATGACCACTGAAATATTTTCAGAAGTTTAAGGTACAAGTTCCCTTACACTGAGGCTATGTGCCCGAAGGAAAAGGACATGATATAAAGGCTTGAGCTGAAGCCTGAGAAGGACAGCAAAAAGCCTACACTAGCTTCTGAAGACTCTGATTCAGAAGCTTTGTTCATTTATCTCTTAGGATGACACAACATGACAGAAAACACTTTTTGACTTTGATCATTACATGGGAGAAAGCTTTGTATACAAAATAATAATCAAACTAAATTAACATTTAAAGTGATATTGGAGAGAGAGGTTTGTTCTCCAGAAGCTGACTGCATGCAAAAGTCTATGCTAAATACACATTTTTCAGAAATATCTCAAAGTTTAAACATTAGTCCTATTTTCCTAGTAGGAAAATAATGGTGAAAAGCTTTTACATTTACTTGATAGGATGCAAAGACGTGTTAGTATTCTGGATCTGAATGCATATGCTGCTGCTAATGAAGACTCAGCCAAAAACAGCTCCAGGACTTTGTTGTTTAAATAATCCCAGGCCACAAAACAGGACAGAAAATGACTGAGTTTTGAGGCCAGTCCTGGACTGGGTGCAGTTTCTGTGGTTTGGTAAAAGGACTCCAAGGTTGGGGTGACAGAACAAACACAAATTTGAATCCAATTGAAAAATTCTTTAAAACTTTGCTGTAATGTGTAACAATTTTAAGAGCCACAGGCCGTCATTATCACCCTTCATCTTCCCTTACACAAATGTATGTCCTTATCTTTTCT
>JAOBAS010000007.1:7847356-7872150 GCA_025311575.1 Elanoides forficatus | reverse complement strand
CCCCCCAGTTATAAGTGAGAGACTAAATATAAATAAAGTAGATACCCTAGAGCACAGTTCACTAAAGATGGATTCTCTCACTCCAGAAATGGGCTCTGCAAAGCCCTGGTCACCAGGGATCACTGAAAAAAGGCAGATTTCTAGTACTGCTCTTAAAAAAAACATACTGAGCTTTTAGTCCCCCTTCCAGCTCCTAAAGAGCAGGAATTGCCCCACATCCCTCGCACAGCTCTGACAGTCTCCAGACAATTCACTCCCTATCCAAATTCCTGATGCCATCACTCTTTAGACTCTCTTGGCCCCCTTTGCCATCCTAAAGAACCAGCACTGGGCAAAGAATCAATACAGTGGGCAACCTTCTGAGCTGCTGGTGCCACATCTACAAACAGCACATAGAAACTTACTGTCTTTACTGCTGCTTGGAGTGAAGTGGTCCATAAGGTAGCTGAAGAAGTTGTGAAGCTGCAAGAATAGAGAGAACCCATCATCATTCACCCTGGAATGAAATTCTGCAGAGTGGCAGCTTAACATGATTCTTCTTTCTGGAAGTATTATCTATGTCCTTCTCATACTATACCAATTCTAGTTTTGAACATCTTGTGATGAAGTAAAAAAAGTAGTTTTATCTTCAGCCATACAGGCAGAAGTACACCTGTAAGTCCTCCCTCTCCCTGCCTGACAGCAATGCAACCATATAAGAGAATATTAATTGAAGTTAAAGTATAATAAACCAACTAGGCTTGCCTATTGCGTCCGGACTCAGGAAAAACAATGTTAAATGGTCCTTATGGCTTTCTCTCTAGACTCATTACTTAGGGTTTCATCAGACATAAGCAGGCAGGAAATCGATAGGCTAAAAATGGGCAGGAAACCCAGTCTTTGGCCCACTGGAGCACTTAGAGGATTACCAGCCAGTAGCCAGAAACGAGTGAGTCTGTGGCACAGAAACCACCCTTCTATGTATTTTCCTACATACTCTTTTCCATGGCACCTTACCTTGATCTGATCCTGCTCGCAAGCGTACTCTATGGATTGAAAGATTCTCCAGGTGCAACGTCGGCGCATTTCCAGCCGAGCAACATAGCGCCGATACCACTGTTGGATCAAGACGGCTGCCTTGAAAGCTAGGGACAAAACCAGGACAAACCTGCTGAGCTGCAGTGGCTGCAGCTGAGGTACCCTGCTACCTCTCCTCTCCCAACCCTGAAAATTGAAGAGCGACCTTCTTTTTCAGGAGCAAGTTTTCAGGAAAGGTGTTCTGATGCCTAAATACTAAGGATAACAAAACACCTGCTTCTTTTCACCATATTGCAATAGGTTGATCCGACCCTGCCTGACCAGAGACCTCTCAAGCACTTCTAACCATCACTGCTGGCTCCTCAGCACCAGAGTTAACAACAACCTATTAGGGCCTAAAGATCCAAACACGTTCTTCAGTATTAATAGACAATTTTCTTCCTTTCTATCTACCTTGATCATTTTCCTGTCCATCTTACAGTCTAGGTACTGGGGCTTCAGGAAACCAGAGATATGACCGAGGCCACATGAGGAGTTGGGGTAAAACGAGACTCCAAGTCCCCCTCCAGAGCCTTAAAAATATGGGGTTTGTCTACCTTCCTTGAATCCAAACAAATATCTCAGCTTTTGCAGTTCTGGACAAACTTCAGAATGGATCTATTCTAGCATAAATGTTAACATACCATTATTTTGGAATAAAATAAAGACAAAATCAACACCCACAGCAAAAAGAGGGAGACAGATCTTTGGCCACTTAATGACACAGAAGGAACAAAATGCCAGGAATTTCCAGGTGCTGGGTCGTTGTTCAATCCACAGCCAGAACTGGTACCAGGCTCTTCCCTCCAAATGATGCTTGTTTGCCCTGATCTTTAAAACATAACCATTCCTCTGCATTTCCCCAGTTCCAGTATTTTTCATTAAAAGATTATTTCAGATGGGTGCGTGCATATTTAAAGTGAAGTACATTGGTGCAATTTCCCATTTCCTTTTTCAAGTTCTGTCACAGAACTTTATGTGCCTCTAGAAACAATTTCATCCTCCTTAGCTGGTCTTGACCCCATTTGGACCGCCTGGTTACTTTATGGCACCTTGCCAACCACCTCTCCTACTTGGCATCTCTCTTTTGATTACGCTCTGTGTCCCTTCCTGTTCGTTTCTGGAGCCCTACCCTAGAGCCCTATGCTTAGAACATTTTCTAACAATGCTTCTCTGTGTCATCTTTAGCAGAGGGAGGGAGGGATGACTGCTTTGTCTACAGGCTGGCCCCAAAATCAAATGGAGATGACAGTTACAGAGTTAGCCCTGCTGCAGAAGCTCATATTCCCTTGGCATCTGGTTTGTGAGAGAGCACTACGGCATTCACTAAAGCAGGGAGAGCAATGGGGTGCGGGGGGTGGAAAAGCTTTATAAAAAAAAGGAAGTCCCCCACCCTTACCCCAAAGGTTGCTAAGTGCTGGCAAGAGACGAAGAGATCACATTAATTCGATTAGCTTGCATTAATTATGTAACATAAACCACCCTTCGTGTACTTCAGCAGGAAACATTGACCTTTACCTAAATAAGATATCCTGATGCCTTATGTACTGAAAAGAATAATCCTTCTAAATTATGTTACTATTACAGCACTAGGAGCTGCAGAGCACAAAAAGGGAAGAGCTGTTGCTGTTGTGCAGCTGGGGAACCGAGTCACGGTGAAGTCATGGGCAAGAAGGTAAGACTTGGCTAGCCTTAATTCAAGAACAACTTAAGTATTCTTTGCCTGAGCCTTATATCTTGTTGAAAAAAATGCTTACTGATCTGCTGGGCCATGAAAAAATAAAGAAGGCTGACTTTTTCCCCTGCAGTTTGGTGCTCCTCATGCTACCTCTTCAAGCCTCCTTTATTACAGACCCAACACTAGCTGCCTTACTCCCTGTACAGTAATTTGGCTGGCATGTAACCAGAATCACAGTCACAATCACTCTCTAAAATAATCAACTTCTAAATATCCTGCATTCTGTTAGCAGTGGATAAATGTCCAATTACTACAGTAAGGGTCAGATGTATTTCAACTGAATCCCAAGCAGAAATTCATAGTTACAACTCCACATATACTGATGAAAACTAGATCCTTTGAAACATTAAAAATAAAATCTATGAAAGACTTGTTATCAAGCGCACAGAGAGCATATATACCCCCATCTACAGCATTTTAAGCTCCAGATGGGCAAGGCATTGGTTTTTTACACTACTTTTACAGAGACTGACTCTGCAACTGAAAAAGCCAGGTATTCTAATTTACCAGCTTACCTGGGTGAGTTTCATCTGGCAGTGTTTGTACTAGTTTAGAAAAAAATAATAAAAAAGGAAAAGAAAGATATTTATCTGCATTTTATGAGGATCCAAGCAGTAAACTGAATCATACATCACCACGTAAGCTACTGAAAACATGCCAAAGTGGCAGCACTCAGACTAAAATATGGCTGTTCACGCTAGCAGCATAGTTGACACATCAACTTACACGGAGTCTGCACCCTCTCCTGGGTTCCGCATCCCCTTCTTCGCTCAAGTGCAGGGCTGGTTTAACAGAGCTCTCCTGGCTACACTTTCCATCGGGAACAGCCTCTGGGCCTTGTACAAGGCGGACAGGACACGGCCTGGCGCATTATACTTGGGTGGACAATCCAAATTAGCTCCAGATCAGCAGATCTGAAGGATTTTGAGAACCAAATTCAAGGAATTCAGACAGATTTTACTCTCATGGGAAACTGTTGATGAGGTAGAAGATCTAATGCAGAGTTTCAAGTAACTAACTAGTTTTATGTTACACTTCGTTTGTTATAGGCAAGCCATTATCATAAAATAGCCCTGAACTTTGCGGGGAAGTCCATGGTTCTCTGGTGCTATAGGCAATAGATAAGTCTAACTTACTTTAAAAAAAGGTGGGAGTTTTTCAACAAGGAAAAATTACAAACAAAAAAAGCTGAGTCACAATGGTATCCCTGCTTTCCTCACTTCTAAATGCAATCACTATTTTTCCTTTCAAAGCACTTGCAAACAGTTTGCACCATACTGCTGTTCTGCCAATGCTGATGACTGAACGATTCAAACAACAAAGTAATCTGTTTACTTTTTTACGCTTCCTTATGTGTAAAGTCTCACTCATAAACTCCCTTTGTTCCATAGCAGACCTAAGCACACACCCAAAAAATTGATACTATTGTACTAAGGTTTTCATAAAAATAAATCATTACAGCTTCGAGAGCCATAAAAAAGTCTAGATTATTAGCAGAGATTAAAAGCATTGCACTGACGTAATTAGTAAAAAAGCACACTTCTTGCTCTTCAGCTTTTCTTAGCCACACCATCTTACCTTCTGTAGAACCAGGTATATTTGGCTTTGCTAATGCTTCTGCTTTATCAGTCCTGCACCGCTAACATGGTCTTTAAAAACGGAGTACACCAGAAGCAGCAGAGTGATACCATCTATCATCTCGCTGTCAGCACGTGACAACACACGCATTAGCCAGCAATTGATTAATCCATCAGATGTTAGTTCTAACAAACAGAATTGCTTTTTGCTGCTTCATTCCTGGTCAGGTTTTGGTTGAATTTAATCTAATCCTGGTCTAAACAGCTGTTATTTTCTCAAGCCTGTGGGTCTTCTGCCTGACAGCTGAGACTCCTTGTCACAGGATACTGAAAGACATAACCTCGCCTCAATGCTATGAAGAAAACCAGGTAACTCAGAAAAGAAACACATCCACTGCAACCTCCCAAGGCCATGTGTAGGAGCAGACAGGAAAAGATTACTTTTCAAAGAATCACTCACCATTTTCAGACTTCTGCAGGGAGTACTTGTAGTTGGTGTTTACAGAACTACCAGATCCCATGTTCTCCAACCAATGCTCCTAGAACGTTGCAGACCAGCCCGTTATCACCAAAACCGCGAAAGAGATGCGGGAAAGACCATTCGATCAGAATCAAAACAGCTGCAACATGTCCCACAGTGCTGAGAATCTATAATTAAATACATTAATGCTTATTAAGATCAACGAGCAGATGGCCTGTCTTGTGCCCAGATACATCTTCTACTACCAGGTTTTTCCAGGTACTTTGTTGTCTTCTAGACAATCTGAGGTGAGGATTGCTGTCTTACTGTTTCAAATTTCAAGTCAGCTATATGAATAGGAATCTTTTCAGCACCTTTCATAATTGTACAAAAATAGCAGAGATTGCCTATCTAGGTACTCTGATTGCATGGTAGATGCATAAATCAGGCATTCATGTACTCTCACAGTACCTCACATGCCTAATTTTAGGCTCCTAAACTCTTAGCAATATGGCAGTCTTTGACCTGAACCTTCATTTCAGATGCTACAATAAAATAATCCTGATTGCGTTCTGTGAGCAGACTACATGTCCGAATCCTCATGCTACCTCCCCGCTTCCTCATGCACAGCCAAAGCACCTAGATGAAGGTGCTAAAATACTACTGCATGTGAGAGGCATTTGTACACTGTACAGAAAAAAAGAAAAAAGTTTTTCAATACTGATCAGGAACCATAAAAGTCATTAAGATGATTTCATTAACAATCAGTATATGCAAACAAATATTCATGCATATAGCCATCTGTGAACGATAACTCTCATTATGGGGGATGAGCACACAAATGGTATTTAGATCTATTTGCAGTGCCACAGCTAGAGGGGAGATAAGTCTAAAATAACAATTAGCTATCATAAGAAAATAATCAGCTTTGTTAAATGCTGCTTTCCTTCACCTTGTGGATCTGCTTGAGTGTGGGAGCATAGTATACCATTAAATGCCCAGATCTTGGCCAGTATAAGAGGACAGGACAGCCAGAATTTTGTAACCTCACTGCTGCAGAAAGCTCTGGTCAGAGCAAACGGATCCTATCTCAAGATGAGGTCAAATTCTGAAATCTCTCACTTTTAGGACAACCAGAATGTCGTTCACAGTCGGACATGTTTCCTCTGGAAAAAAACCAAAACAATCACGTACTACTGCCAAAGCGGTCCCAGGCTGCATCGCATAAGAATTATACAGATTCTTATTCTAACCCAGAACTGGGGGAGGAGAAATCTGAGAAAGGGAGGGAATGGAAGGAAATAAACATCTGTAAAAATTTTTAAGCCTGGTCCTAGCAGGAGACCACAGCTCAAAGGATTTTGAAGGGTCAGGACGGCATGACTACAGAAGCAGTTCTCCCCAGCAGAGGGAAAAGTCCTCCTTTTCTCGCTTCCCGCAATCCTTTTGCCTCCTTCAGTCTCTTTCCACCTAACCCACGTCTTTACTCTCAAAATAGCTACACATCTGCACAAATGCTAATTGAAGGAACACGTCCGGTATTGTATAAGGTGCATGTGTGCAGTGTTTGCTCCGGAAGATGAACTGTGCTAAACAACATTTCAGCATGGAAAGTTTGTAAGGCAGGTGAAATGCTGAAATTCTTTACCTTGCCTAGGATGCCAAATTGCACAATGGCATCTTCGCAATAACTGGGTGACGCAACAGGAGGATATGCAGCAATGCTCTCAACAAAATACCGATCGCTCTAGTTTTATTCGAACAACATTATTTCATAACATTGTCAAAAATGGCCTGAAATCACTGCTGAATTATGCCCAGTTATATCCAGTGCTTTATGGCCTTTGTGCTTAAATAATGCAGGTACTCTGACAACTTTTCAGATTTTTAACTACTCAAATGGACAATTGCACACAAAAATCAGAATCCCTAGCATTTAAGGCTCTTATTTGAAACCTCCTGTACAAGGCAAATCCCATTTCAGGAAAAACAAATTTTCAAGCTCAGAATTTCTGAGTGTAGCCTTCTAACTCCCATCTGGCTATCCAAACAAAAATTTCTTTTCAAAGACACAGATCTGAAGATTTCAGCAAGTATTACTTATCCAGAAAAGCAGTGATGTGAATGATTCACTCTGTATCAGGACCTTGCTTTAGAAACAATCCTCCCCAAGCACCTCTACTTACTGCATCCTGGTATAACCTCTCAGAGGATTCTGAAACACCGTGACGCAGGTTCCTTTCAGATAAAATGACACCAGAAGACACATTCCAGCTACTAATGGGAGTTCCGTCCACAGGACCAGATTCAAACCAGTCGCAAGAAAAAAAACCCTGAAACGTGGTTAGTGTAGACAACTGTTCCTCCACATTGGGGGTCAACACAGCCTGTGTGCCTAGACATATCTTCAGTGCTGCTTTGGAACCTGACAGTACCAGCTTCAAAGTAAGACGGATGCTTCAGCTTTTTGGAAGAGGTGAGTGCCTTTAAAGATACCCTTAAAAATGCAAATATGAGGGAAAAAAAAAATCCTTTTTCAGGAACTAGAACACTTCCAGATCACTTCTGAAAAATGGAGAACAAATTTGAAGCAAGCACTCAAGTACAGAGTTAGGTACTTTGCTTGCTTAGGATGCGTTCAGGGGTAGTGCCTATCTCTTTTGATAAAATGTGACCTTGGATTTGACAGCACTTTTGGAGACAGAATAAAACTTGTCCTCATTTCCTTCCTTCCCTGCAAAACAAACAAGCATTTGTTATTTGGAGAGCCTTACTTTAAACATAAATTTTGGCCATCCGTACTGAGGGATGGTATTAGAGAGCCCTAGGAGCACCTGCAGAGAGCAAGCACAGGCAACAGCACCTACCTATTTATCTTATCATGAATGATCTTGTTGACAGGCCTCTCCCAAGCAATTCTTGGAGCTGCAAACTTTTTCCTTCATTACCCTCACATTTTTCTGAGGGCCACAGCCTGAGCAAGGGAGTGCACAGCAGTAAACCAGAAACTCCGATGGAATCAAACCTGTTTCAAGGGTGGGAGGAGTGAGGAAGAAATAGAGCCAGTCCAACTGCTCAGCACCTCTCATCCTTCCTCATCCACCCAACAGTGACATGCACTCCTCCCCTTCCTAAATTCCTGTACCCAAGAGAAAGAAGAGAGGCCCACAACGACACAGCCTGGAAGACTTGATGAAGTTGAACAGTGGCATCATCTCAAATATAGGCTGTATTAAACAATCAGGTGAGACAAAATGATGCAGCTAGGAAATAGTCAGCTACAAACTGCTCCTTTCTCATCTTGCTCTTGGCCAGTGTTCCCGTCCAGTGGAGATGTTTACATTTTCTCTGGTGCAGCTAGAAGGCCTCTAAAACAGCCTTTCCTCACGCCTTCTGAGAAGATGCAATACATCCATATGAGGCTCTCCTCTGGTACGCACCGCTGCATAGAGCATCTGCTAGCAAACACGTATGCTCTAAATAAAGCAAGTTGATAAAACCCGCTGTATGCACTTACGCCAGGGCAGAACTAAACCACCACCAAAAAAAGCGTGGACTCAAGAACCACACATGCACATCGACAACTAACAGAACAACAAAGCTCAGTGCCTCAGTAGAAGACCACAGACACACAGGCAAGGTGCACGTGCCCTGTTCCACTGGAGATAGCGTTCTAAAGGCAGAGAAACATGTAACAGCCACACTCCACATACACCTCCCAAGCCCATGGATAATGTACTCGGTTTTGCGACACTTAAAACACAAGCTGTCGATTTGTTTAATACTACCCGACAATACCACATAAAACTCATTAAAGGAAAACTTGCACAAATCCATTTGTGTCAACCTCACCAAAACAAGAACAAGAAAAGCCTAGGTAAATTTCCTGGCTTACCATAAATATTATTTTAACTCCTTCAAAACCAAAGCAAGTGACAGCATTTTTAATCAAATCCTACACACTCTGTCACATCACTGAGCTCGTCCACATTACAGATCTGTACAGACTTTGGTGATCTGCCCACATGAATTGAAGGCTGCCTGCAAGGAATGCTGAAGTGAACGTGAAGCTAACTCAGGGCTCCTAGGAAAGATGACACACTTCACGTGTTATGTGCACAACTGAATCCCCACTAACTTGACAATTTTATAGACATTCGAACAACTGAGGGAAGAGATGAGCATAATATAGAAGGCAATGAGAGAATACAACAGACTTTCTGAAAGTTTACTAGGAAAAAAACTGAAAAAGAGATGTCGGAGTGGAACAGAAATTTGAAGTTCTGCTAAAGGAAAAAAAGCAATAGTTTAAGAACTACACATAAATTAAAAAAAAAAAAAAAAATCAAATACTTCTCCCAAGAATAAAAATGGTAGGTAGTGCTAGGGAAAGTGATGATCCTGCCTTGCCCTCCTAGAGTAAATACCTATGTATATCCCACGTGTACATCAGACTCAGCACGTCTCATAGCTGGAAATGAGATGGTGAAGCTTGTTTTATTTTACACATGCACTGACCTCTGCACCTGCACAGTTACTGCAGTGCCAAAAAGGTGAATTTCAGAGAGAAAACTCGCAACTGCAGTTTTATACAGCTTGACATACGAAAAGGATATTTTACCTCAAACTCTGGGTGTAGAGTAACTACTTCTGAACACAACACATTGCTACAGAGAAATAAAAAGGAAAATGCAACTTACCTTGCCACCAATTTCTAACATGGATTTATTAACATAAAGACAACAGAAGCTCTCCACTTGTTAAATTTTTGTTGCTATTCAGTACCCAAAGTGATCAATAATCTCTGCAGTTAGTTGCTCGATAACAGGTTCAGAAACTCCTCCTCAGAATCTAAATAATCAAGTAAGCTGTTCCCTTGGGCACGCAGCAGAAAGTGCCATGTCTTTCAGCACCTGCAGTATAGAATGCGTGTGCTGTTCTGCAGCAAGTGTAGACCCTTCGATACATTTACTGCACAGTTGTTTTGAGCAGCCTTAAGAATCCTCTCCCATGTGATGCTTAATAAAGGCTACAAGATCTGAAATGGATTAGGATTACTGAAGAGGATTATGAATGAGAAATACAGTACCTTGGCCTCTCTCATGCTAAGAGTTGGTGCTTATGCACTTTCAAGTTGCCTTTTGCTAAATGGAAACTTCTGGAGGAAAAAGAATTAAAGGTTTCGCCCGTTCCCTATGTTGGGCAGAAAAATCTTCTGGGCTTTGTAACTAGAGAACCTGTACTGCAGAAACAAAAGGATGGAAGAAGCAACGATAATGTATTTAACTTAGTTCTATTTAATTACTTAACAATTCTAAGTCACGAATCTGACTGGGCTTGAGAAAGCAGAAAAGCTATTTTACTTCACAGTCTCTAAAAAGTGGACACACAAAGATGAAATCTCAAACAGAAGGACCATCAGCAAGCAATTCAAATAACTACAAATTACCCTCTTTTTTTAAAAAACAAGATCCCACAAAACACCCAAACCCTCCAAAAAAACAATCACTGCAACATTTTAATGTTTCCAGCATTAAGATGGTTTTATTTAAAGTATTAACAATCCTGTCTCTCTGCATTTTTATCAACTTTAAAATCTTACACAAAAGCAGCTCAACACGTTTCACAGGTTAAATCATCTAGTTTATAAGACGTGTCATTTACCACTTTCTTAGCATTTGTATTTTAGTTTGTCATTAAACTAAGACCATTATGTAATCTATCCTTTTGGTTAGCAAAAAAAGTATTCAAGCTGGCATAAAGGCTTTATTTTGTTGGCAATCAGGATGTCTGAACGTTTATAAACAGATGAAATGCAAGGTTTTAAGAAAATAATTTAAAAGAAAAAAAGCAAAACAAAATAAAATCAGACTTCCTTAAATCTAGTTTCCTTTCTTGTTTAAATCTCAGAAAACCCCACATTTCCATAATCTGCTCTGTGGCTGGGCCTGAGCAAGTTCTGAACAGCTGATGAGACACAAAAACAACAGTAGACAATTGTTTCCTGCATATTTATGGATACCAAGTATTTATACACTCCAGATCCGTTTGTACACATTGAAACAAATACATTTCATTGAATTTATATACCACTGAGAGCCTGGGTACACCACTGCCAGAAGATAATCAGCCTAACGCTGCCAAGGTCAAGGCGACTATGCGATTTTACATCTGTAAGGATCCTTTTGTCTTTACTTGTGAGTGGCTGTTACTTAAAGAAAACCTGCTGGCATCAAGAGTCAGTCCCTGCTCTGTGAATTAAAGCAATGTCATTCTGAAATCTCAAGGATATTGTGACCGCTGTTATTTACATCTTCCTCCCGGAACACTCCGTTTTTCAAATTTATCTTTCTGGCATATGACTGCTAACATCATTGTACAAACTGGGTCAAGGCAAAGCTTGCAGCACGTTTATCCAGGCAGTAGTAGAGGATGCAGGTAAGTAGGTTATTAACACTTAGCCAGACTCAGCGCAAGGAGATAAAGGGCCCTCATCTCCAGAAAGCTCTCTCAGGAACAGTTTGCATAACTGGTGCACAAATACTGGAGGTGACATTGCACGTATTGTGAAGTGGTGCTCTGACCTAACACTCTGATCACACCTTCTTCTCTCAGATAAAATTCTCACTGGCATTAGCAGGAATTTTGTCCAGTGGAGAATGGGACCTCTAACCTTTACGTGAAGGTATCCACTGGTCTCAACTCGTTAAACCCTTCAGTATTTCTGGGGTGCTCCCAAGAAGTGCCTGAATTCAACGTGCGGTCACAGCACAACCCGACAAACAGAAACCCCCACTCCTCAGCACTATAGAAATTAGTTGTAAACTTTCTATTGAAGGCAACTTTCAAACATAGAAAAGGAAAACCATCCCTTTTCTAATCTCACTGCTATCCCATCACAAGCTTCTCTCATCTGTTGGGGAAAAGGTCTGTATTATCACACCTCCTGATTTCTAATGAATAAAATCACCATAGTGTGTACAGCTATGCACGCAGCTAAGTGCTGCATCTGACCCTGCTAGGCTCATGATCACAAGACCCTCACAGATAAGGGAAGAGTATGATGACATTAGGAATAACACCACAGGTCTTCATAAATCAAGCAATCAGCTGCATATTTTTATTTACTTATACTCAGATCTACAGGCCATGCAAAATATATGAAATTTTTATTTATTAGTAGTCAGCACATAAGTACATTCAAATTGCACAACTCTTTCCAAAAACAGTAAAAGCAATTTTTAGCCATCAATATCTGCTAGAACATCAACAAAATTACAATAGAAATCAAAGTTCCATTACAGTTCATTAACAGTAGCATCTGCAACACTTCAAAGACTTAACAAGTTATTACTTCCTGAGTGGTTCACATAATTAATAAGCCAAAACAACTGTACTGCTCGTGAGAATGATTTTAAAAGCATGTGCCAGTCTTGGAAAGCTTCAGCTTTTCATTCATTTTGTCTGTTGAAATAAAAAGATAGATAAATAGATAAATAAGAGAGCACAGGTTTGTGTGGAGCTAAGAAACAAACAAACTCTTCAGAATCTCTAAAAGAAAGGAATTACTCCTGCTAAAATCAAATGTCCACTGTAACTGCTACAGATACAATACTAGTAGAGTTTAAAAACCTATTCAAACTGGAATGCAGCTTCTTGTGCTCCTGCCAAGACCAGGCAACCAGTGTTTCTTGGAATAAACATAACTTAATATCTTTCTCTGAACACACTAAAGCTACCACGTGAGGCATCTTGCGAGTTCAAGCACTTGGACTTTTTCTGCAAGTTCACAGGACAAAACCCTCAACGGATGCTAATGTTCAGTCGCCTGTGAGCGGCTGTGGCAAATTCAGCTTGATCTTTCTCGGTGCCAAGTGCACCAACCCCCAGTCCTGCTGGGATGCAGTTCACTCTGGTGGGGCTTCCTGTCATAGTCAACCACCTGGAGACATGCGAAACGTAACAGCTAAAATGTTCACACAGGGAGCCTCTACCTCTAGGTCTCAACAACACCCACCCCTTCCTCTCTGATAAAGCACTTTTCCTAAGATAATCTCCAAGAGTTCTGCAAACAAAGTCAATACTTAACTCTCTCTCTGAAACAACAAAGGAAGGTGTTTACCCAAGGTCAGTAAGCAAACCAAGGGGAGAATCAGGAATTCAGACTAGGTCACCTGAGTGCCACTGCAGTGCTTTGTCCCTCAATGACTCTTCAGCTGAAATTTTTATTTGAGTACAAGTAGCTAGGAGTACCAGCATGCTACTTACACCTCTTCACTTCACAGTTCTGATCCATGTCTGGTACTTATCCGGAAGTGCAGCGCTCATTACTGTGGTATACACTGTGTTACTGGTAGGGAAAGAGGACAAGTGAGTGAAGTGACATTCCACAGGCAAGACAATTAATTTATAAAACTAGCAAAGCAGCAGAACAATTTTTAGTGGAAACAAATGTTCTGCTTAGGTACAGAAGGATGAGAAAAAGTGGGAGAGACTGATAAAAATGAAGGCTGATGGCACCATTTCATTTTTTTTCCCCCCACTTAGTACAGCAAAGGAACTGTACTTCAACATCCATTTGATCACTGTATTAAAAAATTAGTATCGCTAATCTTAGCAGTCACACAGATATAATCTTCTCCTTTCCAAATTTCCTCACACTGGTAAGACAGAGGAGAGGAAGTCCTGGTACTAATTTTGAAGAAGCCATTACCAAGCTCTAATGAGAATGACTGATCTAGAGAACAAACTGAGCTCCACATAAAAGTTAAACAAAACAGGATGGCCTGCAAAGGTGCAATCTGTGCAACTGTAATGGTATACTGAAATAAATCTCTCAAAAATGCAGTAAATGGCACCTAAAAGCTACGTCCGCATTTACTATTTTTCTCCTTTTTACATGTCAAGGAGAGCTGCGTCAGAAACTCCAGAGAAAGCCAGTTTCAGTGTTAACACAAATCCAAAGGTTCCAAAAGTGAAAGGCACAAATGACTTGGCAGAAAAGTCTAGCTGCTCCTCTAAGCAGTCATTTGTTTCACTACTAGAAAGGAACTTCCCATTACCAGACTAAGCCTAATGAAGTGTAGTTTCTTGGCTAGAGTGGCAGACCAAAGAGGAAGAATGCTGTGGAAGTGAAAACAGAGCGCCACATGCACAAGCAGAAATCTAAGCTGGGAAACCGCAAGATATTCAGACAGATGCATAGGAAGATCCTAGGGAAGTTTGCGACTGACTTTCAAGTGGCCTGAGGCGTGGCGGGAGGCACTGATTAACGTCTCTGAATCTAATACTTACTTGTTTAAGACTGGCTTCACTGACAACACCTGTACAGAAAGTTTGAAGAGTTGTCATTTTGGTAAATGAAGAGGGAATTAAAAGGCTATTTAGAAACAGCAGTAGGATGAAGTTATGAAAAGGAACAATGCAAAGTCAAGGATTTCTCTTGCCCTTTTTTTTTTTTTTTAAGCATCAGACCTTTTTACAAAAATATTTTTAAAAAGCCCTCTGAAATATACAACATGTAAGTTCTCAAAACTAACTGGTAAATATCACCCGTCTCACACTTATCTGCCTGCTGTAATTGTGCTTGAAATAAGGAACTGCACCAAGACGACAATGATGGGATTCGCCTCTAGCACTTTACACTTGGATTGGCAGACTATTATGAAATGCCTATGCAAGGGAGTTCAGAAACATTTTAAGAAACTTATAAGTCTTAAGCTCGCCAAAGATGGTTGTGCAGCACACCTTTTTCAGCATGCCTTCCTTGCACAGCTTTTAAATCCCCAACAAAAAAGCAACTGCACTTCTGCTTTGAATTTAAAAGAAATACCTTAAAGAGCGTATCAAAATTGATGTTGTGCTGTCCAGTAGCATTGAGAGCTGTGATGGCTGCAGTTCTGCAGGAAAACAACGCAGCATCATTAAACGCACTTTACTGTTCCAAAGGCTACAAAGCACCCATGTGAACAACTTCTCACTAAATGCCTTTACATTGAAATGCTTGCTTTGGCCTAAAATAATCCAGAGTTCTGTGTGACTGAATCTAGTCTCACATTCCTGAAGCTGCTCTATTAATACACCATTAGTACAGACCAATAGGGAATCTGCCAACAGCGTTTTGCAAACTACACAGCCTAAAGATTGTATGATGTCTGCAAGCACCTTCCGAGTGCCATCAAATACTTTTTCACTGTGAAACTAAATCCTTTAACTTTCACTAAATTTTGCTTTATAAAGAAATTTTTTGTTCCTGCCTTATCCTTGCAATTTCTCATCTTTTATGCCATTCAATGCCACACAGACTTTCCTCTGGCATTTGTGAGTATCGCTCCTTACCTTATCTGTTCCCTTTTGAGTGGCATTACAGAAACTGAACAAGCTGCCTGCTCAATGAGCTAACACCTGCTCAGAGAAGAAAACACCCAAGTCTCTCAGCTTTTTCAAAATGAAAGTGTTAGCTCACCACAGAGCTTCAAACTATATTTACCTTCGATCGTCAAAAGGAGGAGGGGTAGTCCAATGGTCGTAGTTTGTCTCCACACGAAACCACCTATAACACAACACACAAACATAAAAGCAAACAAAAGGCGAATCATTAGGTAATTAATAAAGGCCAAGAATCAGCTTCTTTGTATTGCCAAAAGGAAAAAAACCTCCCTCAGAAGCCTCTTTCGTATGACTCCTGCAAGCCCAAGGGACCCTATTTTGATACACATAGTAGCCTTTACCATGAACCACTAAACACAAATGAAAAAGGAATGACCTCTGAATTCCTGCTGGCATCAGTGACAGAACTACTACTGACAACAATAAAAGCAAGATCAGACCTTTAAAGAGATGATCAGAGGAAAGATTATGGGTATGGTACGATGCAGCCCGCAGCATTCAGTTTGGAGTACACAGAGCCAAGAGGCCATCTGGCCGTTGCCAAGCCAGTACTTACTGCCTGACAGTATGCATTAAGTGCCATTTTTCACTGCAGGGCAACGATTTAGGATCTCCTTCATATATCAAGCTGCTGATTTCACAGAACTGATAGGAACAGTTATTTTTGAGCCTTCGAGCCTTCAACCCTTCTACCATATTGGGTCAAAACTAATTTGGAATTGCGGAATATACCGGTGCAATACTTGGCAGACAGACAAGAAAAGTCCTGAAGTCTTGTCTCCTTTGGAATCTAGCTAAAAAAAATAAACACATACAGATGTTTTTTCCACCCCTGACCCTCTGGACTGCCCCAACCTGAACAAGGTGGTGTGATTTCTTCTCAAAGAGAAGGAACTGGAGTTCCTTTCAGAGGCTTTCAAGCTTTCCCTATCTGGCTGTAAGCATTATGAAGAGATTCCCTGAATCTCTCAAGAAAGTTGTGTCACTAACCCTGCCCATCGCTCAGGAGGGAATATGAAAAAACAAAAAAAACCACCCATTTTTTTTCTACTTACGCTCCACTTAAAGGATCTAGAGGCCAGAGATCTGCTGGCCCTCTTCTATTCCTCGTTATGACCATGCCTTCTTTGGGTGATACACCTCCTACAATATAGTAAACTTCAGCAATGATGGGGATGCCAGCTAGTCTGAGAACAGCTGACTGAAAGTCCTCTGCTCTGCTCAGGGTCTAATGCAAAAAGGAGATTGCAGTGAAACAAAGATCACAGAGCATGGTCAAACACAAAAACATCTTAAAAAGAAGAAAAGGTCTGGCTTTTTCGAAAATGGCAACTGACTGTAAAGTGCTGCTTGAAAATACTTCTCTGAAAATAGTTTCCCCAACTGACTAGCATATGAACATGAAATGTGTATGACTAGTAAATGAAGTCATTAATCCCAGCTTTGCAAATATTCAGAGAAAACAGTAAATAGAAATACACATATACACACGTATGTATATACACATATGTATAAGATACAAAGTGAAAAAAGCTGAAAAATCTACCATTCAAAAGACAGAGACATGTCCATACTCTGCAAATTCAATCCTCAGCAAAGTCCTTCAATGTGAACAGTGGGATAGATGAAAGTGAATGAAAGGGGTGAAAAAAAAAAAACCACTCCGTGTCTTTGTCTTGCCAGTAGTTTAAGAAGATTTAGGTAACAATGGTGAATAAGGCAGAGGCATTGCTTACAGCAAGCCTGGCTTCTGCCATAACCAGGTGACTAATTTAGCATAATCTGACAGTCACCGCAGCCAATGAAGCTGCTATTTTCAGACATAGGGCCACAATCTATTGAAGTACATGTTCAAAAATGAATGCTGTGCAGGAACTAAAAACAAATGTGGAGAACAAGCATCGGACAAAATGGTTCAGAAAGACAGGAAAGCCCTGGAGAACAATTAATTATTTCCGACAGCAACACTGCAGCTAGTAGTTACATCTCAAACTCAAAAAATATGAACAGCAATGTCTCCAGTAGACATTCCAGTTCTGCATGGAGTTTACCTACAAACCATACTATTCACGTTTAATGTAATTCAAGAATCTGAAAAGCAGCAGACCTGTTTTATCTTAGTAGTACCCTAACACAGTATTCATAAAATGTGCCATACAAAATACCATTCTAACTCCTTCTGCTCACCAGTGAGCTCTGCATTTTTAATATGGTAATCTATCAAACATAGAGTAAAATAACCACTGGGTCAGATACTAACCATCTAAGAGTGCAGCTGCTTGAATTTGTTAAATTACAAATCATAGCTAGCTGAAATAGTCCCTAGGAAGGAAGTCTTTGCACAGCTTCCCAAAGACTTTTGGCATTGATTAGAGACTGCCCCCCTGAAGGACAGGAATTGCCTCTCATACACATCACACAATTTGGGGACAATACCGATCTCCTCTTATGAAATGCATTTACTTATCAATTTATTGAATTTTCTGTGAAATGACAAGTTGGAACATCAAATTTACTAGGAGTTTGTAAGTAAAAATGACATCACTGTGAAATACGAGAAAATAAGTCGGTGCACTTACGTCTCGGACAAGCCAGCTGACAGGGTAATTCCGAGTCAGAAAAGCAGCTATTGCATTTTCCCACCATCTACCACCCACTGGGGAAAAAAAAAAAAAGAAAAAAAAAAAGGGGGAACAGAAATTACTATACATGCATGTTATATAGGCTCTGTGAAATCTATCCTCCTGTCTTCTTTTCTTCTCCACATCCCATCTCTAGCTCTATAATCTTTCCCTTTACTGCATTACAAAAGAGCGGTGCGATAAATTCTTTAATTTTCTAACTATACCACAATCATAAAAACATCAAACTTAGGCAGCTTATACCAAACTGACAAAGCACACGCCACCTGAAAGCAGTCAGAGCCTCTGTACCATGTTGAGCTTATCAACACCGTTTAGAACGCTGAATGCTGACAGTGCTCCTTTTCTACTGTATTATTTTACTGATATCTATACATAAAATATGCAGGATGTGCTGCATAACCAGGCTAACATACCCTGGCAAGCCCTCGTTTTACAACATTTGTCTTTCAAATGCTCAGCTTTCTGCATCATTAGATTTGGATACTGAAGTACCACAGAAAGCTAAACCCTCAGTGAAACAGGGCAGCTACCTATCAGCATAAAATGTCACCATTTCAGGAGAAGGGCTAACAAAAAGCACAACAACCAGGTGAAATTCCAGACGAAATACAAATAGACAACATAATCCCAACTGAAGTTCAACCACAGCAGCTGGATTAACATCCCTGCTTTTCAGAAAGCATCTCAGACCTGTAATGACAGGAGTGATCATTAATTTAGCCTTTAGGTGTCTTCTGAAAGGTACAATGTTCCTGTGACCAATGCCATAAGAAGGTGCCATAAAATGGTAGGGAGTCTGAGGTACAGTGGACAATAAAGACGACACTGTTCAGCACTGTACAGAGAATACACAGTATCTCTCAAAACTTGCCAGCAATAGCAATTTCCATCAAAAACTATCACATTTCTCTCAGTAAGTGAGTATCTAGATAACTTGCTAGCTGCTCAGTTTTTAAACCGTTTTTATTCATAGCTGAATGATAAGTAATGAAGGGTCAAATGTAACTCTAACAGGCACTAGCACTTAGTAACACATATTTCCAAAAGGAATGGAGATCTATTCATATGATATAATATTCTACAGCTGTCAGCTCAAGTATTTGCATTCATCACCTCATTATTCACCTTACTGAAATATTACAACAACAGAAGTAATTACACAGAGATCATGAAACAGCTAAAAAAGAGGTAGTGATGGTGTTTCTGTGTTACTGGAGAAAATTAGGAGAACTAAGAAAAACAGAAAGTCAAGTTTAAAATTATTCATATGCCAAAACCAAAAAAGCCAGCAGAAACAATATGCTTGTCACTTGATAGACCTTCACCCTCATTTAAAGTCATCCCCCTTTCCACCCATAGTTCACATGCTCATTTCCCCAAATTTTTAGTTCACTTGTATGGTGACAGATAAAGCAGCAAACAGTCAGCAACAACTGATTTACAGGAGCACAGCATGTGTTGAGTGAATCACTATTCTCTCTAGTTAAAAAGTGACTGAAGTCGAGGCACTCAGGAGGATGACGGCATATCAGCTCCTGATGGACAAGAGGGGCCTGTCACACACAAAAGTTTACAGTACTTGGATCCTCTATCAGAAGCAGGAGAACAGAATGGGTTTGTGCACGGACTAAAACACCTCACCGTCGTCTCAGATGATCCTTATACTGAGGGTTGAAGCACACTGCTGAGAAACAGCAGGGAGAACAGGATGGCACTGTTTATGTCCCCAGATTGTGCCTGGTTCACAGACATAGGACTTTGGTCAGCAAGATTTTCTGAATCAAGCCTTCTGCAGACTCAATACACTTAAGACTTTATTTCCAAGCTGATGGTAGTATGAACTAAAAGCAGTTTGCATCTCTCGGTATCAGCCCAGGACACTCCGGTTTTGAAAGGATTAAATAACTACAATAGCATCAGAAGCAGGCTCTTAAAAATTTATGAGTGTAAACTATGGAAAGAATCTAGCAAATGCAACAAGGCAGCATTTACAAAGGAAAGAGGAATCAAAAGGTGCAGCTGCTCCACAGCAGAACCCCTACTCACAGAGATAATGAAAAAAAAATATATATCATTTATACAGTGAATAGTGTTTGCATAACATCTAAAAAAAATTTTGAAAGCAGAAGATTGTCTAATTAAAAGATTAAAAAGAAAACCTGCTTACCACAATCACAAGTGAAAAATAAACATTTATTTTAGATGTTGGTTCTAACTCGGACTACATTGTTTCCAGTTGTAACAAACAGCTAATAAACACAAGCAAAAAGTGTCTGCTGCTTAAACAAAAAAAGAAGAAAATAAAAAAGAGTGGGGGAAGGGACGCAAGAGGCAAACCCAAGCTCTGAGTTGAACATACCTATCAATATTTATGAAACTCAAGCCCTGATAGAAAAGGCAGTGACCCTTCCTCTGCCTTCCTGACTGTTACAAGCCCTTCTATTGTCCAGTTTTAGTTCTCACAGTGACATCTCTCAACTTTCCTCTACTACCAGATTTTTGCTCAGCTGCCTTTCCAGTATCTCCATGCATTCTCTCAAGTCCTACTGCCTTTCCCGTAGATCTTGCGTTTTGCTTCTTTTCCCATCCTCTCTGTCAAGTTGCCTTACAGGGACAGAGAAATACGGAACACAGAGGAAGGAACAGAGAACTAGGAAAGCAGCTGGTTTTTTTGCTATACACAACTGCATCTTTTTCTCTCAACCTGTACTTTGCCATCGTCAGCTGTGTCTCTTGAACAGACCACATTAATTTGTCTCTTACAGCTTTCCCCAAGGTTCTCTCCCTCCTTTGACACTTCTCAAACTCAGATGACACTGCGCTGACAAACAAATGCCTCTCTCCTATGCGGCAGCCAAAAACTGGCAGTATGTGTGCTTTTGCTCCCTGAGGGCCAGAGAAGTCATTCAATTTCAGCTCCTTCCCAGCAACCTGGAGCGTATTTTTCCCTCTGGGAGCATGTGAGAGAAGGGCCAGAGCAGGCAACAATCAACTGAAATAGTGTACATAACATCAAGTGTGGGCGACAGATTTATTTTACCTCGTTCATCACCGGAGACTGTGAACTTGTGTGGACTTTGTCCAGTCCATAAGCCTACATAACCAACAAACGTGGTGCCTTGATATGCTATCTGAAACCAGGAAACATGCAGTATTTTAGCATTCTAGAACAGAACACTACTAAAAATACAGGCAACATTTTGAAGCAGCATCCTGTACTTTTTTCTGTTACTTTCATACATAAGTTGCTATAAAACACTTTGCCTTAAATTAAACCTGCAAAGTAAATTAAAAAGACTCTGAGAACCAAAATTCACTGCATTTCATTTGTTAACAATCACCAACTGCTACAAAAGTTTTGTTCAAGTTAAAGAGCAGCCAAGCAAGAAACAAACAAAAAGTTCTCCATTTGCAAAACAGACTTAAGAATATTAAGAAAATCCCACTAACAAGGGCTGTACTAGCAACTAGTTCATTTCTGGGAATTTTCATCTAAAATACACAAATCAGTCATGAAAATTAACAAGGCTTTTGAAAAAAGCCTTAGAATCATCCCTGCCAAAATGGATCTCTTTTCTCTAGTATTTCTTTTATTTTTTTAGTATCTCAACATTTCCTTCTTTCAACATCTCCTTCCAAATAACAATCTTAATATACTAGATTATGTAGTTCTATTTGTTCCGGTTTATCACCACAAACTGGATGTCCAGAAAACAAAGAAAACCAGCATTCATCCCACATTCCTAGAGTGACTGTGGTGCTCTAATAATCCAGTAAACTTGGGATGGGACCACACTCCTACATTAAATCCCACTGCCTACGCAGCTGTACGACCATACCCTGTTCCTTCACGGAATACCACCCAGCCATGTCAGCCACAGATCATACCTGCCCACTTTTTATAAACCACACATCAATTGTAATCTTGCTTAATATATCAACAAAATCGTAATCCAAGTTCCGACCATGGTAGATGTTTCCCTTGTCATCCTGAGCGACAATACTAGTACAGAACCTTCAAAAACAAAAAGGAGAAAGAATTATTTAAAAAAAAGCTATGACAACACTTTCAATATTACAGTTGAACTAGCTCAACATTTCAGGAGTAACTGATTTTATCTTCTGCAAAGGATTTTGCTAATGTAAGCATACAAATGGGATTTTGCATTATATCATTAACACTTATGCTTCCCAACCTGAGACAATAGTCTCATCCTGTGCTTTTTGATAAAATTTCTTACAGGTTTTATTTTCAAATTGGTTAAAAAAAAAAAAAAAAAAAAGGGACAGGATGGTTTGACTGAAGCTCTGCATAACTACACAACACTACAACATCCTATATGACTTATGCACGATATCCATAACGGAAAAGTCCTTTCCCAGAGAGTCTAACATACAAAACTGTAAAATACTTATCAGGTCCCAACTGGCTCAGAAATGCAAAAGCTGCACTACTGTCCACATCAGGACAGATATTACAGACCAGGTAGGAAGCAGCACTTCCACTTGGGCAAAATTTCATTATTTCATTTTACTTCTAAATCGAGATGTAAAGCTGACATCTAAAAATGCCCTCAAAGTATCAGTCTGAAACTTTCTGGATTTCATTTTGACTACTACAGATTATTTCATTTCAATTTGGACCCTGTTTATATTTTTAATCACAACTAGATAAAAAGTTCAAACAAAGTCCCTTCAAACTGAAAGCATCAGTTGTTAAAGTGTCAGCCATTTCAATAATAGTCTGACCTCTTCTCCAGAACAGGAAGTGTGCTGAAATTACTTTTTTAATAACAATTTCAGTTTTGTTGGAAAGGCTTTTTTTTGAAGTGTATTGAATTAGCAGGGAATTAAAACTTTATTCTCTCTGGAGCTACGAGTTTGTCACTCCCATGATGCATAGCACTGTCTTTCAAAACTGTAAAGGTAAAAAATTTTTTACAGACAAGAAGTTTGTTCCCGGTTGATGTTTTTTCTTTTGTATCTTTAGAATTGAAAAACTTAAAAATTCATGGGCCTTACCAGGGCTAAGAATGGTGTCTAAGCAAGCTAGCATTTAAATTACTATCTTATCCAATATTAATCCTTATTAAAAAAAAATAAAATCACTTAAACCAAATACCACACGTTAAAAAAAATAATAATCAAAATACGTTCAAGTGGCTGTATGCACCTGTTTTTTATTAAAACCTATACAAAGAAATATTTTTAGGATCCTCGCAAGCAATACCAAGCATTTATTATTCTCCTGCACATGCTTCTACAACAAAAAAAAAAGACAAGGAAACTGAGTCTTTTTTTCCACTGAGGTTTTGTTTGCTGTCATGAAGACACTACATCCATTTTCCACTGCACAATTCAAAAAATTACATTATACAGTCACTGTGAACATTCATCCAGAAAATGGTGTGGAAGCAATTTTATCTCAGGTGAACAGTTAAAATAACTAGATTGCACCTAATTCTTCTAGTCTCCTTTTTGGTGACGTACGACAATTTAAATGACAAAAGAGTACATTACATGATCTTTGAAAATAAATGAACCCAAATACTTTGAATGGATGGCCTTTCCTTATTAACAGAAATTATTTTCATGCTTTTATACACTTATACAGATGTACATACACAAAAACATTACAGCTACACATTACCTTTATTAACAAATAAAAACACTGTTCTGCTTTTCTCGTTCAATTCAGGATACAAACTGCCTAATGAGAATGAAACCTTCCAGCTGAACGCATGAAACAGTACAAGAATGAACAGTGCAAGTCACCTGCCACGTGTCTTCACCTGTCTTTTTGTGCGTTCTCCCACGCTGAACTAAAAGAAATCTCTACATCAGTTTCTACCAAATTCTGTAAGTACCGGACACTTACGCAGTAGATTCATAGGCGAAGTTAAGCAGGACTCCATCCCCAAGACTTATTCCCAGCGCTCTGCACATTCCCAGAATTTCCCCCGCAAAGGGCTGCGGCATAAAGAACTCCAATTCTGCTGCTATCAGCCGAATAACTTCATGGACCCATTTTGGTACGCTTTCACTGCAAAATACACTCAAGGTGTTAGCTGAGAGAGAGACATAAATGTTTGCAACTTATGCCTGGCAGTCAGATACTCGAGGAGTCTGGTACTTCTCTATCTGCCTGTCCCAGTCGATGCTGATCCTCCATTAGCAGTCTCTGCCGCACTGTTATCGGACATCCCTGCATCCCATCGCTCACCAAATCTCATCGGCTTCTGCACGTCCCCAAAGAAGCGTGCGCCCAACCCGAGCTACACGTTTGGTGCAAGCCTCCTGCTTGTGAGATTTTTTTTTATTGCTAGCAGGGATTTTCCCCAGTCCATCTGCCAGGTTCCTAAGTGTACACACAATGCAGTAGTACTGGGTTAACACTCAAAAAAACCCTCAATTCTTCAGTTGAGAGAAGTTCAGCAGCCGTGCAGCATCCCTTCGCCCAATCTGTCCCGGTCCCGCAGCAGCGGGTCTGGCGGAGGGGGGGCCGGGGGGGACCGACAAGGGCTCCACGGCGGAGGGAAAAGCGGGCCCTGGCCCGCTGCCGGCACGACCGCGGGAGGAGCGGCGGGGACCGGGGCTGCCCCTCACGCCGTTCTACCGGGGAGGAAGGTGCGGCGGGCACGGCGCCGCTCCCTCCGGCCCCGCCGCGGCCATGTCACACACACGCACACCCCGCCGCGGGCTTCCCCGTCCCCGAGGAGGGGGGCTGCCAGGCCCCACCGCCGCCCCACACTCACTGGATGACCCGTGCGACGGCGGCTCGCAGGAAGGCGGGATCGAAGTGCCGCAGCACCGGCAACCACCGCTCCTCGGCGGGGCTGTCCAGGCTCACGTTACACAACAGCGGGGCCGCCGCGGGACGAGCCGCGGCCGCCGCTACCGCCCCCCACAGCGGCAGCACCAGCAACAGC
>JAOBAS010000007.1:7818471-7844339 GCA_025311575.1 Elanoides forficatus | reverse complement strand
ACTATCACATCAACAACCCTCTTAAATTTCTTCAACCTCAGAGAAAAGCACTAACAGCAGCTCTTCAGCTAAAACTGGGAGAAGTAACTGGCAAATGCTAATGACTACAGTGGTAGAAATGCTGTGGTTATTTAGCTAAACTCGATAGTACAATTAAAGAAAGAGCTGGGTCTCAAAAAAAAAAAGTTTCAGTATATCATTAGCAAATCCTATACAATGAAAAAGATTAGAGTAACATAAACTGCTCTTCCACTGACTCCAATTAGAAGAGATCAAGAAAAAACTTCAGTCCAGCTTTGAGGTACGTAGAATTAAATGGCATTTTTTGTAAGAGTATTGCAAAGCTTCTTTTCAAGGGAGGAAGGAGTGATGCTAGAATTTTTACAAGTGCCATATCACTCTAAAGAGATTTTGTTGTGTATTTCAGACATGTTTTAGTTGGTAAGGGGATCTAGTTCTGGACTACAGACAAGTCCATTTTATTCTACCACCAAAGAGGGCAGCAGAACACAGTATCCTACAACTACAGTACTCCAACCCACTTTTAACAGTTATTTCCGAATGACAGTCAACAGAACTGATGCTGTGGCCTAACTTTAGTGAAAAATGTATGAAAAAATTTCTTCTTTCACTTTTTAGCTGGTACATTTAAACTTGAAACATTAATCGGGAGTAAAGACTGAAACCATTCAAGATGGCTTTTTCTCAAAAGTGAGCCAAGCATACGAATCATTGTAAACAGCAGTTTCCTAGAAGTGCCTGGATTATTTGTTTGCAACATTTTTTGTGTCTTTTGAGAGCTGGGTTTATGCAGTCAGCCTTATTTGGGGTGAGGCAGAATGATAGCAAGTAAAAAGACTACGGAGGATATTAAGTCCAATTCTTCCTATTTAACAGAAACACTTAAGGAATGTTCTCTCTATTAAGTCTATAAACAGTTTCAGTCTTGCTGCTCTTGAGGCAACAAATTGCAGACAAATATACATTATACTAATGATATGATCTCAGAAGCAACTCACAACGGAGGGTTTGTAAAAGAAGCATGTAAGTGCACTCTAGCACAAGACAGAACCTAGCAAGAAAACACAGAAATTGACACCACACAGAAACAAGACCCCACATAATTGGATTATTCTAAAAGTTTTTCTTGGAACATGTTCAAAGGGGTTCAATTTTATAACACCCTCTAATACCCTAGACTGGCCATCTGCCAGGTTAGATAAAAGGGTTTTAAGGCAGATTTTTGTTGTTAGCACAGACCTACCCCGCCAAGGTGAAATACAGCAGGGCATGGCAACATGCCTACACCAATGCTCTGGCAACAGCTGCCACACACAGCTCAGTCATTATCCCCAGCTGAGGTGCATCACAGGAGCAGGGGGGCTCCCTGTCCACACTCCATTCTTGCCAGCTCATCTAACCCCAGTCACCTGGGGGAGCTACATGGGCTCCCTGCCCAATACCTTCAGGAGCAAAGTCATGCCCTGAATTTTCTGCATTGCCTTTTAGATATCCCTTCAACTACCCTTGGCACAGCCGCCTGCAGGAACACACAGTAACTGGACTGCCAAATACACGTTTGTAGCTTGTATACCCTTTCATGAGGGCTGTGGCCAAGCTTATAGCTGAGGAAGCGCAGAAGGCAGGGGCTTCACCGCTGAGAGCAGCATATTGTGAAACTACTGTCGCAGGCTAAACTGAAGCATTTTTTTTTTCCTAAACCGTGCCAAATAGGTAATAAATAGCATTTATGTCTGTGCTTTAAGTACATTTGTGACAAGCTATAAGATGACCTCAAGGCCAGGACAGACAAGTCCATAATATGACGGTAACAGGAGAAAGGTCAAAGAAAGAATATGGAGAGTGAAGAAACACACGAAGAGCTCATCGTGAAAAACAGCTCCTCCATATCAGGGAAACACGTCTTCTATCACAGTATTATAGGCAAAATCCTAACATGATCTTTAATTTATATAAAGGACAAACAAACCACATAATCATTGCCTTCCTAACCTACACATGACTTTGCAATAGGGCTTGGTCCTTGATGCATATTAACGAGACGAACAAAAGCATTCTTCACCGCCACAATCTCTGATATACCTCCTCTGGGGTAGGATTCAAGGGAAGCCACCTAGCCCACAGTTCTTTCCAGCTACTAAACCATCAAAGTAAACAGCAACGACTTAGGGCACAGGATAGACAGCACTTGACCTGCATTGTAACTTCACTGCTCAGACTGCCCCATCTATTTTCAACATTAAATATTACCTGTTTTTCCCTGAAAGAACGCTTATTTTTTGTCCGGACACTATGGCTGTATCTCATCATCATGAAGTTCTTGTGCTTTTTCTTTTCCTTGTTGGAAGAGCTGGCAAATGGGTTAATTCTTGTTTTCTTTTTCACAAATTCTTTTCTGTCTGTTTTTCCAGCCTAGAAGAGACAATGTGATATAACAAGAGGGTGTCATTTTCCTTTCCCTACAGTTAACATCAGCTGCTAAAGGTGACAGTTTCTGTGGCAGTAACAATAAATCTGGGTTCAGGATGACTTTCTATGTATGGTACATGCACTTTTCCATGCCGGCTGTATTTCCTAAGTCACAGTGAAAACTGGGTGCGTCTATTTTCATCATCACCTGTGACCAGCAAGAGGCTGTTTATTTGTTAGGGCGAAGACACAACAGCAAAAAACTATACAAAACATTTCTCAAAACACAGATGGTAGCTGGGCACCCATCCTACACATGCAACCCCACCACCTCCTCCTTGTGCAGGAGACAAAAAAAAACCCAAACCCAAATCTAGAAAAACAGAGGATATGAAATAGCCCCATTCCTCACCATTGCAGTTGCCAGTCTGGTCTCCTTGTCTGATTTAGGCTTCTTATGCAGATGTTCAATATCTCTGAGTGAAAGCAACTCTCCCCTACACACACAAAAATCCAACAAAAGGCCATCATAACCAAAACTTCATCTGGCAAGAAAAACAAGATGCCCTCTTGACCTGTTGTCTCTCACCCATCTCTTACACCATTGTCTTCCTATAAACTTTCACACAAGCGCTTCTTGTTCTCTCTCTCAGGCTAATCCTCATGCTTGGGACAATCCTTACAAAAGTCTCTCAATACTGTTTTTCAAGTCCTGCTTTATCCACAAAGTTTAAGAAACTCATGCAACTACTGCTACAAAAAACCCCCACATGCCTATTAGCCTGAACAAGCAAAATAGTCTCAGTTTCCATCGGCCCCTCTTGTCTTTCCTACCAGGTATAAACAAATCCCCTGGGCCAGGATCCATTCTAGGCTGCGTGGCTGTCTGCCACCTGTCACCAGAGGACCCTGAACAACAACAGAGCTCTGTGCCCTGCTGCAATTAAAAGCTGTATGAACAGATAATAAGAAAGAGAAAGCACTCGTCAGTAGTCCATATCCTACCTGCCCTCCTCCTCTTCATCATCTATTTCAATATTTTTCCTCTTTGCAGCTTTGCCGGGTGCAGAATTAAGTTCTTTGGAAAGCTGGGCAAGACGTATTTTGTGGAAGTCTTCTTGAGTTAGCAGCCTGCTTGTACTGACTGCTGCAGCTTTGGCTTTTCGTTCCTCTATGGGCATGCTTTTCACCTTCTCTGCCTTTTGAAGAAAGTACAGAAGAAGAATCATCTAGAGCTTTGCAAACTATTTCTATGCTGCAATCCATGACCCTTGCCTCCCAAATACCTATGTAGGGGCCATATTGTTGGAAAATGCTACAACTAGCTGTTAGGATTCCCATAGTCTTATATCCAACATGTAGTATTAAAGAAGCACATCTACTCCATATTTCAGAGTGAATACAAGCACTCATGTAAACACCATTTATTCTGAAGGAATTCCTTCAAAGGAATTTAGCACTGGGACAGAAATCCCCCATCTCTGCCCCTCACCCTAACACCACACATATTTCAGCACAAGTGCTAAATAGTACTTCAACCTCACTGATTCTGGTCAATTTACTTCTCAGCCCTGTATAGTTAATTTATGAGCAGACACATGAAGGTACAGAGCAAGAGAACCTGGTCCGCTATTAACAAGACTGATTTGTATTTGGGGTAGAAAACACTTGGAACTCACTACTTCTTGCTGCTCCTCATCTGAGGAGTGATGCACATCAATCCATTCTCCATCTTCGTCATCTTCTTTCTCGCTCAGACTAGCACTTTCCCATCCATCTGCTCAGGGGAAGAAACGCACAGAAGTGTTAACACAGATTCAGTTTTAACTGCTTGAGTTTGAAATAATTTAAGATTGGATTGCAAGCTCTCACTGCCTTTCATTATCTATCTGCTAACTGCATTTATGCCAGGGACATGCTTACCAAGCAGGCAAGCTGTAGGGTCACGGCATCCCAGCCTTAGGACTACACAGACATTACAAAGACATAAGATACTTCATACATCTGATCACTATTTGTTAATGATTTTTAGAAGACATCCACAGTTGAACAGACAAGCAGCTCCCATGCTTTCCCACTGGCAAGTTCAACTACCAAATTGCATCTGGCTTGCAACTGATTCAGAGCCGGGCAAAAAAAAAAAAGTCAGCTTGGATTTCTTAGCATGCACACATCACATGCACATTCAGTTACAGACACCAATTTTTATAGTGATAACTGCATATTGCAGTGTGAGGTCTTGGAAAACACAAGCACACACCCCTACAACAGACCGCTGAAAACAGCTGGTATATTTTGTCATTACTGTGAGCTGCAGCCACCTTAATACATTCATTTATTATGAGCTTTCAACAAACCTGGAACAACAGTAACCTGAGCCTTTACAGGAAATGCATTTACGTACACCTCATTCACTCAAAACCGAGCTAAGCACAGAAAATACCCAAAGCAGTTTGCAACAAGTCAGTGTCGCAGCCAGCTGTACCATAATGCTATGCTTTGCAAAGCTTAACTCTCATCTGAAGTTAAAGATCCTCAAAACAAAGTGCATTTGGGACAGTCTCAGAATACAGGTAGTAATCCTTATTACACTGTTAAGTAATGGTGTTCCCTGCTCTCTGCCATCTAAGCCAAGGAGGGAAGCAATGCAATGCAGTTTATAGCTAAGTTAGGCTCTACTGTACAGGCATTGCTGCTTTTCACTGTTGTTCAAACTGACTCATGTGCTAAAGTTAGCAGCTTCAGAAACCAAAGCTGATTGTTATACTAATCGCTGCATTCACATGCATAAGAAACATGACTTATCAGGCTGTACGGGAGGAATGAACACCTTCACTGCTATACCACCAACACCCTCAGGCTTGATTTGCCAAACTCTTCTGGCTTGATTTTCAAGTCCCTCCCCATCATTTTTTTTCCTGATTCAGGCAGGTGTTCCAGGTTGTGTGGAGCATTTACACAGGAAGTGAATTTCAGAAGCCAAATACCATTTCAAAGCACTATTTCAGTGTTTTACAATAGGCAACAAAAACTTTTCTTTAGTAATATCTGAACACATCAAGTTTCATAGCTGTACCATGTCTGTCCTTCTGCTTTTTCATCCCTCAGTGTCTATCATACAAAGCAACATACAGTAACAAACTTAACTAGATAAATTGCACTTACTCAAAGATAGTATCAGTGCTTCTTAATGGACAAATACAGACGTGTGCAAGCCATACAGCACATGACAGCAGCAAATGAAATGTGCAAACAGCAAGTTTCATGTCCAACTAAAATCTTAGTGACAATGATGCTCAAAATAGAAGTGGTAAAATAAAAAAAAATAAAAAAAAAAAACAAACAAGAAAAGGCCAACCTTCCTCTTGGGTTCCTCCCTTTTCCTTTTGACTCTCAACATCCAGTACTTCTGCTCCTGGAATATAATCTTTGGCATCCAGTTCTCCATATTCATGAATCCGGGCTTCCAACGAGGCCTCAGTAGGCTTACCCTGTAAGTTAACAAAACACACGTTAAGCAGGCTGCTATTTTAATGCCCACAAATCCATGAAAAAAATTTGGGGAGAGGAGAGTGTGGGTGGGAAAGATAAATTCTGCCTGATAAAATAAGAAGAAATCTTGAATTACTATAAAGTTGAACAAGCTCTAAGAATATAGTCAAGCTTCTGTAGCATGATCCTTCTGCCGATGAGTTTGATAAATTTGAACTAAGGAAATCTTGAAATCAGAGTACACCACATCAAAAGGCAGCAAGGGGGCAGGCAGGGGAAGAAGGCAGGCATGATTCCACCTCATTCTCAAGAGGCTACAAGACCAGTTCTCATCATCATGTTTGAGCACATGAGCCCATGTTTATGGTGAATGCAATGCACATGAAATAACACTTGCCCTGAATTTCTTCTGCAGCATCTCTGGATTCAGAGAACGGAACAGGTGTATCAGAGTTCTTGCAGACATCATCACATCTACCCAGAAAAAAAGAGAGTCAGGAATAAGTACAGGAAAGCATAATTCTGGGCAAAATGAAAGCCCACTCAAATGGTCAGTGTTTATAGCCTGCTCATGCCTTGTTCTGAAGTTATAGCTCCCTCCAATTTCTCCAATGCAGGATCCAGCTCTTCCTCAGGGCTATATCTTTATTAGCAAGCAGTTTCCCTTCTTCAGTTTTGTCAATTAGCCCTCCTGCCATAACTACCCTTGACTGTTTTGTCTCCTATGCATATACACTCAAAATACAGAGAAATGCAAGAGGCATATTGAAAACGATACCTCTCATCTCACATAAAAAACAACTAACACATCACTATTGTGAAGGCTGTAACAATGGAGGACCAGATGACAGAGGAGAAGAAAGATTTAAAAGTCATATCCATGTAATACACTTACTTTTATTTTTATGAGTCTTGTACTGAACGAGGTCTTGGAGCAGATCTTCAGTCATGGCTAATGGACATCTCGCAGTGATTTCTTTTATTGCATTGATTCTAAAAAATTGGAAGTGAATTATTTTCTGACCACCACAGTTGAAAGGCACTCCCACTGGCCCAGTAATAGACTTAATTATCTGGAATTTGAAGAACCTTGTACAACATTTAGTGTAACAGAGGAGAACATCACAAGGAGCTCTCCGTGCCATGGTTCTCCAAAACTCTCCAAAATCTTTGGCCCATATTCCACTTTCCAGCCATTATTTTGTCTGATCCTAGGCCTCAGGAGTCTGCAACTGAAGTCTGGGTACAGGCAGACAGGAAAAGTCGTCAATCACCAGGCCAAGAAAAAAAAAATTGGAAAAAAAAAAAAATACCAAGAAACCAAGAAACAGTTCTGGAGGCAACAATAAGCAGGCTAAGGACAGTACAACAGAAGTCTGCAGGCTCACACAAGTTCCCTTTTAAACCACCTTCATGCACATACTTAGTATGCTACATACTTGGATTAAAACCATGCCAAGAAGAAAAGGAATAGCTCACAAAATACTCAACAGCATGTCTACTACACGCAATAGTCTGCCCCTGTTGAGTGCTTCAAGGACCATTCAGCTCTCTCCTACCTTTACTGATCATTCTCCACTACACTTACACCAGAGCTTTCACAAATACCTCTTCTGACTAGTCAAAGAAAGTACATTACAGTTTCACTAAAAGCAACATTTAAATTTGCTGTCAGTAGTGAAACTTCATCCACAAAACATTTAAGTTAAGAGTCCTGAGCTATGCTGCTAGCCACTCACTGAGTATATACAAATATATTAATTCATAGCCAAGAGGTCTGCCCTCAAGTAGAAATAACAATACCCAGAAAGGCTGAAAAATACGAGGCCAAACAAGAAGGCAAAAAAGCCCACACCATCACGAAATCCAGAAAAATTAAGTCACAGCACTAAGCACAGAAACCCATCATTCCGGGGAATTTAAAACCCTGCCAACAAAAATAAGGAAAGTTTATGCTGAGATACTGTCCTAACTTGTTTTTATTCAACCAAGTTCTTGAAAGCATAGTATGAATGACAGGACTAAGCTGCAGGTGGTTTAAAAAAGAAGAATATTTGTCCACATTCAGAGAGAGTTTTGCAGGTTTTTTTAAGATTCTTTACCCACCCCACAGTCATGACCTCCCCAGAATTCTTGTCAGTGACAAAGTTGTTGGCAATGGTCATTAACACTGACTGGATAATCTGAAAATAAGAAAAAAGGTTAAATAAACTTAATGCATACTTAATAAAATGGTAAAAATGATTACACATTAACAACAGAGCCCTTTTCACAGAAAGATAGAGCTCAGGACTTGTCACTATAACCTGCAAATATTTTCTAGACACAAATTCTCTTGTAGAAATGAAGGCATGAGACGTAGTTGGGTTTTTTTCATACCTTTTATATAAAACAATCCCTTGGATGTTGCAGAAGCAGCCAAAATTACCATAAGCTTATAAAGACAAAGGGTTTGACCAGATTCCTTTTTCTCCCTCCCAACGAAAGCACGGGGTTTTATTTCCATGCTGGCCTGCTGTCAGTTTTTAACATCACCGGATATAGGTGGGTACTGACCTCTGGTGGTACTAGCTGATGCGAAGCCTGCGCAGCAAACAGAAGAATCTTTGTCACTTCTGGAAGAAAAGTGGGAAGAAAATGCCAAAGTGTATTGCTGCAGCTTACTCTAGCCAATAAACGCACCACCAAAACAGCTAACTCAACAAGCTGCTCAGTCTAAGTCTCAAAACCATTTCAGTCTGAGGTTATTTGGGACAACTATTTCTCCTCTCCCACCAAGCATTAGGAACTCATCTGGTCTCCAGCCCAGCAGCAATGCAGGCCCTTAGTAGCCAGCTAAGATGAAAAGAAATGCTCTAGAACTGAAGTGAAACACCAGTAAAACAAAGCAGCAAAAGGCAGTCATGCTTTGCTCAACTATTCCGGATTTGCAAAGAACTAGGGGCTTAGGAGATTTGTTTATTCCATTGCTAGAGTTCCTCAAATGCTCAGCTAAGGAGCACTGAGCACACACAGCTTCCATAAAAGTCCAAAGCGCTTCGCACTTCTGGAAATCAGGGCCTTTTAATTCCTTCATCCACACTCTCTGGACTCCTCCTACTAAGCTACTGCTACCTACTTATTTACAGCACCACTTCTAAGAATTGACTGTATGTGTGACATGATGGACTAGCAGTATTACCTACTAGTAGATACTCACCTCTCTGATGGGGCTGTAGGAATCTCTGAACGAAGGGGTAGAAATTAAAAAGAAAAAGCTGCAAGAAGGAAGTAAGTTGTTAACAGATTAGCTTCTTGTCTTTTAACTTGAGCTCACCTTCATAGGCAGATACACTGTAAAACAATCAATGATTCTATACAGCGTGCTCTTCAAATGATTTGGATTTTATTGCACGACGCATTCTCCTGCCTTGAGTTTGATAAACATGGAGACGAGGAAATGACTTGTACAAAGGAAGTACAAGGCTCAATCCCAAACTCTGTGAAATCCAGACTTGTTCTTGTCAGACTGCACAGAATTCAAATTAGGGCACTCTGCTGCATCATCTTACAATGTGCTGCTTCCCTTTGCCTTGGGGACACAATCTTCTCTCCCAAAACAAAAACAGACTCCAGTAATTTTGATCACACTTTGGCTGTACCTCAGAAAGTGCTGTTCATGAGCAATTGCTGAACTCCTTTGAAAAGCCTTTCTCCTTTGAAGAGCCTCCCAGGAGCACACAGGTCTTGAAAAAGACATGTTCTCCTCTATTTGTTAGAGACAGGTCAGCTATTCCATAGCAACAGTTTTCTCTAGCAGAGCTCACTTAGTACCGCACAAGTCTACGCCATTGTGCCATGCCATGAGGCCCACTGGCAACCACCTGACCATACATCTGCACTTTTCAACATAGAGGAAAATTAAACCTCATCTTCCAGAGGCACAAGGCCAGAGCATGCCACCACCCAAACCAGGCTTGGTACCATCAGACCATTATAAAATTATCAGACTATGTACCTCATGTATTCCAACTAGCCTAGATATTAGGTCCATGAGCATCATCTTCACTTCAAATCGCTCCTTACAGTTCTCCAGCTGCTTCAGCAGTTTCTCTGCAAAGTCTAGAAGACGCAATAATAGATTTGTGGTAGACTTAAAGAGCACAATGCAGAACTCAGCTGGGATTAGGTTAAAAAAGGCAGTTCATTTGATTTGCAGGATTCTTTTGTGCCCCTGCACAGATGAAATTCAAGGTGGCCAGAGCACTTCTCTCAATGGGTTATTTTTCTTCTCACAAGCCTAGAAGGTCTAAAGCTGTGCACAGATTCAGCAGAGAGGAAAACACGCAGAAGTCCCACAACACCATAAGTACAGGGTCAGTATTTAAAGCTAGATTTTAGATACATTTTGGGTTAATCTGAAAAACAAAATCCCCAGAGGTTCACCAGATCAGACTAAGACCAAGTTGCAAGATATTAAACAACCATCACACTATTAACAGAAATACATTTTTGAAGGGGGTAAAGCAGAAGCAGCCATAGTAGATAAACTACTCCCCATTCACCAAATTATGGCCTGCGCACCTACAAGAAAGAGGTAGAGCGCCACATCCTGATCTGTAGCAACCTGAAGCAGATGATGTAATATTGCTCCTTCCTTGTCTGACCATCTACATATGTTCCACTACAACAAGCACAACAGGATTGATCTCACTTTTTTGAAGTGCTACCAAACTCTAGGATAAAGCACACCACAAGTATCACATTGTCACATTTGTATCTACTTCTCAGTTTCATTCTCCTTGCAGACTTGTGTCTAAGCTTCAGTGTCTGGGATTAACACAGAACTTGAAAAAAGACAAAATACAGTGCATACTTACCTTGGGGATCATGAATCAAGTGAATAGCAGAAAAGTTGAACACCTCTGGTTTGCTCTTCTTTTTCTGTTTCTGCATGACAAAGAATAAGAAAGACTTTTTCTTTCCATTGAAAAGCTGCAAGTGCTTCAGTTGCAGGCTGCTGTTAAAAGCTGCTATTTGCCATTCTTCTCTTCAAATAGGGGCACTGCGATTTTAACAAGTAAACTATCACTCTTTTCAACTGCATAGGGTTTTCTGCCACCTGACTTAAGAGGTAACAGGAGCAGCATTAAAAAGTTAAGACACCACATACTTTAAACCTGGGGACCACACAAAGGGTACCCAGAGCAGAACTGATCCACAACTTAGCCTAAGTTTGTTTCAAAACAGCTCTCTTCCAGGCAAACATAACATATGCCTGGCCAACAGACACTAGAACACTTGAGGACCTTAACCTAGAAGAGATGACAAAACGTAGCTAAGTCAGAGGCAACAACAAGATTTCTGCACTTGAAGGATTAAGCTAAAATGGTGGCAAGTCAGACGCCACCCTCCTCACCTTGAGGACCTTCATTGCTTTTTCCAGTTTCTTCTTGCGCTTGGTGGTTTTCTTGTTAGTTGCATACCGCATCATCAGATCTCTGGCTGTGGGAACATCATCCTTGAGAAAAAAATGCAAGGAAAACAAGACTCAGGTGACATCAGGCTTCAAATGGGAATCAGAGAAACAAAAAGTATCAATATTTTTCAGGATCATGCACTGTATTTGAAAACTCTCCCTCTTCTTAAATTTCATCATACAAAAATACTTGCATTTAAAATACCGATTCCATAAAAGTAGCCCCATACCTAGATGCAATAGAGATCACAAACACTTAACAGCATATCAACACAGTAGTTTTTACAGCTGGTTATTTAGAGAGTATTGTTCAGTCACAGACAAATATTGATATCCTGTATTAGGAGGTTCTAGACTGAAATCCTGTTAGGTTATCAGCCTTCTCAAAGTAACTGAATTACGTTCATTTGTACACAAAGGGGAAACTGAAGACTAAACGGATAGCTAAAAAATTAAACCAGCTTCCAGTACACCAGGTGAAAGCCTCTTGCCACAACTCTACAATACATATCTAGCAATTCACATCTTCACAAACCAGACTGACCAGCCCCTGCTTAGGTCTTCAAAGTGAATTGCTTCCTTCACAAGGAGAAGAGGAAAGCAAAGGAGCTCTTAGGGTTAGTCTTTAGACAGACAGCAAAGGCATCCTGCTATCAGTTGGGGCCAGCTGTCAAAAACAGTGAACTTTTTTGTGAAGCGCAGAAACATCTACAGGAAAAAAGTTGGAAAACTAAGTAACACAGAATCAGACAAATGGCGGAGCCAGGGTCACTAGGATGACAGACCTATTAAGAGTGTGAAGAACAGAGAGGAAAAGATTTAATCACAACACCCACCTCAGATTCTGAGTCGCTGTCTTGTTTCTCATCTTCATCTCTCCCAAGAAAGAACTTCAAACTAGCAACTAATACCTGAAAAGCCAAGTAAGTTTATGTAGGAGAGGACAAACTGACAAGAGTATTTACAACAGCCATACATCCTCATCTTAGGTCATGCAGAGACTCTCCCAATTTTTTTATTAGGCATGGATATGAACAGAAAGCAAAACAAATAACAGACTAAAAGCCACAGGTGTTTCACAGACACAGTCAACAATTGCTGCCCATCCTCAACAGTCAGAGACACACAAAGAATCAAAAAGCAGCTGGGCTTCCACAATGCCTGGAGCGAGTTTAAAGATGCAAATTCTCTTTCCATCATTCTGCAAAGCAATTTCAATTTAATTGCTCCATGCCAACATTATCAGGTACTCCAGCACAACCGACACCAGAAACAGTGCTCAGAACTCCAAACTTGTATTAGTTTATACAGGTTTGTTGGTGGGGGTTTTTTGTAAGTTTTGGTTGGTTGTTTTTTTATTGAATGGAACACCTTTTGGACCTTCATAATGCAAGAACTTACCTCAAACCATAATACAAGTCCTTAAAACCTCCAGCACTGCAGAACTGACACAGATGACAGAATGCCTAAGATTCACTCAACCCCAGGCAGGATAGCAGCTCTCTTCACATTTAACAAATGAGAGCCTTACAGTGCTGGTTACAAGCAGGTGATGCTGTGACAGTCTCTTCTGAGCAGCAGTGGGAAGTATATGTAGCCTTCCCACACCAGCCTGCACTTGTTAAGAGACAAGCTTCCAATTCTGCTGCTCTGTACATAAGGACCAAATGCCGCCTCCTCCCGCAACACAAGTGGCATTTTGAAAATAAAACAAGCAGAAGACAAATCATCAGTGAAGCCTATTAGCAACTACAGTGCCGAAATAAAAAGTTGCATCCACAGGAAAAATCCAGTTTCATCAAGGGATTTCCGTTCTCACCTTTGTCACTTTGGAAAAGCAGGCAGTTGTGATGACATTTACTGTTTTGGCATCATTCCTGGAACAAAGCAAAACATTAAGTTTGGCAATTTCTAGTCATCCTCAGAAAATTAAGTCTCATGAATTGTGACTCCTAACAATCAGGAAGGTTCCTGAAAGTCAAGCATCCCAAAACTTCAAGTAGATTTGCAAACAAAGAAGTTAACTTTCTGTCATTTTGGTTTATTCTTCTAACATAGCAGTAGCTTCATCTGAATAAACAGATGCACTTGCATTCTATCTAGTTCATGCCGTGACTGAAGGGACAGAAAAAACAATCTCTTGTAAAATAACTGAAGACAGATTACCACTTTTTCTACTGATAAGAAAATTAACCCCCTGGCAGGATTAAAAAAAATAATTAAAAAAAAAAAAATCAGTGCAGAATTCTAACTTATTAGGAAATCAACTGGATAGTTCAGATAAGCTATGCTCTAAAAATAAAAAAGAAATAAAGCTGCAGGAAATAATTTGATTTTATACCAACTCTCACGTACTTACTAAAACTGCAGAAGTCTTTACCTTTCAGAAACACAGTTTTTCAGCAGTCCCTGTTTTCTCTGCCTTGTAATAATCTATTCTTATCTATTCTGGAGATATATAAACAGCAAACAGTCTGCTCACCAGCGGTATCATGTTTTGCATTTGCATCTCTCTACACAGTTCATTTCTGTGCAAGAAGCAAGTAGAGCAAAGGAGTTACAAACTGAACCGCTGAGAAGTCTTTAACAAGTTTTTACAGTCAAGCAGCTAGCGGTAGTGAACAGACTACCGTGTTCTCATGCAATCTACTGCTGGGTAGCATCTGCTCTGGCATTTTGTAACACAACAGAAGAATTCGGCAACACGTTAGGTACAAGACAGCAACTGACAGTACTCAGTGCGCTTCTACTCCTTTCCAGATTTATCTAGGCAACAATTTTTCAGACTATCTACTAAAAATAGGAGCTATATTATAGCTTCACAAAAAAAGCCAGAACTCAAAGCACCCATTAGATCAGTCTTCCAGAATTAACGTAGAGTTTAAAAAAAAAAGAAAAAAAAACAAAACCAAAATTCCTCTTTCCACTGTACACAACAAGCTGTATGCCAATATTAGCAACTTTTATGTGCAACAGCTCAAACGAGCAAGCTGCACACCACTTCTGTTTTGAATGCAATACATTCTATTTACATACCGGTTTCAACTCAAATGTCAAAGATTCAACCTCAATAACTCTGAAAATTCATTCAAGACAGTATTTCCTCCCAGCTAAATTACATGCCGCAGCATATAGCACCACGGGAACACAAAGAAGAAAAATATATTTAAGTCACAGCCCTGCAGCATTACATTTTGCACCACATGCCATGAGTGATGTCAGGACGGCTGCCCCACGATAAAGGGGGAATCAGTACAAGCCTGCCAGACCTACCAAATATTCCTTCTGTAAAGTTCAATCATCACATCCAGAGATATCTTGGCAGCAGTGGGATTGCTATCTCTCAACATAGTGTACATGAAGTTCTGCAGCGTCTAAGAATGAAGTGTGGAAACAATTATTAGAAGTCTTCTGCGATATCAAGAGGGTAAACTGAAGTATATCTGAAAGCTAAAATACTTACTGTGTTTACTTTATTGTTTTTGTGTTTAGCATTGACATTCTTGATGTCAGACACGATGTGAGTATACAAAGTCTGTAAACAGAGAAATAACAGGGACTAACCTAAGTCATGCGGAGAACAATGCAGATACATTACTATTCCCCCAAAGTCTCTAAGTACTAAAATGGGACCAAACTGATCACCACTGAGAACACTATTTTCTCCTTTAAGTTACAGTTGGAAAAACAACAAGAAGTTATCCTGTAAAGTTTCACGTATGCTTTATTCTTATGTGTTTTTATGAAAAGCATACTTAATTTACAGAACATTAAGGCAGGAAAATGAACAGCACGAAGTATTGCTTTAAGAAAAAATAGAACCCCTGCTTCTTTCAGGCATGTTCTGATGGCCAGTTCAGTAATCCTGGTGGCAGAAAGCAAGTATTTTCACTTTTATGGCAGAAAACCCCAGACATAGCTTTAACTAGCAGTTGGTTTGGTTTTAGGTGTTTTACTCAGAAGTTCTCACAAAGAATTCAGTAAGGCCTGCTCTGACAGCAATGTGTTTGTGGTTTTTACCTGCAGACATCCAAGCTGCTCAATGGCAAACGCAGGACAGGCCTGCAGCCTGCAACAGCATGGTAAAGCTGTTTACAGCAGCAAGCTTCGTTACTAACCAAACACGCAGATCGAGTCTTACCTCTGGCACTGTCAATTGCTGAAAAAGCAGAGCTATTTTAAACTATCTGGTTTTTGTTACCAAAGAAAGAAGAACAGCTGCCTGCCAGCACTGCGTTACTTCTGGCAAGTTGGTCAAAATCCACTGGAAGTCAAGACCAGTTTTTGTAAGCACAGCTTACTTTTCGTAGAAGCTTGTCATGACATCGCAACAGTTGAAAGAAGAGCTCCAGCAAACTCGTTGGATTTATTAGATTCTTGTTTCTTAACAAGATCAAAGCCTTACAGAACGTCTGTAAGAGAAAAACAGGGAATCAGAACCAAAATTTCATCATGCTCTTCAGTCTCCATCTTTATCAGAAAACTAAAAAACAAACCGTAAACTCTAATCTCGCACGTAGAGGACACCGCCTGCCCAAAACACGATTCGGTGCGGGCCTTACCATGCGCAGGTCGGCATCCAGAACGGTGTGGTGGTAGGAGAGCAGCTCCTTCAGCTGCTGGGGAAAGCCGGCCATGTGCTCTGGGTAGCAGTGTGCAACCTGGGTAGAGAGAGACCCAGCTGAACTCGCTAGCGGAAACCCGGGGTCACCTCACGACCCTGGGAAAGAACCCTTTTTTAAAAGAAGTTGGACCAAACGCCCAACAGAAACACCTCGCGCGCCTGGCAACGGACGAAACCGCCGCACGAACCTTGGTCAACGCGCCAAACCCGCCACGGCCATCGCGGTCCGGGCAAAGGCTCTGCGGCTGCCGAAGACGACCAGCCCCGAAATTGTCTTGCGGAAGGACAGCGGCTTACCTGCGCCAAGAACGTCACCAGTTCGGCCAGCTCCTTACTGGGCTTGTCCGGCTGGAAGGTGAAAATCTCCACATGGGACTGGTAGTGGTGGTACTGCTGGAGAAACTGAGCACAGAAACACACGCGGGGTGAGCGGGGGCGGCTGCCCGGCGGGTGTGCGGCCTGGCCTGGCGTGCTTCGCCCTGGGGTGAAGGGTCCTCTGTGGGGAGGACAGAGCCCCTCGGAATGAGGCGGCTCAGAGGGGTGACCCGGTACCGCTAACGGCGTGCCTGCCGCCGCTCTCCTGCCGGGAGAGGACAGCTGCGGCAGCCAGCGAGGACGAGGACGCCATATCGAAGCTTGGGCCGGTGCCCTTGGGGCTGCGTGAGGGGAAGGGAGAAGGGGACGTGTACTTGGAGTCATTTTGGGGAAGGAGATGGAGTAACGCGGTGGAGAGCTGGGGGAAAGTAGAAAGCGCGCGTGGGCGCTTGAAAAAGGGCTGCAGTTGTCGCCATGTGGAGAACGATGGCTGACCGGCAAGGCGTCGGAGCTGCTGCTCCGGTCGGGCCTCCCGTTATCAAGGTGCTGGGTTTGCCGTATCGGAAGGGACTCCCTGGCCTTCCAGAGCAACAAAATCTCCATCTCTACCTCCGCTGTTCAGAACCGGTTGCTCCAGTGGAAGAATAAGATACTCTTCTATAGGACGATACTTCCTAGCCCTCTTTTAAGTCGATGTTGATCTGAAATGACATGTAAAGATACATATGCCTTCCAAAAGCTCATCATAATTGTAATTGGCCTTCTGATCTGTGTAAATACTTGATGGTTTTGAATCATATTTAGCTATTGTTTGAATTGTTCTGTGACAATAGGAAACATTGCTTCTTTTGGAGCAAGTAGAAAATATGGTTTCTGGCACAGTCATGGCTCTTCCATGATGGGAAGATGGTCTTCTTGCTGTCTGCTAATTAGATGTATGGAAAAATAGTAACATTTAATATTGACCATATTACTGATTAGTACTGCATTAAAAAAGCTGCTTAATTAGCTTTTTCTGTAAAACCATTGGTGAATTAACACTTAGGTTGACATTTAATGATATACCAATCCAAACCCAAAATTGTATAACTACTAACTGTTTATTAAGATTATTCAGAAAAGAATGGTTTTCACCAGTCAAGATTTTTCATAGAAATATGAATATCCAAGAAAATTGTGAAGAATAAGGTCAGGGATGGGATCCAGATATTTTGGACCTGATGCTACATCGGTCCTGTTTGACCCATAATTGCACTGTGACCCACGTTCTCCTTTTCATTACACTTGTGTGCCCCTCTTGACTTCAGCGTGCTCTTGCTTTATGCCATTTCATGTGAGAGAAGCACCAGGTTTTTTGCTTAATTGTGACTACTTACTATTTACTTACTGTTTAAAAAGAAAGAAGGTAAACACTGACACTAACAATAATCAAGCTATACGAAACTACTTTCATTAGTTTTCTCAGGAGGGAAGGGGTTCCCATGGAGCAAGAAAAAGTCAGTGAAGCAGTTGGAAACATTAAGAGAGTATGTATATCAGGAGTTTCCTGTACGCTTCCCTCTGCCAGCTTGTCTGTGTGCTCTTCTGCAACAAAATCTGGGAGTAGCAATTGTAATTGCTATTATCCACCATGAACTTGCAACTAACTCTTCTTGTCTTAGATTTTCCTCTTGCTCTTGTACAGTCCCATGGACACAAAGTTATCTTCTTACTGTTAGTTCCCCATCACAGCAAAAAAAGTTGAAATTTCCATTTTCTGTCACAGGGCTCTCTGTAGCTCTTCCCCTTCTTACCTCTTTGTCTTGTTTGTTGCTGCATAGCCAACTTGGTCTGCCTTATTCAATTCACAAAACTTATCTTGAAGTGCTATTTACATGCTAGTCTGGAAAGCTGCTCTACCTTTTTCCACATCCTTCTTAAATGTAAAATGATTTTTCTGAAGTTGTCTGGACTTGACTCCTCCTTAATTCCTTTTGAGGATTCCTTTTGTGGAGTGTCCCATCAATGCAACAACACGATTATGGGATAATCTGAAGTTATATACAAATCTCCCTGCTTTTGTCCCAAAACTTTCTTCTGTAATGTCGTTTACATCAATTTTTCCCCTTACCCCCTTTCTCTCCCTTACCACGTCCTTTATCTGTGTATTTTTCATGAGGAAATTTCTCTGCTGCAAAGGACAAATCTTCATTTTCGTTTGGAAAGTCTGTTTTAATATAAGGCAGATTAGTAAAAAGAAAAAAAATTAATTTGATCAGATCAGTCTTTTATGTTAACTGTTGCAAGAAATTAGAAAAGTTGGAGAAATACTACAGGGCTAGTTGTGTTTTTAAAAAAATGACATTTCTCGCTGCAGAATTCTGCTGATATATCTTCAAGCCTTCAATAGAATAATTAACGATGATTTGCTCAGACAGAATTTTTAATTGTCAGCATCTTCCTCCTCCTCCTGCTGGCTCTTTCTTGTGTCTTACGACGTGCCAGAACTTGAATAATGGTTTAATTTAGCTCATATGAACATATCTAAAGCTGTATCTGTAATGAAATATTGTAAAGTTAGGACACTTCAGAGTATTAATAGAAAATGGTATTATGCTAAACAGAACTATATTAAATCACATTTTGCTGGTGAAGAGAACATATTTTAAGTTTAGAAAAAATTAAATACAACTCTTGCAGCAGTAGATGGTGGGAGTATAGTTACAACAGCAAAAGAGAAATAATCCTAGGAACCTCAAACACTTGATTCCTATGCTGTATTTGTCATCTGTTATCTGTGAAACCAACTTTGGACTGTTCATCTGGCTTATTGAAACCAGGATTTGTAATGTATGTGGGGCTTAACTTCTCTCTTTAGATGAAGCACACCAAGAAATCATGTTGTTCAATTTAAATGCACGTTCAGCTGAATTTGTTTTGACACCATTTAGCCTACTGATAGAATCAGGGTTCTTCAGTAATTATCTTCTAACATTTTCCTTCAGCATATGAGAGATTTTTAGAAGTACTCATTTTAGATATTTTTAATAAACAAAGCTCTAATGATAGGTTTAATAATTTCATATTACTCCAGGGCTATGTTTTGTTCCCGAGGGATTTCTGATAAGAAATTATATTCTGCATGGTAGAAGTGTCCAGTCAGCATTTTATGTATATAAAGTCTATAATGTAGTCTGCTGCTGTATTTGGAGGAAAGCTATCCTGCAAATATGTTCTCAGCCTGATGTCCTAGGATGTATACAAGGACCGCCAAAGCGAGATGGATATTGCGTCCATTCTTCGATCACTATTGCAGAACTTGATACATATTTCATCTAGCTGTGAGAGTTCCATCACAGGTGCATAGAAGATCTATGCAATTGAAATTTCTGTACATGCCATGGTTATGCACAGAGGCTGAATGCTTCCCCCCTAAAGAGTTTCTGGTTCTTTTGGTCAATAATTCTGAGCCTGAACCAATCCCCTGTGCTCCTTTTATCTTGGTGGTAATTCCAAGGCATACTGACAGATTAAATGTCAACATTATCTCTTAATACGGTTATTTTTCTGGCGAAAGAACAGAATTTTGGCTGTACTCCTTTGTGCTTTAGGTTTGGTGCAATTAGTACTAATGGTGGTGTTTAAGCTTATAATGACTGGCACCAAGTCCCTCGGTGCCCGACAGCCAGGTTGGTATTGCTGGAGTTCATCAGACATCTTTCTACCTCAGTGCATACAATTCTTTGCTGTGGAGCTATAAGGAAAACAGAGTGGAGCCTGTAGACTTTTTTTCAAGGCTAAGTCTTCTAAATATCCTTTTATCCTTCCTAAAGCTTCCTGTCCTACACCATTCTGCAGTGTCTTGGGGTTTCCTCTGCGTTCTTGTAGCATTCTTTTACCTTGGATACCTGGCTGGGACGCCAGAGTTAATTAGTACATAATTGGTTAAGATCATCTAAGTAGATTTTAGTGGGCTCAAGAATTTAATTCTCATTGCTAAACAGTATCCATCAGTAGTCCTGTTAAATAGCATCCCAATCACAAGGAATCGTGGAGAGGTAGATTATTTTGCATAGAAGTGAATAAAAAAATCCTGACACATCATTTTAAGTCATATTCAGTGAATGAAGCAAGTCTAGTATTTCCGCTTTGTAGTTTATCCAAAGGCTTGTGTAGAAGTCTCTCTTTAAAAATTATGTGCTATGCAGACTGTATAAATAACTGACTATAATATGTATGAAAAATGAGAGAAATTGCTTTATGCATTATATAGGACAAGGTTAAATCCAGTGCAAGATTCTCTTTACTGGAGATGGCAGATTCTTCTGGTGAACAGTCACACTAGATTATATGTAATTTGATATTTAGATCTTTTGTCTGTGCATGTGTGTGTATATATATATAAACCCCCTAATATTCTGTTGAAATACTGTTTGATGGTCTGTCTACTGAAGTTCCTGTTCAGTCCATGGCATAGCAGCCCTTTTTTGAACTCAGCTACCAAGAGGTTTTTTGTACGACTGCAGAACCTGGGTCAGCAAGACTCACACCTCAGCACAGCTAACCTTCAAAGGTTTGTCAGGTTTTGTGCTTCTGAGTGTGAGTCACAGCAAGTCAGTTTTTCTTTATACCTTCTTAAGAACTGTATCTTGCCATTAGGTCTTATCTTTGGAAGTCAATGCATGCATTTCTGCTGGGAGCTGGGTTACTAGCTTTCCAGACACACTGTGAGACTTCTTGCCTTGATTTTTGGAAGAGGTGAATTTCAGATTGTTATTATGGCTTTGTGTCACAGCATGTAAATTTTTATTTCTTGGCATGCATTGCATAACCAGTACTGAGGTTTTTGCATGTTCTTCAAAGAGTAACAGAAGTTCAAACACTTCATTGTTAGGAGTGATGTGAAGCTGAGATGACAAAAATGCTGTCACACAGATGGATGAATGCCACAGGACACCCTGAAGTTTCCTGTGTTACAGAGATGCCTGACTGGTTCTGCATAGTCACTGTGGATCCAGCACAGTTTACCAGCTTTGGCTGAGTCCTGAGGCTCCTGCCACAAAGAACCGCTCAAAGCGGATCTGCTCTGCATTTTTTTGGTGCTTAAGATTCGTCGTGAGCTGGGTGGCAAGTAAGCGTTGTGCATGGATATCTGAGTGCATCTGTCTAGTACCAGCTTGGATCAAGAAAGACCTGAGCAGGAGCTTGCTGAATCTAACATGGCTCCATGAAATTGAAGGTGCTGGTGTTGCACTTCTGAGTTTTCCTGGTTTTGTACTGTGGACTGGATATACAGTGAATGGAGCTGGCTTAGGTCAGTAGAGCTTATTCTTCATGTTCCAGATCATATAAAAATGGCTGAACTGCTTCCAGATCTGAACCAACACCGAAGGCTGTTTAACCTTGTTTGTGCGGCGCTGCACCTGAACCAGTAAACTTTGTATTAATAACCTCAGTGCGTCCATGGCACAATTAATGTGCAACTGAAATAACCCTCACAGCCGGTTAAGTTATGGCTGTGGAGTGTGGGGGACAGTGCAAGAAGGGACCTGACATGAATATGAGACTGGATCGCCTATGCTTTGCCCCCACATCAAGGTTCCCAAACATCTGGGTTTCTTTTTCTTTTAAAACAAGTAAGCACAAAGTATTTTCTTTGCCTCCCAAACCAGATTTCCTCCACTTCATTACAGTGTCCTGAGGCAGTTCATCATAATGAATGCATCAGGCTTTTACAGGAAGAAGAGTGAAATATTTCCGATAAATATATTTCAGGATTCAGAAGCACTTGTAAATAGTTTCTTCAGCAGTGTTTGGGCAATGGAGAATTTGCAATGTTATGACATAGTGTGAAGATTTTACTGCTGTCTGTCTAGAATAACATTTGTAATTTAATCAGTTTTTTGCTGCTCTGGAGTAAAACAATAAATAGTGAGTCCTCTGGAGCTGAGACCATTTCTAGTTCTATGTTTGTTTATCACCTGACGTGGTGAGGACTGATTCAAACTAGAGCCTCTGCACTAACACAGTGTCTGCGGGTCATGATCGAGCTTTGTATGGGAGGGATAGGAGACCTGAAGCTAAACTGATTGCTTTTTGTTGTGTATTTCACAATACACAGTACGTATTCAAATATGAAAGAGAGATGTACAGTTGTATATCTAGGTAAAAATACAAGGTTGACAACACTCACTACACCACTGAGTTAGCAGAACATGCAAAGTTCAACCACACTGCCATGGTTGTGTCTGAGGACCAAATTACGGTTGTCTGGTTTGGAAAGACAGAAGATGACTTTCTAATGATCCGGATCTCTATGTTCATTCTTGCAAGCTGAAGGTTATATTTCTCTTAATTTGATTTCTACCTACTCAGGAAGAAAAGAAAAAAACCTGGAACCCCCTAGAAACATTGCTTGCCCAGAATTGCAGTTTTCACTGTGTAGACAACATGAAAGATTATACATATTTACTGATTGCCCAGTTTCTCTAATATTCGTACTGGTTTGTGCAGGAGAATACCTGAAGCAAAACAAGATAGATGAACACATTTGTAAAAAGCAGTGGAGGGCCAGACACTCAGCTTTTTGCTACAACCCATCAGTTAGAGGACTTGCAGTTTCACAGCTTATGACATCAACCAGTCCCCTCACATGAACTTTAGCCTTAAATTGTCTTTCCTCTGGGGTTGTGTTAACATGCTCAGACACTTTCTACTTAGGCTTGATCCTGTAACATGCAGTGCTTCTCCAGTGAGCCCTCTGAGCTGCCACTGACTTCAGTACGCTCAGGATCTTGTTTACTGTTTCTTTAAAGAGAGGAGAAAGAGGAATAATTTATTTATGCTCTCTGAGAGAATGGTATGGAGGGCAAGCTGTACTGAACAGACAGTTTTCTGGCAAAAAATATCACAAGGTTACAAAATCTGTTGCACTACAAGTGCAAAGAAATGCAATTTTTTTCCCTTGCACCCTTTCTAAAAGGGAACTGGGAGGTTTATCAGTGAAAGACCTTGTTCCTGCTGTTCCTGAGGAATGTGAATATTTAGATTATAAAGGGATCAGGACAGAGCCCCAAGCATTGTTCATTTTCATAATAGTTCATCACAGATTATAGTTTGACTAGGAGACAAATTAAGACCATTTCATTCAGTCAGCAAGGGTATTTGTAACTGTGGCTGGAGCTGTGATACTGCATAAGGATGCAGGGATGTTCTGCTAAGTCATGCTAGCTGTAGGTGAGAAAACCCAGCATACAGATGCAGGAGCATTTCTGCTTGCTCAGTGCTGGTGCATGCAAACTGCTGCTGGAATGTGCCATGACTTTTGCTTTTCCTGTGCAGAGGTGGAAATAGAGTTGTCTAGGAGAACACCTTTGAAACCAGGGAAATTCTCATGGAAATTTATATTTTGGTTTGTATTTTGTTGCTTCTTAAGGTAACAATGAAGGGAAAAGACTTGTATTTAGAATATTAGCCTAAGCCCATAGCCAGCAAAAACTACCTCAGGTGCTTAAATTTAGGATGTTAGCAGTTTATTGACTTAAGCAGGATGAAAATCAGCACATTTGGTGAATAACTGCAGAAGTGATGAAGTAGTGTGTGTGCACTCATTTGCGGAGCTGGAGATCTTTCTTTTTGATGTCTCAAGCAGAAATGATCTCTGAAAAAGTGTTATTTTTTTTAAAAAGTGGTCTTACAGAATATTTGCACTGTGCAGGGCGCTGTGCTTCCCAAGATCTCTGGGGACTGATTTACGTGAAATGCAGCATCACTGGAGCAGCAGACACCCTCCTGGAACAGTGCCCCACAATCCTTACCGTGCGGGTGAGACGTAGGTTTCTCCTGCTCTCCTTCAGACCCAATCCGTCTTCAATTCTCCCTAGGCTGGCGCGCAGCCCAGGCTCACCCGCAGCCAGCTGGTCGGGGAGCCGTGCTGGAGGGCACGGGCTGGGAGCATCCGCACGGCCCCTTTCTGCGGTGCTGCGGTTTAAATGCGTGGGCAGTTTTCTGCTCTCGCTTTCCACACGGAAGAAGATCGCAGCTGCATTTTGCGAAGAGCTTAATCCCATTAGTGTGCACGAAGCGCGGCCTAGAACTGCTCTCTGGATGTCAGCAGAGGGATGTCGTCTGTGGATGCTGAGGGGCTGAAGAGGGGTAGGCACCGAAGCAGGCAGGCTGTGGGCAGGCACAGTAGCAAACTGATAGGCACCAAGAAGGTCTTGGGGCTGAACAAATAGGCACCTACTACATTACTCAGAGTTTTCTATGAACGGTACGTTTGGATTTAAGTCTCTTTTTTTTCTGTTAAATTCTACTTTACTCACCTTTGTCCTAGTTTTAATCTAGTGCTTTGTAATTAAACATGAAATGAAAACTGGAGATCGGAGCCTCCTTCTCAGCAGGAGAAGAGGAGGCAAGGATGAACTTTATGCATCAATTTCAATACAGATCAGACTGATGCATAAATTAAAAAAACACATTACCTCAAATTATGAGGCGCTACAAGAGGTGCTGAGAAGTGGAGGGAAAAGCTGCCTGAGCCTAGTAGGAAGAGAGATGGCAGGCATACTCTGTAACAGCTTGTGCTGCATCAGGAATCAATGTGGGATCCCAGTTTGAGCTACTTGATTTGGATTGCACCTACCCAACAGATACCTGTAGGGCCTGGCTTTACCCTTTCATTCTGGCGACATTTGGAGAGGTTGTCAATCTGGTAAATTGCACTGAACTGAAATATGGCACGGCCCCCTGCACACAGTGTTTTCTTGCCAGCTTCTTTTCTCCTCCTGGTTTGCCAAGCTCCCTGAATTCAGTTCCTGCCTATAGTCTCATTTCTTCCTCAATGCTCTGAGAAATGAACCAAATAATTAAAACAGACCCCTGAAATCCACACTTGTTTATAGCTAGTCCTTCCTCTGGGATCATTAGCAAGGTGTCTTTTATATTTCTCTCTCTGTAAATTTGTTCCTGAGATCTCAAAGTTAGTGGAAACAGGAGTGAGATTTTAGATTGCTGATTTTGAGGTATGATTTTTGTGTCAAAACAGCACTGGAGTTGGGATGAAACAACAATCAGATCTCTGGCAGTATTACTTTTTAAACAGGGAAATGAGATAATCTTTAGCAAAAAAATTTAAAAATCCAGCATTTAGCTTATCAGGTAGCAAGTAATAATCATTCCACAAATATTTGGGGAAATTTGTGGTTCAGTGAACCCAGTGAGGTGAATAGTTGGCTTGTGACAATCCTTGGTGTCAAATGAAATGTGAACCTTTCTGTAGCTTCTGTTATTTTTACTATATTGAACCAGCCCCTTCCTTATGTTTTCATTTTCTCGTTCATTTTGTCTTTCTATCTAAAGCACCCATTTTGCTGCTTCTGGCAGGAGTTTCTTGCTTCTTGCCGGGGAAGCAGAAGGTATCTGATGTAGTTCTTCTCTGCAGGTACCTCCTTCTATGGTTTACATCTGTCCTGGCTTCGGCTGGGATAGAGTGAATTGTCTTCCTAGTAGCTGGTAAGGTGCTATGTTTTGAGTTCAGTATGCGAAGAATGTTGATAACACTGATGTTTT
>JAOBAS010000007.1:7781150-7815231 GCA_025311575.1 Elanoides forficatus | reverse complement strand
GGGCTATCAGGTAGGGTACTGAGCCCACGCCTAAGCGCCAGTAGAACTACCGCTACTGCCTGGGGTGTGTGTCAGGTAGGTGTACAGGTACTACCCCCCTTAACAGGAAAAACCTGGACAGAGGCTGCTAACAGATCAGTGCTGCACAGGCTCCACAACACAGGGATTTAGCTTGTTTCTTAAAAGCACCATGAAACTTGCATGCTGATCTTCCTTCCCATCAGGAGGGGTTAGATCTCATTCACCTCAGTATGGTAAATGACGAGGGCATTGGCAAACCTGGTTGTACAGACAGACTGAAACAATAGGCAAGGCATATCAAATCTTTTCCTTGAGGATGTAACATCCTCACTTCCCCCATCTTAAGGCTAGACATTCTCAGCAGGAGGTAACAGTAGACACTTCTGGTAATTACAGGGGAAGGGTTTGGCAGAACTATGCAGCAATGCACCAGAGATCAGGATGCTTCTCCACATGCAGCATATTCCCTGGGAAAGGATGGGAGCGTTTGGGCAAGGGGCTAACACCTGGGGCCAGCTCTCGTGGACCAGATGTGAATCAAGTAAGTCCCAGTTTAAATAGAGCAAGGATGAGTATTCTTCTGTATGAACAGTCCTCAACCACTGTTAGGGCTCAGGACAGCTGATGAGAACTACACACCCTAATTAATTTAATCTAACACAAAGCAATAGGAAAGAGAGTTAAAAATTCATCTATGTTACCAAGTGCTGCTTATCCCCTCCCTCCCCCCAACCTTGCCTTTTCCTCCTCATCTGCCTGACCCACAACACATGGGCAATGACACTCAGCCACCCTTGCTCTCGCAAAAATAGCAGTTGAATACCAAGAGCTCACACCTGCACTCTTGCTCCCTCACCAGCAGGTCACCCTCTGATTGACAGCTGCAGGTTATTTTCCTCAGGCCCTTACGATACAGGGTAAGGGAGAACAGATTCTGGCTTGGGTAGTGCAGAAGGACACCGTGTACAGTTCCCTAGCAATGATACTCCCTCCTCCTCCTCCTCCTGTTTTCAGCAAGATGATTTCATAATACATACCAAGTGATGAGTGTATTGAAATCATCAGCATTAAATGTGAAGCCTCAACAAGGACAAAAAAATTTCAAGTTCAGCATCTTTTCTTAGTTTACCTTTAAAACAAGTCAGTAGAAAGCTTAGCTCTTCACTTGTATAGCTTATTATATTTCCTTTAGGTAACTGCTTGTTTACACCATAGAACAAAGATTTTAGTAATTATATAGTATGATTCTGAACTATTACTAAATAACTGCTATCCAATATATAGTCTTATATACAGCCAGATATTGAGTATCAAAACAAAATTAAGGATTAAACATGGCTTTATTAAGGGTCCAAAATCACAAATATTACTTCTCATTTGAAGTGAGCCTAGACTTTCCTCACTAAAAGGCTTTTCATGATGATGTTAAGAATATCACAGCCAGCTGTAACCACCCAAGTACTTATTTGCTGAAGTTTGCCAGTGGCAACCTGAAGCTACTGATTCAGGTTAGTTCTGGCTTTCCCATAACTCTTAACAGAGTTGGGTTTCTGTGGAGGAGGCACATCCATGCACAATGCCTGCCAAGACATGCTCCAGCTGTTAGGCACCACTCATTTTGCTGGTACCAGGAGAGTCCTAGTGCTGAAAATAAAGTACAGCCTCAGCATTTGGTCAGAAAGCTGTGCAGAGCTGATGGGGAAATACATGCTCACTGGCTGCTGGCAGGGACTCTGTAGACCTGCAGTGGTAGTCCAACATCTTTTCTGGTCACCCACTCACAAAGTCCTAGTGCAAAAAATATACGCAACAGACACACCATCTTTTATTTTCAGCATCCATTCACAGGGGAATTACCAAGTTTTCACTTACATCAAGTGTAGACACCCCCTAGGGCACAGCCTAAGCCTTAAGGGCTGCATGCTGCCACTCAAAGCAGTCAAGAGGAGCTTAACTATCAAGTTGCCAGAAGGTCCTCCATGAATATCTTCCTTTTCATGACTGCCTACTGCTGCCACACACACAGGTCTCTGTCTCGCAAGATCCAGAATCTGAGGATTAAGCAGCTTAATCCTCTAGAGGATAAGGGAAAAATAGTCTGTTTTCTGCCACCTGCTCTTCTTTCCAAACATTTTGGCAGAGCCAATTTTAAAAGGGACAGTCTAAGCCAGGACAGTAGGCTACGCTGTACCTCAATTACACCCATTAGAGCATGAAGAGTACATAATTCCTTAAATGCTTACACAGCTGCCAAGAAAGTGGTGTTTGCCTCACTTTGAGCCTGAGATGACTGCACAAATCAGAGCAGAACTTGTATATGGGCTGTTAACTCACTAAGACAAAAGCAAGCATTCTACTATTCAAAAGTATACTTCAATATTTCAGATACTCATATTAACATTTATTAATTAGCTTTTTGATTAGCATCTTGCCACCACATTTAGCTTCTGCTTTTAGACATCTCTGCTGTGTTGAAGACTTCAGCATAGTCCTGAAATCAACAGCCCAAATGATCTGCTTAATCCTGCACTTTTACTGGGAAACCCTTATCTCAGCACCCTTAAATCATATCTTATCATGGAACAAGTTTTTGTAAAAATAAAGTAGAACCACAGAGCTATTCTTTAAACTAATAGTGAAAAACTAGATAAGCTTAAGACTAAACAGCTTAAACACAGGAATAAATCACTGACTTGAAGCATGACATTTTAGATTAAGAAACAATTGTGTGGTTAGAAGCAACCATGCAAAAAACCATCTTTACTCAAATCATTTTAAAACCTTAACAGAATAAGCAATGATTTTTTCCAATATCTATGTGGAAATAGCATTAAAGTTTTTGTTTCTACAAAGACAACACCATCTGCAACAGCTTCTAAGAAAAACTAGAAAAAGTACAAGAACCACCTTGGGGTTTTTTAATTGAATACTAATACTTAAACTTAGAACAACTATAAAACACCTTACTTGTAAAGTTCTTAATTGTAATTCAACTGCTTTTCATAGTAAGAAACACTAAAGCAATTGATACATACTAGAAAAGTCTACAGTATTTTTAGTTTTAAAAACTCTACAGTGATTTTGAAGTATTTTTATTGTTGAAGTAATTATAAAAGTTAATTTGTAACAAAATTAAATATTTAATTGCTTTTCAGTTTTTCTTAATAACATAAAATATTCAAAAACATTTCTATATACTTATCTTGACTTTTAATCACCATAAAGTATAAATTTAAAAAGTCTATTTATATTCAAACAAAATTCAAAAGTATCCTACTATTTTCTTGATTTCTTCAAACAAGACCAAAACTTTTATTCAGTAAAATGCCCTTTGTGAGTATTTATATCCTAAGCCTGTTCCCTCCTGCACACTCATTGGTCTGATTTCCATGAGCTAATCAAGGCAGGACTGCTTAAATTCACATGGGAGAGACCTGTATCTTTTTGTTTGTTGGGGGGGGAGAGGTAGGAGTAGGGTAGGGTATCTTATTTTATTTTATCTTATCTTATTTTTTCTTTTTGTTAAGACTTATTTTTTTCTAATAAGAAAAAAGTGCAAGTTTTATTTTGGGGTTTTTTTTTCTAAGGAAGTTACAGAAAATATAATACATTTGTTGTGAGTAAGATTAATTAATGTATTAGATAAGGAATTCTGCAGAAAGAATCCTTTGGTAGTATTACAGAGTGATGATTTTTTTTATTTTGAATCAGTTTTTGAACTAGATAAGCTTTAATTTTTCTTTCTGAAGATTATGAGCTCAAGTGTTTTGTGGTTTATATTTCATACAAGGTAAAGAACTGTTTTTTAAAAATTTTTTTTTTATATAAAGCTTTTAAATATGAGGATAGCTGTTGAGATCACAGAAAATAAGCTTGGGCTTTCTTTCCTTCTTTTTTTTAACTGTTCTTAATTATGGAAAAAATATGTAAAAATCTTATTGTAAAAACGTTTTTTATGATAACTTTTTTGCAGTTTTCCTTTTTGTGCCTAGTTGATGCATAGACTAATTATGTCCTAAAAAAAAAAACTATGAAAATTCCAAAATGCTTCAATTTCAAGCAGTGTTTTTTCTTCTTATGGTAAATCAGGAAATTGGATTCTATTAAAAACTAAAGAAAAGAAGGAAAGATGTTATCTAGGTCACTAATAAGGCAATAAAATGTTTCTCTTCAAATTACTTGTTTCTAATTTCTTTAATGAATTAAGCAGTATTTGTGGTTGCAGTGTTCATGGATGGAGCAAAATTTCATGTGGTTATAGGTTGGGAATTGAGAGATGAGCAGCTATGGGTTCCTGCTTTGCCCACACCTAGATTTCTGTCTATCTTACCAGGTTAGATAGGTCAGTGGTTATTTATGGAATTAATGCTTGTTCTGGTGCTTTTGTGTTAAATGAGCTTTTAAGCTGAATGGTTTCTCTTGCAAGGAGCAGAGCCTGCAAGCCCTTACATGGATTTGGCAAAAGCTCTTGTGTACTGGACTGCAATAACCAAAAAGAAGGAAGATACGGATTACCTTGTTGTAGTCAGCCCTGTCTTCTTCTATCCCATCAAGAGCTGCAGTGTTCAGAATGTCTGGGAGGTTTAATTTGAATTCCTGTAGTGTATTTGATGGCTAAAATCTCACTGAAATTCTGTGTGATTTCCTGGCCTTCAGTTGTTGCACAAAATTTGTCTTCCTGGACTTAATTCTTGCTTTTCTGTAGTTGAGAAGAGGGTCAGTGTTCTTCTCCCTTTAGAAAGAAAAGTAAGTCTCAAAGCCTAACACAAACATTTATTTCTGTGTTATGTTTCAGACTCACAAATTATTTGCAGACTGAGACATAGTAACTGTGTCTTCTTAGTCAACAAAGTCAGATGATGTTAGAATAACAGCCTTGATAAATGCTCAGTCATTTGCAGCTGTAGTGGGAGAAAAACAGTCCCAGTTGATACTGCTGGTGTAAAGCAATCTGTGCGGCACTAGAGGATGTTCAGTCTTAGCTTTGCATGTGGTGGCATTCTTTTGCTTGCAGCACAAATGTATCACTGTATTGAATCATCTGAAGGCAGTAAGTTTTTTTCAAATCCATTTTTAAATGTTAAAACCAGTATATCCTGAGGAGTAGTAGTACCCAACTAGCAAAGACTTGTTTGAAATGACAAACTTTTTTTCCAAAGGTTGCTTAAATACCCCAAAGTATTGTCTTCAAATGAATACCCTTTAATGTCTTATGAGGATTACAGAGTAGAAGTGGAAAACAACTCAAACTTTACCTTCTCAGACTATACTTCATAGCTGAGTTTGAAGTTTTTGATTTACAAAAACATTGACCAAAACTAGCCAATGGCAGTGTAAATAGTGCTGGAGTGACAGGTTTCTAAGTTGTAGTCAAGCAATTGCAAATACTTCCTTTTTTCAGTGGTTTTCCACACCTCTCAATCCCTTCTTGTGTTATATAAACATGATGGCTGCAAAAAAAAGTACCTTCAGCATTGAAGCAAGGGTTGAAAAAGCTTGCTAAGCCTCCATCCTGAGTGCTATGTCTGTTAATGCCTTGAGCAGTTTTGTTTGGTCTTTGATGCATGATGTTAATTTAGTTTCATTAACTGCTGAAAGAGTAAAAAAGATAGCCTTTTAGGTTTTTGTTCCATTGCAGCCCCAGAGTATCAAAGCTTGCCCCAAAATGTGGGAAAATATTTCTCCATACATCCTTTCTGGAGATTAGAAAGGCTCACCAGCTGTTTTACACAGGACCAGTGCTAAGTAACAGTCTTCTCTGCAACTAGGCCATTGACTGTGGACTTGCTCTGTTGCGAAGGCTGAGAATTCAGCTCAAGAAACATTAGTGGGGTGGTGTGAGCACAGGGGAGCCATAGTAAATATCCCCCACACACCCCTCCCAATAAAGTTGGAGCTGTCCCTTTTAAAGTGTTTACGTGGTGTGAGAAGCATTGTATGTGGTAAAAGCCACAGACGCTTAACTGTGAGTGGCAAGCTAGCCATGCAGACAAACACTTGAGATGTATCTGTGATTTAATTTTTTCCTTGCTTTAAAAAAAAAGCTGTTAATGACCAGGAGTGACAGTGGTATTAAACCTGTGCTGTACATTATTCCTAAGCTCTGCCATCAGCTTGATTGATAAGAGAATCCCCAGGTGTCTTATGCCTAATGGAAACCTTTTCAGTGTGTCTTTTTGGATTGCACTATTTACTGAGTCTATATACTTGGTTATAAGTCTACCTTCTGGTCTGGTTGCTGCTAACAAGAGTGGTAATACTTCAGTAAGAAAAGAATCCAATGTATGACTCTAACCTAAAAATACAATGCAAGTTAGCATCACTTGTTAGAATGAGGGGCAGTAAGGGCACATGTTGTAATTCAGATTCAGGATGAGCAACTTGCTTGTATTTACAATTTGACTCATTTTTCAGGTTTTGAGATGGGTTTTAGATTCAACAATTTAAAGATTTTAACCCAGTGTGTTCAGGCCCTACATGTGATTATTTAAAATGAGATGTTATCGTCTAGAACTGTCTTGTTTCTAGATTCCAGTTGTTGATCAGGATTTGGAGGTCTACAGTATTCCAAAGTTTTGATATACTTATGGGTGTCTTAACAATTACAAGGATCTGGAGGATCTGAAGAGCAAAGCAATGCTTTTTTAACCATGAGTGTGCAAGCCTTTGAAGTTCTATTGCACACTTGCCTTTTCTGGCTGTAAAAGCATGAAAGGAATTCTTGTTACCTACCTCTATAATACTCAACCCTTCTTTAGATTTTTTGCCTAGGCATCTTTTCCAGACTTATTCAGTGCTCATGCTGTCATAAGAAAAAGGAAATAAACATCTTGGTTCTGTTAGGAGCAAGACACTACCTGTCAGTGCTGTGCTCTGTAAATTGCTTTGACTATTTACTTACATCCGTTCAATCTGACTGCATTCCATTCCTGGTCCATATATTTCAAGCTTCCCAGTAAGTGTGGGATTGGTAATTAACATGCCAGATGCTGTGCAAGAGCAGCATCCTTTGGAAAAGGCTGGCATCATTCTTGCAGTTGGGGCAGATCTGTACCAGTGTTGCCACCTGGTATGCAAGGTGGGGTGTGTTCTTACATCAGAAAAAGGGGAAAGCCTTATTAGTCTTGTTTATTAAGACACAACAGGGTTTCCAGGGCATTTCCTTATATTTCTGCATTGTGCAGAAATGAAGGACTTGACAGGAAGAGAAATGGCAAAAAGGAAAATGACTTTATGTTCCTTTGAGGGGAAGCACACACTAAATGAATGTATACTTTAAGGCATTGTTATGTCTGGGTGGTTTGCTTTGGTACAGACTTCCTTCTTACTAGTTTCAGCTTGACAGACATATTGTAGGAATGTGCTCTTTAGAGTTTTTAGTTGTCTGATCTGTTGCAACAGCCCCTGGAAATACATGGATCTGTCTTCAGTGCGAGCAGTGCAGATCTGAGCTGTAGATGAGAGAAGTAAGAGTCAAGACAACAACCTGGCTGTATTTAAAAAACAATTTTAAAAAACCCACCTTCAGACCCTTGTGTTTTCTATTGGGTACCTTGATAGACCTCACTACACTTGATTAATAAAAGAAAGCTTTGTACTACACCATGGGGTTTTCTAGGCAGATCCCCACTATCTGTGAGGATGTCCTGCTCCCTTGTACATCTGGAACAGCTTCCCTGGGAGTGGCAGCATCAGCTGGGAGGTTCCACCAGTCCTTGCAAGGCTGCTATGTCTGCCTGGCAAGGCCACCCAGCCTAGAAATCTTGTTTCTGCAAACCAGGCTGCACAATCGTGGTCCTTATTTTGGGGTCATGATCCAGAATGACTATTCCTGACTGAAGTCAGGAAAAGCACAAGCAAGAAAGCAAGAATATTTCCTGATCCTACTGTGAAGTTTCCTTTGTGAACATGAGCCAAAATGGGTACCATCTTACTTTAAAGATTGATCCCTCCTTCTAAGAAAGACTAGTCTGAGAGTGTCCCTATGACAGGCTTGCTGAAATCTGCTGTTGGCTTGTGCCCATGACAGGAAACGCACCCCACATCCCACAGTCAAAAAACTTAGCGAGTGATTGTGCTGGATAGCCTGAGAGAGACAGCAGAGCTGCAGTCTTGGAAAGCTGCAGTCAGCAATAAACTTAATTATTCTACCTCAGAAGTAATGTGGCTTAGAGTAACCATTTTCTGGATGAATATGTTGAGACCTCTTGTAGGATTTATGCTCCTCAGTCAGTTGTTGATATGTTCTTACCTGTTTTTGTTGAGTCAGATTGTAAACCTTCTCTGAGAGCAGGCTTTGGTGCTACGAGCCCCAGTACTGGATTTTTTAGCAAAAAAGAAGACTTGGAAGACTTAAGTATGTCATTGTTCTCATATCTCTGTAAACTTTCTATAAAGCAAAAAATTTCCTGTCCTAAATCAAGAAAGGTATGTTAGGACAGGAGCTGAAAGTTGGGACTTAATTCAGTTAGACAAGTTTAGATATCTGTGAGTGTCCTACCTGGCTTACAGCAGCCAGGGCAGGGTGGCACAGATCTCTCCTGGTCCCTGTTATGTGTCTGCTGGCTCTGCAACCCATCTTTGTGAGCATTAGATTGCCATGTTTAGGCAAATGAAGTGAGACCCCAGTCTCTGAGCCATGGGGTTCTGGTATATTTTAAGGTAATTCTCCACCTGTCTCTTCCGGGGTAACTGTCCTGCTCTGAGTAAAATAATCCAGTATTAACTGAATAGGCAAGAGAAATACTTAAGTAAATCTAACTACATATATATAGCTATATATAAGTTCATGAAATACTTGTTTGACTAGGACCTGACATGCTGGGATTTCACTACTGAGAATGGAGAGTCATTGTTTCTCTCACCTACTCAGTAAATACATCTATTAACTCTATCTATGCGTGTATATACGCATAATGTGCCACACAATCTCAGCTTTGTTTGTCTAGTTTCTTTCTTCATGTGTGTTTTCTCAAGGCCAAACAAACTGATCACTTGATTGTCTAAGTATTAACCATTCACCCTTTCTCACAGACTTGCTTTTTAGACTTACAAGTTTCTATTCCCACCACCCTTGTAACTTTGAGGAAAAGTCATTCTGGTCACGCTTGGGCTCTGCCTTCCCTTGGTTACAGCCCAAGACAGAGGTACCCTGCTGCCTGATGTGCTGCTGGAGACAAGCATAATATTCCACCTCAGTGTGCTACTGCTTCAGTATGAGGTGCGGATCAGAGCTCACCTTAAAGCAGACTGCCTCAAATCACTCCCTTTCCTCCAGGGAGTGGTCACTCTTTATCAGTATGACTGAAGAAGTAACACCCAAAGGCTGCACTGAGCTGCCTTGAAGTGCTGCCCAGTTTGATTTTAACTGTATTCTTATTGTCCAGGACTGCATAGAAGAAAGCAATACTGTGGCAGGGATTGCATGTTGTGGTGCACAAACACATTTTGATGCCAGAAAGAATATCAACCCAGTGCCTACAGGTATTGGGATACCACCTATGTAAACGCTTTCATTTGAGCTTCCAGTGTGCACGTAAATTATCCGATATGCTTAGGCAGTGCAATGAGAATGGGATGAAGAATTAGCGGAGTGTATTCCACAAGCTGCTAAGGAGAGCTACTCCACTGTACTTTAGTTGTCCCAAGTAATTTCTTTTGAATTCATCTACCAGTCTGTGTCATCATGCAAACCTACAATAAATTAAGAGATAACACCAGACGCTGACCCATGTTTGCTTCTTATTTTTCTTGGAGAGCAATGTTAAAGAACACTTAGTAAAGGCATGTTGAACAGTGTATTGCATCATCTTTCAGCAGCAGAAAGACTTTCGTTGTTCAGTCATAAATAAGTGCTGGTGTTGAAAAGATAAGTATATATGTTGTGGCAAAATAAAATTCTGCTTTAATTCCAATATTTTTCTCCACAGTCCCCAGGAGTACTCTGTATATTTCAGTGTGTGAAGAAAGCTTTTGCTCTAGGCAGATAATGAGTTGTGAATCCGGTTTCCACAACAACCAACTGCAAACATGCCTAGTGTATTATGCCGGTAGGGACTTAAAACTAGTGCCTTGCTTGTCTGAAGCAACGCTGCTGAAGTGTTAGCTTCTACCGATTTTCTTGCAGATTTTTCACATTTTCAGATTATCTGGAAATTTTCTTGCAGAGTGCTGTGGAGGTAACTTTCTCTACATCAGTTAACGCAGGGTAAGATGTTATTTTTCCATATGGTATCTTCACTGTCAGAGTGGTAAGATATCACGTAGGTACTTAGCTGTTTACAGTTCTTAATACCTTCTTAGAACACATTTTGCCTCTGGATTAAGCAATTCCTGAGTAACTCTGCATAAAATGTGTGATATTGTAAGTACTGATACTGCAATATTTGATATTGCAAGTACATTGATCTCCTCTTACCCTAACTTCTTAGGCTATTCATTTTTGTTATGCTTTAGCAAGCAAGGACTATATTGCTAAGGTACTGAAAGTAGCAATTTAAGATACCTGTCAGTTGCCACTTGATCATTTAAGGTAAAAAAGAAACTACCTAAGCAAGAACGGTGAGCAGTCTGACCTGGTAGTACCATGTACAACTTAAGCCATGAAATCTAGGTGGAAGAAGTGAACTCTGCGGATGTGAGAGCAAGTCAAGCGTGGGTAACAGCCCTTCAGAATGTGGGCAGGCTGGCCTGAAGCAACAGAAGACTTCTTGAGCTTCAGTTTGGTCTCTGTCTCAAGTCAGGCAGCTGCTCCAAGCTCTGGAGGGGATATTAACAAGTGGAAGTCTGCTAAGTAAATGGTATTTATGACTGTAAAATCAGGTAAAAGACGGAATCAGTTAAAAGTGGGGATTTAACAGTCTTTCAGAAAAGGAGCCATAGAGTTCACCTGGGCACCCAAGAACTTGTGCGGTGTATCCAGAAACTTTTTATGCCTCAGGAGACAGACCAAAGATGGAGGTATTGTCAGGGCTGTAGCAGTCATTAGGACTAAGTATTAGCTCATGTTTGTAGGTAAAAAGATAAAGCCTAGACTAGATGTCTCCACAGTGTCTGGGGCAGTGTTGCTTTTACATAAATGCACACAGAGGCAAAGAGTGTGCAATAGGCATGTGTGCACTGCCCTTCCTAGGCCTGGCTGCTCCTGCAGGGGTGGCTGTGGTGGCATTTTTTGCAGCAGCATTTGGATGCTCTGCTTAGCACCTGAACCTGGAGCATCTGGAAAGAAATATCCACCTGTGCTGTGTAACTGAAAATCTCTGGATCTGGCTATGTGTTACTAGAGAGGAATCTAAACTAGCTTGTGCATGGCTTTGTAGCAGCATCTCAGCACTTAGTGTAAATAGACATACTTCCCAGCTGCTGAATGATTTGGCAGAAAAAATAAATGCCATACTAGCATCCAAAGAATAAGTGAAACAGAGGCAACTAGGGTGCAAAATGCAGAATGGCTGGGGATTGGTGATGCCTGTCTTGTTTTTTGCCATTAGATTTGTAGCAGAGTCTTTACCTTCCCATAGCATAGACAATGTTGTTCTCAGGAAGATAGTAAATATGAAGTCACTACTTTATTGTCCTGCGTTTACTCCCTGCAGATCAAAGAGGATTTAAATGAGTTGGATAACTGTAAATCACTCTGTTACCATGCTTGTGGGGTTCCTCAGGTAGTGTTTGGAGATAAAAATCGCTGTCACCTGGGAGTTAATTCAGCCTCTGACCGTTTCTGCAAAAAATCAGAGGGTCTCTTATTCCAGTTTGCCTACTCCAGGCTGCCATGGCCAGCTTCCTACCAGTGTCCCCTTCAACAACCTGAAGCACCTTCGAAAGAGCAGGTTGGACGCTGTATCTGCAAGCTCTGAAAAATGAAGGTTGGTTCAACTACCAACTCTTAAGTCCTTCTTGCAACATTAAACTAATTTGGTAGGCCACAAATGACATGTGGAGTGGCTGAAAGCTGGAAAAGTTGTGGTCAACTGAAATGAGGCATTCATAAGGAGCGTTGGTCATCTTGAACATAAAACTTCAAAATATTTTTACGTCATTGAAGCAATATACATATGTATAAAATAAATGTCTTGAAACAAAAGCTCTATAACACTGTCAATTTTTTATTTAAAACCAAATTTTTGAAATGTCAGGATTTCTGGGAGCTGGAAATGCTGGGGTTTGGTGGATGTCCTTCATACAGATTAAGTCAGTGTTTTATAAGCTTTTCTCAAAAGCTCAGTAGCAGCAAACTGCTGGCCAGTGTGGGTAAACATGCTTGGAGTTGAATATCCACTTGTACTGTAAATGTACTCAAGTCTTTTTGATTAGAATACAACCTTTAACCTCTTCTTAATGTAATTTGCTTACAGAAGGGCAAAAATGTCTTATAAGGACTTACGAAAAAGCAAACTGAGGTTCTCGGACTCCCTTAATGGCCAGCGCTGGATATTCCTGAAAAAAGGTCTAGATGACTTCAGAGATGGCTATCCTCCTTCATCTGATAACATGATTGTGTACGGTAGAAAGCAGCCTGTCTTAACTACCCTTCAAAACCGCACGCCAAAGTCTTTGTCCACAGGTCCATGGAAGAAAAGGAGGAAGTGTGCCAAAACGCAGGTCTGTCTTTCTAAGCTCAGCCTGCTGCAGCAAGCCAGGAGGGATTATGTTGCACAGATAGAGTGCTGCCTGAACCAGCACCCCTTGATTCTCTACCCATGCTTGGAAAAAAGTATCTCTGCAAAGGTAATGATTTTGTAATCCTGTTTAAATACTGTTTCTTGGGAGAGTTGGAATGGGCAACTAACCTAGCATGCAGCCACTGTTGTCAATTAAAAAAAAAACCACAGCAACTTGTATTTCTTTCCAAAGAAAAAAGGCGGCAACTAATATTAAAGGTAACTTAGATTTAGACAGTAGGTCCAAATTGTCAGCAAGTTAATTGTTGAACAATATTACAAATGGGCTAATTGAGGAATCTAGTGCCTGCCATCAACAGATTACAGTAAATGCGTTACCTGCTAAGCTATCACCAGGCATTGATGCAAAAAGACATTACAGAGCAGGAAGCAAATCTAATCAGAACTGATAAGTTAGGAATATGCCCAAGATAGCAGAGTATATCTCATTACCTTTATTTTTCAGCATGTTTACAGAATCATCACTCTTCTCCCAGTTTCCAGTTCTTCAACTTTCTTTGCTCCATGCAAGGAAAAGCTAGCAAGTCCTTGTCTCTTGTGCAGCTGGGAACTTCTGGAACGTGTTTGGATGTTGCAGATGGAGGACAGTGACCAGATACAGTGGCAAAATTAAGCTTTTTGCTTGTAGTGTCTCTCAAAAGGAACAGGAGAGCTTGGAGACTTTTCGATGGGACACGCTTCATGCTACAGAAGATGGGGTGAAACCCCTTAGTATTGTTTAGCCTTGTCTAAGGGGATATACTCACCTAAGACTTGGATGCAGTGAGATGATGGATGGGTTCATTGGGAGAATCCTTAAAATTCAGGAAAGGGAGCTGGGTCTCTGTTCTGTGAGACCAGGCAACAGCAGAACTCTCCCCAATCCCAGGCTGCTATTGCTGGGGCAATGGGATGATGAAACAAGGGATTGTACTGAAAGGAAGGAAACTTAAAAGCAGCTGAAGGAAGACTTTGTATGTGGTACAGCAGATTTCCATAGAGAATTGGAGAGGCTAGAATTTCAGCTTGATTCACAGATCTAGCAAGCAGCCTGGGTTGCAATTAATGCTTTAGAGATTTTTGAAGAAGGTCTATAAATTGAGGCCTGTGGACTATGAACTGCTTTAACTGCTAGTAGACCCAAGGAGACATGCATGTTGGGCAGTCCTTCCCACAGCCCCCAAGCAGACTTCTTCCAATTAGGTTATTTTTGAACACAGGCTGTCTTTTTGCTTGGCTGCAGCTCTTGAGAGAGGTTGCCGGTATCCTGGATCCTGAAATGCCTTTGAAGAGCAAGTCTGGCTACAATGACTATGAACAGGAGAACCAACCCCTTCAGGAGGTGCTGGATCACATGGAGGACATGCAAAGCAAAGTAACAGCTGCCAAGACACGAGTACAGTGAGTATGGGACAAGATGAACACAGCAACAGAAATGGCTCCGAATGCCCCCTTCTCTGTGACGAGTTGAAAAAGGAAATTAAGCACTTAATTAAAACTTACACCAATCTGTCATGAGAGTAGTTTTCATTAAAAGATAAGTTCCCTTGCCTTCCTCAATGATACTGATAAATTAATTGATATCCTGCCACCTGTTCAGAGACCAGTCAGGATTAGTTCTGACTGATACAAAAATGTAAGGAGGCAGCCTCACTGGTGGTTAGTTTTACAGGCTAAATTAGCGAAGGCAAAATAAGCGGTGTCACTTTATTTTTCCCTGAGCATTTTTAATAATGGCAAAAAGGCAGAGTGATGGGCACATACAGCTCCGAGCTTCAATTTTTTAGGATTTTCTATTTTGAAGGTGGCAGGTTATTTCAAGCCTTGCATCCAAACCTTGGGACTGTGCTGTTTGATATAGCAGGTACAGCCCTTCCTCCTGTTTGTGAAGGTGGTCTTAGCAACTGGTTCAAATTGCTCAAGCTATTCCTTGCAAAAATCACGCTATATCCAGTGATAAACTGCACCACCAGTGATCCAAAGGCATATGTGTAAACACAGGATCTAGCTTTAAGCTGTTGTCTAATACTGACTGTGTGGTGATGGCTATCGCTGCAGCTTATCAAAGGGTATCTCAGATTGTATTGCATTAATATCTGCAGAGGCACAGAGTCTCGAGGCAAAAACCCGTGTACACACCTTTCCAAGAAGGTAGCAGCAAGAGAAAAGGAGGCCATGCCAACTGACTTCATTCCCCCTGATCAACATGTAAAGCGAGTAACCAAGCATTTTTGTGACTGGGTTATGTCTTTGGTAAGTAAACCAAAACTGCCACCGCCTGTTCTCTTTGACTCTAGAAACATAATTACTTCATTTAGTCTAAATGTCTTTGGACTTAAGAAGTAAAAATGTGGCTCTGGATGTGTGAATCTGAGAGCCAAAGTCAAAACAAAGATTTCTTGTTTGACACTCAGCTCTAATGTCCTGTTGTGACTAACAGGGCTCAGCCCGCTAAATTGTAAAGCAAGTCATAAGTATCATTATACAAAAATAGTGCTAAGTAAGTTTGCTTCAGAAAGTTTTGTTCTTTTTGTTTGTTGGTTTTTCCCCCAGGGAAAGCCATCTATGTCCAAATTACTATTTAACTGCCTCACCTTGGAGCAGTCCCCTTTTAACTGAAATTAATACACCAATTTATGTGTTGATTTCAAGCTGACTTTGTGCTTGCCTCGTCGCTGTGATGATGCTAATGCAAGCATACTTGTAGATCAGCTGAAACTGTGATGCTGAGTTTAATGGTACTACAGACTGGAGTGAGGGGAGTGGGGAGAGAAATGCATGCAATAAAATAATAGTAATGAGATGTTGCTTTCTTCCCCACTCTGAGACTGTCCTGGGGTTATTGTTCCAGGGAGGAGGGAACTGCAGTATTGATGAAGATAGCCTCATTAGCTTGCTCAAGACCGACTGTGAAAGGGAGGCCACTGTCCCTTCACCTTTCCATACTGTGAAATTCAACACTGTGAAAGCAGAGCAGTCAAAGAGCCAGGAGATTTCACCTCCCCAGTTAGCTATCAGGAGTTCTCATCACCTAAGGAGCTTGTCCTGCCAGGTTAAGGTAAAGAGCCCACATTTACATTTGCAAAATTCTAATTGTTTTGGATGGTCTGTGAGGGAGGGTGCCTGCTGAAGATGATCAGGGAGCCTCTTTTTTCCAGGGAGCACTTGATATTTCTCTATAATTGTGTCTTAAGGATCCAGCGTGCAGTTGCAAAAGGAAATGTTCCGTAATGGTTACTTTTTTACATGCAGCAGTGCAATGAAACAGGAGAATGACATGCAAGAGTATTATTTAGTGCTCAACCATACAGCCTTTGGTGGTCAAACTTAAGGGTTCTTGGCAGTTTTGCTTATATCCAAAGCCAATGAAATCAACAGAAAAACATGGTTGAATACTGTGTGAGCTTTGGATTAGGTGCAGGACATCATGTCTGACCCATCTCAAGATGTGGTTTGTCAGATGTTACAGTTCAGGAAGTCTTGAGTGCTGAGTGTATCTGTGGGCCTGATGTAGGAAAGCAGAGGGACTGGTGTAGGTGTCAACAACTAGAAGCTGAAGCATAAGGCAATGACCATCCAGTCCCTACCTTTCCCATTACCTGCTTTTTCTGCTGTATTTTCTTTTAATCATTGAATACATAATCAAAGGCCATATATGGTTGAGGTCAAAACTGGAGGAGGCTGTTAAAGAAGTTTCTTTGCAGTTCAAACCCAACATTTCCCATAGCAGAGTCTCAGGCATCAAATCTTGTTAAAAAATAATTTATTCAAATGGCACAGCCAGAAAAAAAAATAGCTCAAGCTGGGTGGCTCTGGAGAGGGACCCTGAACAAAGAAATCCCTGGGCAATTATACCCTTGCAATCTACACATCCACCCCTCATGCGTTCTGCCCGTGTCATTTGGTCCAATGGTGATTCTGGTCTGCGATCTAACACCTTATTGGATTCCTTCACTGTCTCCAGGCAGGCCGTTATCCTCTTGAGTCGCAGCTTCTGCTGACAATTGTGGCCTCCTTACCTTCTGGTTTGTGCTGGCTCTGGAGGAGGTCTTTTGCTTAAGTAGGTAAAAGTTCAGCAAATCTAGGTGAAAGTTAACAGCTTGTGGCCTAAGGCTTCAGCAAATGTAGCTACTCATGCTAACGAAGTATTGCTAAATGAATAGTAAACCAAATCACACAATATTATGCTGTGACCCCTGAGTCCTAGTGCTAAGTGATTAACTCTGAGTGATTAATTCTATTTAAAACTTATTTAAGCTAAACGACTAGTATTTCTTAACAAGGGTTTTAGGGAAAATATTTGCTAGAGGATTTTAGGTAAGAGGTGGAAGTTGGGCCAGTTCTGGCTTGACTGAAAGTTTGCATTTCTCTAACCCTGTAGCTACGTTTTTTCCATGTTCAGAAATCTGATTTTGACATAAAAAAACATTCATTGAGCCTCTGACTCACAAAGTATGAACCTCACAGACTTCCTTCCCAGGTTCTCACAAAATCCAGTTTTAAAAACAAACAAACAAACAAACAATGGTCAGATGACTTGAGGGTAGTGATTTCCAGAAGTAGCTTTTAATACTGTTTGCCTTTGTGCGGGTAAAAGGGAAAAAATTTCTAGTCACGCATTCTCATCAGCCACCACCTTTGTATTGTATAGTTGCAGGGTACAAGATGATCCCTGGTAGACCCTTCAGAGGTGTTATTCAGGTTCTGTGACAGTGTCTGTACTGCCTATGGTATGAGGGACATATGCCAACATGATGAAAGAACATTACAACAGTGGTTTTTTGCAGGTCCTTTCCCGAACAAAATCGGAAAAGATTAGATATGGAGCATGGTATCTTGATCCCAAAACATGGAGAAAACAGAAAGCAAATGAACCATTAAAAGCTCCAGAGGCAACAATCAATAGCCTCGGGAATGCAAAGAACGGGTCTGAAAAGGTATGGTGAGTATTAAAAAAAAAAAAAAAAAAAAAAAGTGATAATGTTCTTTTGTGACATAGCTATGAGAGATTATTTTCTGATGGGAATATCTCTGGGTACTGTTTTGTGCCTGACAGCCACAAACAGATGTGGAACAGACCATGTTATCCAAGCTGAGATATCCATGGTTCAAACCAGATCATTCACTTGGATTAGACTGTGGCTTGATAGCACCTCTATGTGGACAATTGCTCTAGAAAGCAAATAAACAAGATTTAGTTGAAGGAGCTGTTGTAAATCTAGTTTCTTAAATGCTCATAGTATCATATGTGGCCGAAATGCATTCATATGCAATTGGTACCTCAGAATGTTTTAGGGTGTTTCTATCTTGATTTTATTTGACTGTAATACCTGTCTTGACAAAGGTGCTGGATTCAGCTGCGGTACAAAGTGTTATTAGGAGGAGTTTGAAGAGCAGGCATGTTTTTCAATTGCTGGGTTTACTTAGATGTAGGCTTAGTTTCCTCTTTATTAAAAAAAAAAAAAAAATCTACTCCATCTTCACACTTACTACACGGTAAAAAGGGAATACATCGTTCATGCTCTAGAGGGCAGTCCTTCCAAAACGTGAAACTGAGGAGTTGCATGTGATTGAAATCATGCCACATGGAAAGGGCTAGTGAGCTGGATGACAAGTGTCACTCCTGTTTTATGAAGAAACGCTGTCTGTAAAACGAAGGAGGAAGTATTGCAGAGAGGATGCCTGGGAACAGCTGAGCTCAGAAGAACACACAGGCAAAGGTTATGGTTTTGTTAACGCTGCCTAAAAATAACGGCAAAGCTTACAGTTGAATGGTAACCCACCTAATTTTATCCAGCCCCTCCAGGGAATAGACTGCAGACTATCGAGGGTAGATGTTGTTACTTGGATAATGAAGAATAACCCTTCCTGCCTTCCTTAGCAAAGATCCTGGTGGAAATGACTTTGTGTAGCACAGGACATGACATTACACGTTCATAGGTTATAATTTGCTAAAATCAACTTCACATTCACGAAGCAACCTCATTTCTTTGAAAAGAAAAAATGACATCTGAACTAGTTAGAGCTGTTAGCAGTTAAAATACTTATGGGTTGATAAGTTTTCATGAGAGCTGGACAGATATACGCTGCGTGGTTTCTTTAAGCACGTGGAACCTGTATATAAAAATGAAATCTGAATGTTTTATTTTCATCTACTGTGGAAATTAATTCAGGAGATGGAAGTCACGCAGCTCTACAGCACACATGCCTTTAAGGATTTCCTGGAAAGAAAGGGCTACAGAAAGCCTCGGGTGAGTCATGGGGATCTGCCGAGGGTGTTGTCTGTGTCCTCACATTGATGTGCTTGTGGCTATTGCTGTGTTGTCCCAAGGTCCTGGTTGTAAAACCTCCTAGATCAGGGACCTCGGGTTCTTCTCTCCTCTGTGTGTTGGAGCTTTTGGAGGGGAGGAACTGGTGTAATTGCAAATGGGGCTTCACAGGGCAGCTGGGGCTCAGCTGAGCAGAGGGTCTTGAAAGTGGTGCTGGGATCCCCCTGTTCAGGCTTCATGTGAAGGACTAGTACCAAGTGGCATTCTAGGAGCAAGTGAACAGGTACTTTGATGTACACTTGGGACTCGCATAGCTTTGTAGCTTGCGTGGCTGACGTTCTTACGTGCCATCAGCATGTGCAGAAGTGAGTGCTAATGTTAACTGTGGGTGCAAAACAGATTTCAACCTCTGAATGCCTAAGAAGGGACTTCACTGAGTTTGATCTCATATCACAAGCAACAGCTGCAACTGAGCAATATGTGCACTGGCTTTTTGACCCTTTCTCTTTACATATTTTCATCTTTTTCTTCAATTTCTCTCTAAGAGTCATTTGAGGCTGTTAATCATGCTTATGTTAAATTTTTTGTTTCAGTTCCTTCTGAAAATGCTGGCTGGGGGAAATGATAGTAGAGCTCCAGAGGAGACATCCAAAGCTTGCAAGAAAGTGTCTGAAGAGATATGACAAAATAAGAGAAGTTATTTTTGTGACCATGAATTAATACAGATTTCTAAATTATCTTAAGATCAATAGAAGCTACTAGCTGAGCTGCTCCTAAATGAATATTCTTCCATTAAAATAAGCTTAAAGGCAGTTTTGAGTTACTTCTGAAATGGCCAGGTAGTTTGACGATGGAATGTGGACTACCACATTCCAGGCACAAACCACTTGGCTAGCTTAGCAGTGCTTGGGCTTGGCTAGAAGGCACTGATGATGTTTTGTGCTGTAACATGCTCGCTTAGTCAAAGACCCTGGTCCACAAACAACTTATTGGTTTTTAAGTATCCACATTGTGCTTACTGCTTTACAGAATATGAAAAAGTGATATCTGAATTCTCTAAGGCGTAACTGGCTGCAATCTACATACCTACTGAAAAAATGAGACCTTCCACCTGAGAGTGTACAAAGCGATACTCTTCTGCAGAAAGATCCCACCATGGACAAACCTTGTGCTGACAAAAGTAGACTTAATATAGTGAGGCCACTAAAAATCATAGCCTGTTATCTATTGCTACACCAAAAACACCTAATAAAGATGGCTGAAGCCTTTACAGTGCAGGAACTGAGCTGTCCCATAGCCCTTTGGTCTATTTGTGAGTTAAACTGCAGCTTTGCCTTGTTGGTTATGGTCATAAGCTGCTTTCTTTGCTGAAGTCCCTACTGTAAAACAATGTCTTTGAGCTCAAGGATTTGTTTTGCTAAGCTTTGATTTGTGCTGTAGTTTCTGATGCTAAATAAACCTTTTGGTCCAACTGGAAACAGGATTATGAGGATAAATTTCCATGCTTTAAAAAGGACTTCTAAAAAAAGCTAGCGAGAAATCCCTCGTTAACTCAACATTGCATAAGCAACAGAACAGTATTTAGGCAAGGAGGACGGACGTGGGAAGCATTAAGTCTAGAAGTAGTTTGTGAGGAGATAAAATACAAATGTATTCCTACAAGTTTGAGACAAAATGCATTTAGCTTAAATGCACGAAGAAGAACTATTCAAGAAATATTAAATGCAGCTAAAGAACCAACCTGACCTGTGAAGAAAAAGATGGAGCTTACAGAAAAGTATTGCCAGCCCAAGAGGGAAGCCTTTTCCCACCACAGTCACTTAGAGAACAAAACAGAGGAGTTCACACCAAGGGAGGCATTCTTACCCCCAACATTAGGACTCACAAAAAAATCCCACTTTGAAGTACTGACCGCACAGTCTGAGAAACTTGATCATTCAAAACAGGACATGGTTTTGTTGGTGCATTTAAGACAACCTCCAGCAAGGGGAGTTTCCCTCGTCCATTAGCACCTCTTCCCTGGGCTAGGAAGTCCAGACCCTCCCCAGTATGCCCTCAGGGATAAGCAGGCCTCACTTGCTCCTATTTTACTGTCCGGGTCTTCAGGTATGGATTCAGAGCCTAATTTAACTTGCTGTGTTGCTTTAAGTTATCATTTAAAACCCAGCTAACACAATCCAGTACCAAGGGGTAGGCAGGTCTGTCAGCGTAGGCTTCTCTCTCTGACAAAAGACAGGGGGAATGAATCCTACTTTATTAGGAAGCTGAACAGCACATGGGTAGTTTGCTGAACACTTTTTTTCTTGTTTACCAGTGGCTGTTTGCTCTGCCCAAGATGATCTAAGCAAGTACTTGCTCACAGCTGCTTGGATAATAGTCTGTGCTTTGATTTCCTTTTTCCTGAATGCTTCTCAGGAATAGTCTGTTGTGCTGGCATTGCTGGACTCCCAAGATGTACTGCAGGGTGATTTCCAGTCCTGTTGTGAGTAAATGTGAATCTTCCATTGTCTCTAAAACAGGATGTACAAACAAATGTAGAAACTTCATGTTTAGGCACACAGTTCAGGAGCAGAGGCAGAGCCCCAAGGACTGACAAGTTCCTGTGGCTGTAAACTGAAGAGCTGTGTTGGGAGATGAAATGCAGCCTTACAGTGACTTACTAACTTATCACAGCGCTCCTAGGTTGGTGAGCACCAGGACTTTCAAGATGAAAATGTCTTTTAGACAAACTTGAGTGAACTTAGTACCTAACCACTGAAATACTAATAGCTGTGTCAGTACATGGCAGGAGTCTCTTTGCCTTCCCTTGCATTTCACATTTATTTGAATTGGCTATCTTTTTGCATGAAGGAGGGGAAAAAAATAATATTTTTCTGAGTTAATTTTCCATAACTCTGATGTAGCAAGAGAATAATTTATGTCTCAGTCCTCTTTACTCTTTTAGTTTTCAAAATTGGGCCTCTACAAGATTGTTTTTCCTTTAGGACAGACACCTTGCATATGAATGACTAGCCCCTGACAAACCTATGTTGAAGCCACTTGTTGCAGTGGCGAGGTAAAATTCTGATCTGTAGATTGCAATTTCAAGAGTGATTTAGGCAGTGTTTGGGTTTTTAAACGTTGATCCTGCACTGACTCACAGGGCCTTCAAGCAGCTCAGTGATGCGGAGCTGATCCTAAAATCATAAACCAGTTCAGCCTCAATCTGTCATAGTTTATGCAACTGCATCATAATGTTTCTGTCCCAGTATTTCAGAAGGCTTTGCCTGTAAGTATAAGCAGTTATTTAGGGAGAGCTCCTTACTTCACTGTGAAGGAGGAAAGAATATATTATAGACTTGGCTTTTTCTTATGAGTTCTTATTGAACTGGAATGTAACACAGACTGCTGCAGAAAAAAGTTTATTTGATGTTTCACTAACAAAGCTACATTTACAGAAGTAACGTTTTTGCTGGTTTATTATTTCAATTATGCGTGAAGTCAGATAAAGATTTTTCAGAACAGCCTAAGTCTTTACAATCAAATTGTGACAACAGTGAGAAACATACCAACCATCCCAAATGTAATGCTGGACATCTTATGCACTCATACATGATGTTTCCTATGGGCAATATCGAGTGTAATGCGTTTAAATGCAAGGTGCAGTATAGAATCGGCTCCCGTATTTGGTGAGGGTTTCTTGTATGAAGACAAAGACTACTGGTGTGAAAGAAGGAATGAATCCCTAACTAGGGGCCTGCTCTAGCAATTGAGTCACCTTTGCAGAATTACTTGAATCTTTAAATGCAGAATGAGGAATAAGAAAAGAAATTCAAGCCAACTTGATTTTTTTTTTCATCAATTGAACTGGGATAAGGAGTGGAAGAAGGCAGTGATATCAGTAAATAAGCATGGAAAGTGAAATATCTAACATGTCCTAGAAAAGTTTACTATTCCTGGCACAGCTGAGGACCTGGCAACTTTGCAGAACCTTTCAGTGTAGCGCTGTCTCTTGATCTTCTCTAAATGTACATGAGAACCAGAACCTTGCGGTTGTCAAAATGCTAGAAAGGTCTAGAATGCCCAGTTGTAAAGTAATGTTGAAATCTGAATTCTTGGTCTCGTCCCCCATCTTTTCTCTCAAATATGATTGTACAACAGCCTTCTAATAATGGCAAAAATTCTGCTAATATAATCATAGGGTCTTGTATAAAGGTTGTGCAGAGGTTTGCTTTACATTGCTCATGGAGGGAAGTACACGGACATTCCTGCTGATGCCTGTGGCAGCCTTGTTTAGATGAAGACTGGTGGAAAACTGTCAAAAAGACAGGTTCCTTGACTTCAAAGGAATTACTGATTTACACTTGCTGAGGATCTGGTCTATATGGTGTGATAATGTCTGAGATGTATAGTAATGGCATTGCAGATATGTTCCAGGGATATGAGAACAGAGTCAGTCTATGACAACCAGTAGCTGCTCTTGGGAGATGGCACTAGTCTGCTGTTGAAAACGATATGAAGAAGCAAGCTGGCATTACTCTGGGAGCTGACATTTTGGACACTGTCATCCAGGTACTATAGTGCTATACATGTATTTTTGATAGGAACACTGACTGCAATGAGGCATTAGTATAGCAGTGGATTGAGCTAATTGGCGTAGCAGGATGCTGGCGTCAGAACTGCTTTAACATTTCTCGTCTCCCCATGGTAAATGAATGGGAAGGTTGTGGTGTAGCACTTGTCCCTGTTGTAAGTGTAGCAGGTTTCAGGTTCGTTGCAGGAGGTGCTCTGCTGGGCCTCGTATATCTCACCACCCAGCTCAATTTCTACAGGATTGCATTTTTTGCAGCTGGAAGACATGGAGAATAGAACAAATGTTAAGAGTTGTGATGAAAAGATGCCCCTGTGAAACCCAAATCTTCCTTGCTGATCTGCAGATGTAACGAAGAGAGTACTGTGGCCTTTCTAGGTTTTACACAGGAACTCCCAGCCAGATGCTTTTAGTGTTTTGTCAAACTGCTATTGGCAAGACTGGTCTCTAAAAGAGAGGGTTAATCAGGCAATGTGTAATTTGCTGATATTTAAGACATTTGAGATGAACAGGGGTCAGAATGAAACATTCTCTGTAAATGTGAGACCTTTTTATGTGAATTAATCACGGAGATAACAATTTCTTGTTTTGCAACAGAATATGAAAGCTAGGCTCCGTGGGGAAAACTCTCCTCTGTGACCCTGAGTCATCTTCTCTACTGGCCTTCAAGCACATATCTGAGCTGCTGCAGGCAATGCTGCAGGGGAGGTTAAATCTTAGGAAGTGAACTTAATAAATAAAATTACTTACAGTTCAGTCATGCGGTAGACGAAAGTGGTTCTGAGTGGGGACATGGGGTCAGAGATGTTCTCTCGAGCCTTCAGGGGGACTCTGCAATGGAGGGAAGATAATCACTCTCATGAAAACTGCGTATTAAACAGGGGACTAGGCTGCTGTGAACAATTCTCAACCCTCATCTTGTTCTTCAGGTTTTTTCCATTCTGACCCTTCTGCACAGCAAAGCCCAGGAACGGCAGATCTTGGCCCTTCTGTGCCCTCAAAGGCAACAACCTTCCCCAAGAGGATTGCCGCAATTTCTGAAAGTGCCACTTTCAAGGTGACAGTGCTGATAATCTTTTTTTTTGTTTGTGTTTTGGTTTTTAAACTCTGAGCTGGTAGGTGCCCAAGAGGCTTGCAGGACATAGACAGAGATGTTTAATTAGTGTTTGTCCTGTTATGAGCTCTACCAGAACTGCAGCTCTGAGCCTGAACTTGATCCGTATTTCCAAGAGACATGCATACTTCAGTAAGGTTTCTGTGAATAAAGAGGACAAACTCCTACACTTGAACTGAGATCTGCCTCATAGGATTAACCTTTTTCTGATAGTTTAGGCATTAACTAGTTTTCCCAGCCTATAAAATAGCAGGCTTGCTATCTGATTGGTAAGTAAGGCCGATGTCATGGGCCCAGTTTGGTTTCAGATTAGATCAACAGTAGAAATGTTATTCTACCTCCCCAGCCTATTTTGTAAAGTTACTACTGGACAGCTTAAAACATGGAGATGCTTTTGTATCTGAAGGGACAAACACCTGATAGGTTCATGTGAGCTAAAGAAACATGAAGAAAAAGAAAATATTCTAGGATACCATAGAAAGCAGCCCATGGGAAAAACAGTTCATTAATGCCAGGACATGGGAAACAAATAAAAGAAAATGGAACTCCTATAATGCTCCATCTCCTGCTCACCGCCTCCACGTAATATGTGTCTGCCACTTACAGGATGCGTATGTTTCTCTCCAGGATTTCTTCATCGGGATTTTCTTTGGAGGGGACCAACTTTGAGGTCACTGTTACACACTGACACTTGTTATTGACCAGCACATATTCCTTGTTCTCAGGGTCCTGTGGATAACCTGCAAGCACAGGATATGCAGTCCCAGGGTCAAAAAGAAAAACCTTGAAACCTGCTCTAGCAGAAAGCCAAGTAATGAGAATGCCAGAAATGCACCATTATGGTGTCTGGATGGATTAAAGTCCAGGTTGCAACAGGTACACATGACCCTGTTGGCAAAGATGAGTTCAGCTGTCTTCCTTGCTCTGTGTACAGTATGCTCTGTATGTAGAGGTGATGGGACTGGGAAGGAGAAAACCATGAGCACGGACACTGTGTGGCTGGCGAGAGGCAAACATGCAGGGGTTTCTCATGAAATGGGAAGAAAGTCCCCTTGCAAGCCTCGAGCTATATGTGGCAGTTCTTCAGCTGCTGCTTTTACCCTGACAGGGGAGGTTACCCAATTCCTCTATCATGCACCACAACTATTCTAGTAGTCTAAACCCTAGTTTGGGTCTGGCCTCTAAATAAATGTCTCTGACCTTGCCTATGTGGCAGATGTGTCAGTTTTCCTTGAGTGGTATGTTGCCCTTCAGGTGCCTGAGGGAACAGATGCCAAAAAGCACTACAGAACCTAGCAAGAAGGCAGCCTGCTAACCTGGCAGTGAAAGGCAAGGGGCCCTTACGATGCTTGTGGTTTGCAGGGAAAACTACAGTCCTGATTTTCTTAGTCAAATAGAGAAGAACCAGCTTGGGTATGTCTCCCGCACTTTTAGCATACTATTCAATATGAAACTCAGTCAAAACAGGGTGAAACATCCCATCTGTCACCCAGGAGCTTTTTGAATGTTCCTGGTAGCGTGCAATGCCTTCTTACTGTGCAAGTAGATGGATTTGAAATAGCTTGTTCTTTGCTAGTTGGTTTTCCCCAACCCAGAGCCTCTTGTTGCTTCAGCCATAACAAGCCAGCCTTGCTTTTATATGCACACAAAGTCATACCCTTCTTAAGTGGTTGTTTTTGCATCCCTCTGTATTTCTAAATGCTGCTAAAATCAAATTCACAGCCTTCATTTTGCAGCATCGCTTTTCCTACAGCACCTTCAGCCTGCTTAGAAGTACCAAATCCAGTGATTTTTTTTTTTTTTTTTTTTTTTTTTTAAATGACTGGGACAGTTTATGTTGGGCTAAGATGGACCTTCAGTTCTGGGGACTTGCCTACTCTGCTTGTCCCTTGGTTTAACCATGGAGAGAAAGAAGAAATGGGCTGAAGACATCTGTGTTCATCATGTCTGTGGAGGATTTCAGAGTCACTTTGACTTAAAAGCTTTGGTCCTAATAGCTGGATTTCTTTAAGTTATCAAAGCATGGATCAGTAAGGAAGGAGACACACACATTGCATAAGCTCATGTCTGTGGTTTTTTTTTAATCTCCATGTCCCAAGCTGCTGGGTTTTATGAACAACAGGTGTTTTATGAACACCCTGTTGCTACAGGGTGAAGGGGGTAGTGCTCAAAGCCTGTGGGAGCAACACCAAAGCTGGGATCAAGGAGCAGCACGTGGATTCCCGAGTTGGACTGTAAGTTTTCTGATTGTTAGCCACTATTGGTGGCAGATTAACTGTCACATGAAGCTGTCTGCAAGACCAAACAAGGTCAGGTCCTCTGCAGTATTGACTGGCAGAGCACCTAGGTATCTAATCCATACAATGTAATGCAAATGGCATTCCAGGTTTTCTATCTAAGGCTTCTTGGATCTTCCTTCCTGCCCCTACAATATGCTGGTCTCATTGGCTTCCACTCCACTGGGTTATTTTCTGAGAACTTTGCAGGCCCCATAACTGTGAAAAAGGCACCAAAACTGTGTAAAATGATGCCTCAGAGTGACCCTACAATTCACCTGCTAGTTACAAATACTGTTTCTGTGACAACTGGCGGCAGAGTACCTTCTGAAGAAGATTGACTGTGGAGTTTCTCAGTTAGGAGAGAAATTACTTTGCTCCCTTGCTTTGGGCAGTGGAGCAAGCCACTATGGGCATGTGGAAGATGTTGCCCTTTGTCTTGCTCTCAGGTTTTCTTTATCCTGCTATCGTGTGTGCCCACTGAGCCCTTTAGAGCAAGGGCTGGCTTTTAGCATTTCTTTGTATAGCATCCGGCACAACTGGCCAGCTGAACAAATGCAACTGCAAAATGTGCACGTAGAGTGCAAGTCCAGTCGTACTTCCAACTGCACTGTGCCCCACCAAGGCAGAAATACATAATCCTATCTGATAAATGGAGATGGTCGTTATTTGGAGTTTAATGGTGCTTGTCTCTTTGTACCCCTGATTCCAATCTCTGTTGCTCTGCATGCTTCCTCTCTGCCAACTCATCATGCAACATGAACATTTCCCTCTGAAGCAGAAGCTTACTACAAAGGCTTCTTTAGTCTCTGCTTCCTTGAGTCTCGGCCTTTCTTTTGGCTTATAGAAAGTCTCTAGCTTCCTGTCCTTCACATAGACCTTGCTCTGGTGTCTGTCACTGTATTTTATCTAATGCTGCATGCGATTCTTTCGAAGCTCTTAATCCAAAGCCAATATTCAAGTTGGATCCTATTGGCTTTGGGAGTTGTCCCAAAACCTTTGGGGAGCAGACTTTAATTCATCTCCTAAAATTATATTAACATACTCTTTTATGAATATGCAGGGGGTTTTTGACTGTAGTCTAAAAATATTGTCCTGATTTAATTCCTCATGTAATACTCTTAGCTTCAGTAACTGTAAAAGATAAAGGTACTCCATATATTTTTTTAAAGTAAAATTACGAAGCTCCAAAAAAGAGAGTTTTATCAGCAATTCTTCCATGTATCACCCAGTAAAGTCCCTTTGAGGAGAAGGTAGTTAAATACAAAATTTCCTAATGCCCTTCTAAATGTCCGTTGGTTGGATTTTCTGGTGCATGATTTACTGCAATACAGTGTTCCCTCCCTCCTCAACACTCGTGCAGACATTTTTGTCACAAAATTTCTCATCTTCCAAAATTGGGTTGTTCTGTAATACACTGTGAAGCCCAACAGAATCCAGCTGCAGCATAGTGAAGAAGCAAATGCATTCCAAAAGTATCTGTTCAAACTCTGCTGCAGGTCAAAGTGGCTACTTTATTAAAGCTGGAAGAGGCTCAATTAGCCCCAAAATATGTTCATTTCAACAGAAGTAGTACAAACAGAACTCCTGTGGCTGCATGTAACTAATCTGACTTCCTCTCTAAGCTGCTTACGTGTGTATATCTCTTAAGCCATGTGTATGAACGGGGAAAACCAGACTGGGTTCTGCGTTGAACCGACACAGTATTTCTCACCATTTTCTGCCTTTTCACCTAATCGATTATACAGCTAGTCACTTTTCATAGGAAGCAGTACTTGCCAAGGACCTGCCTGGGTAGGCAGTAAGATGCCCTTTCCCAAAAGCTGGAGGCAATGCAGGGATGCTGTTGTCCATGCTGTTGGGATTACTCTTGAGCACTGATTTAATGCTATGGACCAGATCCACCGCGTGAATGAGGATGACTTTAGACTACCGTATAGAGATCCAGCATTAGTATAGTCAGTATCTACTACCTACAAGCCATGCTTTGGAGTGTGCTGGAATGACAGTCTGATCTCAGTCTAAATCAAAAGTCTCCAAGAAATTCAGTGGAGTTATATGATAAACTACAGTTTAATCAGAAATAAGTTGGCTGTGGCCATATGGCAGGATTATTGGGAAGATCTTAGAAGTTTCTAAATCCAGCAGATATGAGTCTTGCAAGCTTTCTAGCACTGCAGAAAAGCAAGCACGTACATTTGCGGCTTGTTGCTTCAGAAACCCGATCAAAAATGGGTAATTATAAAGTCTTAAATTTGCAGATAGTCATCACTTCTTTAGTTTCAAGGCAGCAATTAAAACCACACAGCTCTGTGGTGCAGACACTGAGGTATCCAAGTACCACTGAAGCATGACTGCTTGAGCAGGCTTTGAGGTCTGATTTTTGGCTATTAGAATTATTAATGGCTGATCGCACAAAACCCATCACTGGTATCTTAAGCGCAGTTTTCCATACTTTTCATTTATCACCTACCTGCCACAAGGATGAACCCCAAGGAGACGGCCAAGGCCACGCACAGCAACAAAGAGCTCTTCATCTTGCCTTCCCTTCTTTTGAAGAGCGCGAGTGGAGAGCTGGTGTCTGCCTATAAGGGCGTGTGCAAATGATATGGCTATTTGTTTCCTAAAATAAACAGCCCAGCCAGCTAGCACTGACACGGTGGAAAATGTGGCTGGGGACTGAAACCAGGCATATTCAACGCGCAAAGACCTCTGGCTTTCAAAGGTGAAGGGGGGCAGGGAGTTGCACCATTACTGTGCATTTTTATTCTGTTCATCACCAACAAGCAATGAACTGCTAAGAGCAAGGGAGGGCAAAACCGCCCTGGTCCTTAGGGGACAGCTTGCCATCAGGGCCAGTGGCAATTTCCCACCTGGGGGTGAGGAGCGTAAGGTAAGAACTTGTCCAGGTAGCCAAGGGGCAACAGCTCCAGCTCCTAGTTTGGAGAAATCAGACTTAAAAGATCACTTGACTCATATTATAAAAACACTTCAAGATCAGAATCCTGTTTGCACCAGGTTCTGTGCAAGCCTATATTAAGGGTTCGACCTGCCCCCAAAGAACTTGCAGTCAAAACAAGATGAGAGACGGGAGGGGGAAAATAGATAAAGCAACAGCAAGTCTGTGGCAAAGCTGAACGGTTCCTCCAGCTCTGCCCACGGTATGGAGGAGCTTTTTTCCTTATGAATGGAAAAGGGACTCTATGGGATTTGTGGTTTACGAAAGGCTCTTAGTCAGGTCCCAGGCCAACTCTCTGAGGTACTGGGCAAGCAGACTTTTCCTGAAGGTGGGAGTATGGGGGATGACCTGGGATTTTTTTTTTGTCACAGATTTGGGATCACTTGTGTAACTCTGAAAAGCAAATATTGCAATGTAACCTGCAATGACCAGAGCTGTCTCTAGCATATGTATGTGGCTTGCACAGAAAAGACTGCTTTTTAAGGGTAGCCCAATCTTAGCAAGGGCCTGCAAACACCTGCATCAGAGGACAAAAGGGGAGGCAGAGCAAAGTACGATGCTGGCAGGCCTGTTCTTAGCCAGTGTTATCGCATCAGCTGTTTCCTCAATTTCTGCTACCTGCAATATGTATTCCTCTCAGTTAACATTAGCAGCACATGGTAAATCTCCCTGTGTTCTCCAGTGTTTCCTTATGCAGCAGAGCAGCAGCCTGGTGACCAGATACAGGCTTTTCACACAGCCCATGCCACCCTTGGCTCACCTGGGGTTGGTTGCTAGTGCCAAGCTCTCAAGAGGCTAATGTCATTAGGCAATGTTGCCAAGCATCCCAGCTCCTGAAAGGGCAGCCTGTCACCTTACGGGATGTCTTCCCTTTCTTCAGACCTTGCTGGCTGGGTCCCTAACCCTAGAGCTGCTCAAAGAGCCTGGAATCTGTGTCCTGAGCGGCTTCTCATAGCGCAAACATCACATCTGGCAGTTGCATGATGCAAGGAGCTTTTGTGTTGCATCAGCAGCGCTCACAGGCAAGGCTTCCCCCGGCAGGTGCGGGGGGGATGATGGGTGCAAGCTTAGCTCCTAGTAGGGCATCAGCTTATGCCCTAATTCTTCTTTACAAACTTTGTTTTCTCACTAGGGCTCCATCTTTAGGATGGCAAAAATTTTGTTTCCTTTTCCCCTCCCCAGGAAGTACTGCCAACAGAGTTTTATGTGGAGCTCTCTTCTGAAGCAGCAGCAAGATGTTCCCTGTGCCCCACCTTTTGCAGAAGGTTAAAAATAGACCTGACTCACCATGGGGTGGTAGGGGTGTCTTTCTAAAGCACTGTTTGTTTCAGTCACCTTTTTTGTAACACGATAGAAGTTGGTTTAGAAATATACTACAAGGGGGGATGCAGGCAGCAGAATAAAGCACATGCAGAAGAGGCTGGTTCTGGTCTGTTTTGCCAAGCTGCACTGATAAAAATATGGCGCTGGTAAAATTCAAGCAGAGGCATCCATGAGTATGTTTCAAACCTGCAGGGAGGGACTGAGCAGAATTATATTCTGTGTGATTCTGTTAATTTCAGTGGTTTTTCCTGACTACCAGTGCTCAGCATATCTGAATTTCGGTTGCTAAATCTACATGTCTGCATACAGTCCCTTTGGTCCGTATGTGGTGGCATGAGAGCTATTTTTAGTCCTGTTCAGCCACCTGCATGTCTCTGAGGATTTCTATGTCGACTGCAAGCTCTTTAGAAGGAGATTTGTTTTATGGACTGTTACTTCTGTGGACTACCCCCTTTTTACTGCGTGACATTTTGAATTATCAGAAAATTATCTGGGAAAGCAGGCGTTAAAGAACTGTGGCAGTTTGGCAAGGGGCTGGCAAACCATCACCCCAGGCTTAAATTCTGAGCTGAGTGGGGAGCTAGACTTCCAACCTCACTGAGAGGCAGAGGCTAGCGGAGGACTTTGAGAATTTGAAAAGAAATGGGAACCAGCCTTGTAGTCTCAGTCTCCTTCCACTCATCCTGTGCCTCCACTTGGCCATGGACATCCTGAATTAGGGTTTTCCAGGTGAGCAGCTAGGCAGGTGCCTGGTTGAACTGAGGCAAAATAGTTGTGTCTTTGCGTGTCCTTGTTACACTGGGTAAGGAGTGGAGAGGAGGACAGCTCTACCAGGGCACGGGGTATTTCCAGATAACACACCATCCTCTAGCAGTCTCTTCTACGGCTTTCTTTCCTCCTGGTTTCTCACTCAGAGGCAAAGAAAATGGCGGATTAAAATAGACCTGCAGCAGTTACTGATTATCATATTAGTAGCAGTGATTCTACTGATGCTTACAGCAAACTGGTGTGGTTTGGCTTGAGCAATTCCCGCTAGCTGGATGAACTAACTCACACTGGAGGTCACCTCCAGCTTCACCAGAAGTGGATCACATTTTCAGCAAGTCCTGGAGGAGGTTCAAATGTCTACAGACGCTATTTCTTTCCTGCTCTTAGAAATTAACTGCGGATTGAGAGACAACATGTCAATTCCATTTAAATGCATGAAAGCCCAAGTGGAAGTTGGTCTGTCGTTAAGGCCCTGAATTTTGAAAGAGCAGACCTTAAAAAAATGAGGGCACTACATTGTGAGGGCAGTTAGATGGAAACCATTGGGGTCAGGGACACGTTAAAGGCCTGGGTTTTTGTAAGTCACACTTGCAAAAGTTACCTGGAATTTTAACAGCGCAGAAATTGCCTGCAGACTTCTCTGGATGGACCTCACACAAAAAACGGTAGGATTAAGCAGCAAGATTACAAAGCCTGGTGGGCAGAGATGGCTGTATTTTAGTGGCCAACTAGTATAAAGTGAGAATTTCCACCAAGGTGTGACTTACAAATTAAATGAACGCTATGTCTCACTTAAACTAACTTATTCTTGTTGCTCTTTCTTATATAGGTCTGTCTCCAGGGGAGGCGATATCTGAAAATTGGCATGGACAGATTTGGAAAAGGTGTCTTAGTCTGAGGCAAAACATATCTTTGGTGCAAGAGCGTATAGGGAAAATTTTGACCCAGCAGTGACTATGTAGAACAGCTAAGCATGTCAGAAAAAAGGCTCGTAAGTGAGACTTGTCTGCCATCAGGTCTACTACAATCCAAATGAATCACCAAAAAGTGAGTAAAGACGTGCACCCCACCTCTGTTTCAGTTAACCTTAACAGTTGTTTGACACGTCTTTTTCCACAAGAAGGTGGATGGCAGTGTTTAAAAATAAAACTGCACCTGTTCTGCGGTGAGAAAAAAGCACCTGCACTACTTCCCTGCAGAACTCCTCCGGCTGGGACATGTGGATGCTTAATTTATCAGGCTCTGGGTTTCTGAGCTCGGACTAAACTAATTACTGTGCCTCCCTCCGCTCTTGTGGCACGGCTGTCTGCCTTGCTTAAAACCAGACGGCTTCCATGCGCCTCAGTATTAATGCGATTCTCCCTTTGGAATGGTGGGAGGCTGGGCTGGGCGCTCTGTGACGGACGACAGCCACAAACAAGCAAAAAGACAGGACGAGAACGCCAACATGAACGAACAGCGATTCCCTTAAAAACCCTCCTGACGAGAGGTCCCCAGCTGCTGCAAATCAGAATTGCTCCTTCGCTCGTGCCCTGGACGCATCTGTCTGTTGGCGTGAAGGGCCTGATCCCAGGGGCAGGGAGGACGGCGAAGCAGCAGCAGCCCGGCTTTGCAGCCTGCCTTGGCCCTACAGCCCGAAGGCTGACCCGCAGCCTCCCCAACGGGCCCGGGTCCTGCCGGGAGATGCCCGCATCCCTCTCGCGGTGCCGTTCGGTGGAGGGAAGGAGGTGCAAGAGTTAACGGACGTGCCTCAGATACGTCCAGGAAGGTTTTCAAAGACTTGGGTTTTTTTCTCTGAAAGCCTGATCTCATTGTAGGGAACTGAGTAACAAGAGGTTTCGGTTCACGAGGGGACAGATGTCAGGTGCGCTTTCTGTCTTGCTTTTTTTTAATCTCCTCGTTGTTATAAGATCACTATACAGACGGCAGTTGTCTGCGTGCGTGCTTTTAGGCGAAGAGGATCCTCCGAGGAGAAAAACAAAAGTCGCTCTTTTCTTTCCGCCGTGCCCTGTGCAATGCTGATACCCACCACGATTTAAAAAAAAACCCTCTTTGCTGAAGCGGGTGCCCGTTCCTCCCTCCCAAACCCGCGCCCAGCCCGTCCCGCCGTCTCCCCGCC
>JAOBAS010000007.1:7760258-7774085 GCA_025311575.1 Elanoides forficatus | reverse complement strand
GGTGAGCGGCGTCCGCCACGGGACACCCCGGGCTGCTGGAAACGGGGGTGTCCTCCCCAAAACTGCCCCTCACCCGGCGGGGCGTCAGTGGAAGGGGAGCTTGTAGGGGCGTCGCGGTGGCCCGGCTGCTCCCCTGGCAGCGTGTGCGTGAACGGACCGGAGAAGGGGCAGGGAGCCTTCTGGAAGCGGGTGGTTTGTGAACGAGTTGGTGAGCGGCGCTGACCCGCCGGCTCAGCAAAAGCCGCGCTACGGAGACCGCTTTCGGGACCCTTTCCTCTGGGAAGAGCTCGTGCCGCCTTCGGAAACCTCACGAGCTGTCCTGGGGGTGTCATTTGGGGGTGGGAAACACCCGCTCGGGCTTCCCGCTAGTGCGGGGCGTAGAGAACAAGGCGGAGGCGAGGGCGTTGCGAGCTGGACGCTTGACGAGGTCGAGGTGCGTCGGCGACACCTGCGCTCCCGTGTGGGCCGCGTCGGGCGGCAAATCGTTTTCTGCTTCCTAAGATTCTTTGTCACGTTCTTGTGGTGTGTTTGGGTAAGCCGGAGTACTGTGAAGTAGTTGTCACGTGTGTTTTAAAAACAAAAAACTGTGTGTATGGGGGCATATATGAGAGATCTTCCCTTTTCCATCCATCCATGTTGAAAACAGTCAGTAGCTTCGTCTTCTGGGCTTGGGCCAGAGTGTGGGTGACCAAGCTTTTTGCCTTTGCTTTGTCTCTTTCTGCTTACATCCCAGGTGAGCATTTGCTCACACATGAGCTGATTATTTTGGGATGGGTATCTTTTTTTTTTTTTTTCCCTTCCTTTTGAAGCTAATACACTTTATTTAAGCTGTTACTCAGCAGAGCTGTAAGCAGTGAGGTAAGAAGTAAATTTCTGTAATGCCAAGAGTAGGTGGAATGACCTAACTTTGTTTTGAGCTATATGAAGGGCTGTGTCTGACTGCAAACTTCTGTCCCCAGTCCAAAACTCCATCCTCGAGTTTAAACTGATAGCTTCCTATCAAAACTTTCATTTTTACTTTTTTTGTTAAGCTAAATAGGAAATCTTTACCCACTGTAGTCAGGTGATGTGTGTGCAAGGGATTGAGCTATTTCTGATAGAAAAGAAGCCTTTAGGAAAAATACTGAATCTTAGCCATCATGCTTTTACTGTTCCAACTGGGTTGTAAGAAGGCTTCTGTGTAGATGTGGCGAAACTGAGGCATTGAGATGAGCACGTTTGTTCACAAGGAGTTAGTGTAAAAACTCAGTGGTTGAGCAATGCTTTATTCCCCATGTTAGCGTTACTCTGCAGTGGCTATTCATGTAAGTTTTGTGAAAAAGCCTTATAAAATCTATATAAAAGTTGTTTTCAGTCTCAGAGGTAATAGCTGCCTGTGCAATATCACCTGTCAAAGCCTGCTCAGTAACTGACTGATGCAGTGATAGCTGTGTCTGAAAGGAACAGGAATCATTATCTATTTGCATGGTGTCTTGGACTCTGTTTCTCCTGGGGCAAACTCTGTAAATCGGTTTTTTTCATCATCCCTTGGGGTTTTTTTGTTGGGTTTTTTGTTGGGTTTTTTTTTGCTTTTTCCCCCCCCAGTTCTCATGTTTGCAAAAGCAGCTTTCATTTGTTCATCATTGAGCAGCAGGAGCAGTGGATTCTGCTGCAAAGTCTTGCTTCTTCACTGGTTGCTTTGGGGTTGTCCTCAAAGCAGCGGGTAGAACTTATGTCTGGAGCAGAAAGGATGTTGTGTGCTTAAATCCTAGACTTAATCCTGGCTACCTGTAGAGTGTGTGGCCTTGCAGGTGTCATCGCCTCTGAAAAACCATTACTCTGTGCAGCATTGAGGTGCAGTGGCGTTAATCGTGGTCTGGGTTATAAAGGTTGTCATGTCTGTGTTGGTATCGCTGGGGAGACCCGTCGGTGGCCTGTGGAGCCCTATTTGACGGGTTTTTCTCGCATGTCATGAATTCAGGTTGCCATAACGTATAACAGCTCAGCATCAACAATTCTTGATCTGGTTCTCCTTATTCTGCAGTAGTATTTGAAGTGATTGTTCATGTCTGCTCCCCTCAATTCTTCAGTGCTGGAGTTGCTTTTAGAATTAAGATAAACTGAGGAGTGTGAAGAAGACTATTTTTGCATCTTGTGCATGTATTAAAAAAAATCTGATAAGCTCTATGAATACTGATCCTTCTCTATGTAGCTGTAAACTGAAAGAAGCGATTAAAGTGAAGGGTGTTTCCTGCTGGATCACAAATTCCTCCCTTCAGTGCCTGAAGGCTTTCGTTTCCAGGAGTAGTAATGAAAATAATTACTCTGTATTGGCATTTACATGTTATAGTGGAGGTAGGGACCAATATACTGAAAAGCCAGTATTTCAGAATGTTTTGGAGAACTATTTAAAGTTTTGGGGTTTTTTTCCTATTAAGATGCAATCACTAAACTGTTATCAAGAGAGAGGTCTCACCACAGGATTGAAGGGTACTGTACAGGTATTTAATTTTATATTTGAAAATTTGGAAAAGTATGTTTGCTGTCTGCGAGCTGATGACAGCCTTTGTAGCTCTGTGTTAGTATTTTCCTGGAGAGGGGTGACTTGATGGGGTTCTGCATGCAACTGTTGCTTCCAGCTGTAGAAGTCAACCCAAGGGTTAGTCGCACCCAGCTGGAGGCATGATGCTTGTGTTCCAGGGCAGTGGTGTAAGCCCTGTAGTGCTAGTGACGTGAAGCCCAGCAACAAATGTAAATGAAGAATATATGGTAAGAAAGAACAAAATCCTAAGAATGTGTTCCTATTACAACTTTATTTTCTATACAAGATTTTGTCTCAGATGTATTTTTCCTCCCCTCCAACTAATCTTTCTCCACCTTATCTGTTTTTTCTGATTTACGAGGTAAGGGAGATGAGGTAATTCCAAACATCAGGTGAAGGTGAGAGCTGCTAAGGGAAGGAGACTGCAAAAGCTTTTCATGCCAGGAGCACCTGCTTTTTTGATAGAGATGGTTCCAGACAGGCAGAAGGAACAAGAAGATTTACTTAAACATGCTAAGCTGCAGCAAAACCTTAGGACACTTTTCAAATACCGTAGAAGCAACTTGATTATGCTTTCTCTAAAAAAAAAAAAAAGAACCACCAAACCAAAAGAAAGAAACCCCCCAAAAACCCAACCAAACAAAAAAAAACCCCCAAACTATTCCTCACTCCCACTGAAAGCCTACCAGATGTCATGACACTTCAAGTAGACTTTTGCTTCCCCTTTTTCAATTGTACCCTCAATTATGCGAGTTACTTGAATCCTTAAATAATACCAGTGTATTTTACAATAGGTAGACAAAAACCAGTTTATCACTTATTCCAGGAATTAAGAAATTGTGTCACTGGTTTTCAGGTTGTTAAACTTTCTTTTGCCCACTCGTGTTTTTAGCCTACAGGGTTCAAAGTGCCACTGTTATTTGAGGTAATGTACATATCTGTGCTGGCAGAAGAGCCAGAAACAGACTTTGCAACGTAGATGCTTTGTTACTAATTTTATCTTTTTAGATTACATTCCACATAACAGATTGCCTGGAGAGAGGCTATTGGAAGAGTGTGAGCCTGTGCTTTGTGGAATAGCAGCTCCGTTGGCTTTTGTACCAGGCGTAGCCCTGATGCTGTTTTTCTAGTCGTCACAACAGGTATAGCTATTGGGAGGACTGATGGGTAGCTGGACAGCATATTGATGCAGAGTTGAAGCTGAAGTGAAAGAAGGAGGGCATGACAGCAAAAATCATGTTTACAGGTTTGCTAGTAAGAGGTTGTCACATGTCGGGCAAGAGCATGGGCAGAAAATAGGAAGATGAGAATTATTTCACTTAAAAACATGGGAGCTGCCTTACTGGACCAGACTGTCAAGCTGCCTGATCTGATATAGCAGCCACAAACAGGTTACAGGCTTTAGAGGAACTTGCAAGAACCTGCTCATGATTGATGCTTGTCTCAGTGATACAAAGGCTTGTGATTCTTCATATTTTTGATCCTGTTTGCATGGAGTTACCTCTAGCATTGTAGTCTCTTTGACATTCTGAGCAGCTGTTTTAGAGCTCGGTGGTGCATCTGAGCTGTTACTGTCGGGCAGTTTTCTTCAGCAGTAGTTCCCATTTGTATAGTATTGGTGGCTTTTTTTTTTATGGTTCTGTGGTCTCCTGCGATTTTAAATAACCAGAAGCAGCGCAGTCATCTGAAGCAACAATCTCATCTGCCAGCTTTGGCATTTTGCTGTACGGCTGCTTTGCAATCTCTACGCAGTGATCAGGGAAGTTCCCCTCCCCTCTAGTGATCGAAACTCGGCTTGCTCACAGGCCTGGCTTGCTGGCACTGGAAATAAAAGTACACCCAAAGGTGCCCCCTGGAGTCCAAAAGGGTGTTTGGTTTTTATTGGTTAGATTAATTCTAATTTATTCAGCTTTTGAAACTAAAAATACTTGCAGGACAGATGAGCTTTCAAATACTAGTGGCTGATGAAGTGCTTTGCTTTCACGTGGTGAGTCTTAAAATTCCAGCACAGTCAATTTCTAATTCTTTTATCTCGAAAACTTTTTTGCAGAAAAATGCGTTGTTCTGTAATCTAGCCAAAGCCTCTATCCACTTTTGCCAAAGTATGGCTAGTATGAGGGGTTTGTAAGACCAGCCAAGGCTGCCTGACTTCTTTGAGTTTGAGAAAGCGGCTCTTGGTTAATAATGTCCTCTTCGTTTATACCTACATTTGGGGTTTTTTTGTCCGTTGGCCATTCATTGAACGCTGATGGAGCTTTATCAGTTGGCCTTGAGTTCCATGGTAGTTTTATCAGAGGCTTTATGAAGATACAAGTATTTGATACTTTTCTTTTGTTTCTTTATAAGATGCTTTGTCGCTTTATAATTTTGAGGCACAGGATGGGGATAGAGGAAGGTTTGTCTTGTGTTTTCCAGGTGGTGATAAAAGGCTCGCAGGTCAGTAAGTCAAAGGATAGTTCCTGTTTGGGTTTTTTGGGTTGGGGTGTTTTTTTTGTTTTTTTGTTTTCCTTTTCTGAGGTTAGTTTTTATTTTCCCATAATACTGTAGCAGACATATGGACATTACCTGCTCTTGTTATGGTTTTGCTACCTGCCTTAGCTTACCCCGAAAGCTGTACTGGCAAGGCAAGTTCTCTATTTTTACACTGTAGGTGTAAATTTTGCTGTGTGCTGGAACCTGGAGATTACAGCCTCCTCTGGATGGTTAAAGAGTTCTTAAGTCTTCAAATACCCATATCAAACCTCTGCAAGAAAAAACACATCAGCTTGAAAAATAAGTTCTGAACTTGTCATTATTGTTTTTTTAAAAAAATCAAGTAGAACTCATCAGAGTTTCTAAGCATGTGCATACTTGATAGCATTTCTGTTTCTAGGGGGTAAAAGGTGCACTTTTACGGGAGTGAAGTAGCTCGCTTTCTTTTAAGGTGTCGATTGTTCAGAATCTGTTGGTGGAATACTGTGCCCAAAGTGTTGTTTTGGGCAAAACATACTAATAAACTGAAATTAATCAAAGCTGAAAAAAATTTTTCAAGTACTTTAAATATCCCTATGGAGTATTTGCAGCAGGAATTTGCATAAAGGAGCCTAAAAATACAACTGAGCTGGAAGGGGCAGACCATCTTCTGTTGTTTCTTCACGTTAAGAAGCAGCAAATGGCATAAAAGAAAACCAACTGAAGTTGAACCATTAGCTAATTTTTTAACAGACCTCCACTGTGATCTAGGTATGTGGATCGCTTGCTGGTGCTGAATTCAGTTGAAGATGGGTGTTGTGAAATGGGAGCTGCAGGGTTACACCTAATGCTGCTTGTATTTCTAGTTGTTTCAAAACAAAAAAATTAAACCGTCTGATAATGAGGTATGTTGGATAATAGCTTGCACAATAGCTTGTGGTACTTTGTTGATTCTGAAGGGTTTATTTTGATTATTTGCTGTTTGTTTAGTCCCTTTCAAAAAGTTAGCAAGAGTGAACAGCTGTTCTCCTGGAGCTGTTTGTATATGGTGACTTTCACTGGTTTTAAGAGTGTGGTGCAATGTGAATGTGAAAACTAGAGGCTGTCATCGGTGAAAGGATATATAAATATCATATGAGCTAAAATGCTGTCAGCAGGCTTTATAAACCCCATTCTCTCTTGGGGAGAAGGAACAATAGTAACTGTTGTTGTTTGTAAAATAGTTCTCCTTTGCATCACTGTAATAATACACTGCATGGCTCTTTGTTTGTTTTAGTGTAGTGGGGGGGAAAGAGTTGCTGAGTCAAAATATTATGCACCAAGCAGGAAGTTTGCACTGAAAGCAACTGCTTCCTCTTGCCTGTTAGAAATAACAGCTCTTGCCCCTTTTTTTCCAGCTTTATGAGTTGGGGTTTTTTTACATAATGGGTGCTTTTTTTCAGAAAGCTGTGTGCATTTGCATGCTGAATTCTGTATCGAGTGATCCGTTTTTGTGTTTCACATCCCTAAGAAATAGACACACATCCTATTGAGTATTTCTTTAGGGAAGAAGAAGGATGGAGAATAATTAAGATCCAGTGCATTAATCATTCCTACGTTCCGATCAATATACTGTAGTGGTGAAGAGTCAGCCTTCTCCAAATTTACGTGGAGGGGGACTGGGCATCCATTTCAGATGGATGCTACGCATCTGCTCTCCACAAATATACTGGAGCCATGCAGGAATAAAGTAAGTTAAGCTAATTTATTGTTGCCTGATATGGTAGTTGAAGTGGGTGGTGATACCGTGTCCCGTCCCCTTGTTAAATGGTGACCTCGGGAATAAGAAGGGTGTCTGTTGACCTGGGACCTCATGTCCACTAGAGGTGAGGCTGTGTGGGTTGGGGACGCGGAGGAGATTCGGCCGGCCGGGAAGGGACAGGGCAACGCAGTGCTGTCATCTTATTCTTGAGAGATGAAAAGCCTGTTTCTCTGCCTGCTGAGAGGTAATACTTCTTCACCAGCCTCCCCTGAGCAGTACCAGTGTTCAGATGAGGTTTTAAAAATGTGAGATTCAGTCACCGAGCCGTATATGTTTGTGGTGTTCTCCCTCATTGTTCTTCCACGTGGACGTGCCCTCCGAAAAGAGCTTAATCCTCGATCGTTGACGTGCTTAGAGCCAAATCTCTTTTTCCTCATCGTTTCCCTGAGAGGATAAAACCATCCTAACTTTTTTTGGTCTGTAGGAAATTTTAGCTCAAAGGTACCCTTTGAGAAGGTTGCGCAGCAAATAAAACATAAACTGCGACTTGCGTGCCTACTGTGAAAACAAAGGTACTTATGTAATTCATGTAGTGACATCCAGGCGTACGAAAGGAATACAACCGTGTCTTTGTATTCCTCGCGCTGCTAGTCTGGGCTCCTTTGTAGTATTTCGGGGGAGACGGATGAGAAATCTGCGTGGTGCGTTATGCTTGCTCACAAATTGACTAGCATAGCCTGATGAGAAGGTGCTGTGGATGATGAGAGCCTAATTGCCATCCCTGCATCAGCAGCATCTAGGAAGCATCCTGGGAATTGCTTGCCCTACGCTCAGAGCAGCTGATCACATGAGCCTGAATTTTCAGTTCAGTTCATTAGTCAGCCATTTTGGTCAACACCCTGCTTACTGCGCACAACCAATCCTATCAGCACTCGCTGTCCTGGCTTATCTGGGAAGAAAGGGACCAGCAGTTTGATTTCGGCGGACCTGGATAGCTGTCTCTACATTCTTCCTTTGTTTTTGCTTGGGTAATCATCAGAGGAAGCCATTCTTTTTCCTTCTTCTGCTTTTTATTTTTTTAGGGTTGTTTTTTTTTTTTTTTACCTTTTTTTTTTTTTCCCTCCTGTCTTTGATGCAGAAGCCAGGTTTTCTGTGGTTGCTTAGGATCAATAGCCTCTAGCATAGCTGAAGACAAGAACAGTTGGTGGAAAGGAGGAGGGAGGAAGAGACGAGCGTGAAGGAGCCGCGTTTTTACCTTGCTTTATATATGAAAAGGCCAGAGCAGTCTGTGCGATCCTGAGCATATCTGTCGTTTAGTAGCAAGGTATTTCTTATTTTCTTCTTCAGAAAGCTTTTCTTTTTAGTTCTTATTTTTTTTTTCCCCCCATTGTTGTTGTACCAGCTGAGTCATCATGTCTGCTCTGACGCCTCAAAGCGACATGCCAACCCCCACCACAGACAAGATCACTCAGGCTGCCATGGAGACCATCTATCTTTGCAAATTCCGAGTGTCGATGGATGGAGAATGGCTCTGCCTGCGCGAGCTGGACGACATCTCGCTGACACCCGACCCAGAGCCGACCCACGAAGGTACGGTCCGGTTCCCTGCCTCGGGATCCCTGCAGCCGTCGCAGTGTTAGAACCCCTGCACGAGTTGGGAGGGGGTGTCTGCGGGACGAGATGCTCTTGTCCTGCCTGGGGAACCGGGACACCCTTTGGCATGTTAGAAAGCCAAATCGGTGCTTCAGATTGCCCTTAGAATTTGTTGCGTCTTTGGTAATCCACCCCTTTAAGAGAGACAGCTTTGTGCTTAATTGTTAGTATTTTTTTAAGATGTGTCTGGAAAGATCAGGTTTGTATCTCTCAGGAAGGAAGATAACCGCAATGTGTGCTCAGTGACACATTTAATCATGATTTTACTCCTAAAACGGGGCTTAGGGCTCTGTTAGTCAGCTGTCAGCTTTTACAAATGGAGCATACTGGCAAAACACAGATGTGTGTCTGCGTACGGTCAGTGGGTAGTTTTTGGAAAGCCCCAAGCGATTACGCAGTTATGCCTATTGTCAGGTGATAATACCATCACAAGTCTTCCAGCTCGCTTCTGTTAAGTGTGCCATTGTTTATAATGGCTTGGAAGCCTGAAAAGCGGAGGTGTCACGCAGCTTGCTTTTGTCTTGAAAAAGGATTTGTGATGTGGGTTGATGGTGAAAACAGTTTTAATACCAGGTCACATAAAATGAGGACTGAAAGCTTTGTGAGTACTAAAAACACCAGAGGACATCCCCGCATTGCTCTACCAATAGAAAAGTGGGGAAGAAGGAGATAAGATGAATTTCTGTAGGAATTCTGCACACTAGCCAGCGCTCCCGTGGTCACCAACATTGCCGGGTTGTGAGTGCCCCTTGCTGGATGCTGAGCATCTTTCGGTCTTACAGCGAGGGGGCTCCATCTTTTCGTGTCTGACCCTTTTCCAATAACTACTGAAGTGCAACTCCACCATGTAGTCTCGCTTGACCCGTTTGCTGCTGGCTTGTCAAGTCAGTAATGTCTTACTATATTGTTGTCCTACTGGATGAGGGAGCTTAAATTGTGGTGAGGATTTGAGCTTTAAAATTAATTCCCAGGTGATAATTTAATTTCCATTTGACAGCTGCATTCAGTGGTAGCAGCCCTTGGGTTTGGATTTGCTTGCCAAATATTTACTTACACAGTGGGAAATAAAACAGAGCTTTCAAAAGCGGAGACTAACACTCCCGCTGAAGCATGTCCCAGGGTTTCAGAGAGGTGCTGTGGGCTCAGGAAAGCAGAACCAGAGTAGTGAGTACAGGGTGAGCCAAGGGTGCAGGAGTTCAGTTGACTTCCAAGTCCCATGTTTCTTTTCTGTGGCGCAGGCTTATTCAGACCTTGCTCAGTCTTACTTGTACGTTTTTGGACTTCAGTGTTTTGGTTTTTTTTAATAGTACGTTCTAGTGTAGGTGGATTGATTTTTATATTTTTTTTCTCTCTCTCTTTCTCTCATAAATACTAACTGACTACAACTTGTCATGTTGTAATTAGTAAATGACCTTCCAAGCAATCTAGGGCTCTTCTCATAGTATAGCCTTGAAAACCTTTCAGTCATACTGTGAGTCAGTTCTGTAGATCCTTATTTTTTTATGTGTCTCTTTCCTCTCTGTTCACTGCCTTGCTCTGAGCAAATTCATGGGGAAGGTAGGCTTGGGTGAGTCCAGTGTCTGTATTAGGGTTGCTTTTCTAGGTTGCCTTTCTTAAATATGCTGAATATGTGTCTTTACGTGTACAGATTGCATTCTTGCCTGCTTATGTAAACAATTCAAATGCTAATACTAGACTAACCCTTCCCCAAAACTAGAAGAAGAATTGTTTTTAAATATGTAATTACAATCACTCCCTTGCAAGTACCAGAAAGGGTTAGAAAATAGTATTTGCTCATTTCATTGCCATATTATTTAATTCATATGTCAAAAGTGAATAAAAAAAGAGACCTCTATCATAACAACCTTTATGGAGATGTATATACATTTGTTAATTAAGGTTGCTTGTTGGGAGGCAGAAAGACTGGTTGTCTTTTGGGGGGGGAGGGTTTGGACTGAAGTCATATTTTTAACAGAGATAGCAGGTCAGGAAAAAGTGTTCATAATAGAAAAGCTGACACAGCTTTATCCTTAGTGTTCGGACTGGTGTTACTGCATCGGCACTGCTGCTGTGTCCTCGGTGTTTGCAAGGGTTGAGGGGATAGGATGACGGGGCTTGCAGACACCAAGTGCTTGTCTGAGGAAAAGCAGGAGACCTAGGAGCTGAAGCTGGCGTGTCTTGTAATGCCTCCATAAAACTGATGTAGAAAGGTAGGGTATGGATTATGAAGAAGGGAGGAAAAAAAAAAAAAAGATTCTAGAGTTGTGCCAAAGGCATAACAGAAGATTTACTTTTTTTTCCTTACAAGTCAAGACATGTAAAAGATATTCTATTGCAGTAGTAAATCCGACAGCTTGTTGAAATAAGGATTTGACGCCTCCAGTTGCTGTCCCTCAGCCCTCGCTGCTTCCCAAGAGTTTTTTGTGTCTGGCCTCTCCGCTCTGTAACCTGCTATGCCCCCAGCCTACAAGCAGCCATCCTACCTTCCTCCTTCTCATCACTGTGCACCCATCGTGCTGAGGATGAACAGAAACTGTGCTCCTAGCCTTGCACCGTAGGTGTCTGCACCCTTCCTTGCATCCCAGAACTGCCAAGGCAGCCCACGGTGCCATAGCGAGAAGAGGAAGGGAGCAGTTCTGGGCAGCGAGGAAGTAAAAAGAGGAGACGGAGGTTCAAGAACAGAACAGCACGCAGGTTGGGGAAGGTTTAAAATGGATTGGAAAATAAGATTTTCATCTTGAGAATTTTGACTGCTATGCACTTCTGCTGGGCTGCTCTTGTGTAATGCCCTGTGATGACTCAGTTGTTAAATTATGTGGGAGACTGGTGGTCCCTAGCTTCAACTCTTCTGGGTTCCCAGCTTTTTCAGCTGGGTTGTCTTACAGGCCTTACGCCTTCAAGCTTTTCTTCATGTGATTGGCTACGGTGTGAGTTTCCACTTAGCTTTTTTTAAAGATGCTTTTTTTTTTTTTTTTTTTAACTAGTAGCTATACCAAAGCTAGGGCAAAATAAGTAAAATATCTGAGGAAACTGAATTGCACTAAACAAAAAGCTGCAGTACATTTTTTTTCTTTCCAACGGAAGTAGTTTGTTAATAGCAGTTAGTTTTATTATTTCTCTTTTTTGTTCATTTTTTTAAAGCAGATTACTTAGGAATGACAGTTTAATCATACAGGAGGAGGCTAAAGTAAGCAATTCTTATCTGCTCTGGTTTGATATCCCTTACCGGAACACTGTGTTTTAATTCCAGTGAGACAGAGGCATCAGAAGAAGTGTTTTAACGGTGCTAGATCTTAGAATTGGGATGTTAGAGAGAGCTAGAGGCAGACTGCTGTGTTTTCTGACGGTGCTGTGAGAGCTTCCCAAGCAGGGAGGCAAAGGCTGCAGCTGGTGCGTATTATTTCTGAGGCCAGACCTGCTGTCAGCCCTTCCCTCAAGAGTCTGTTTGCCGTAGCCTTCTCCAGAATAACCCACTTGAGGTCAATTTTGTGATGGGAGCTGGAGGGACAGGGAAGGAGCTAGGAACGGAAGGGCATAGTGGTGATCACAGTCTTAGTCATTGACATTTTAAAAACAATAGTCATCCTCCTGTGGTGGTAATGTTTTCTAGTAAAATCAAACCCAATTCTGCTACTTCTTAAGGCAAAGGCAATACACTTTCGGAAGCAGATTCTGATCTGAGATGAAACGGTGTAAATTTGGAGTAATTCCGTTCCTGCCGCAGAGTTGGAGTTTCTGAGTGTAACTCTGAGCAAAACTTAAATTTTATTCAGTTTAAAAGTAGCATGTAGCAGAACGGTAAATGCATTAGTATAGTTACTGAGTTTGTTTCAACTGTATGTATTCAATATAGCATGTAACATGGATGCTCAATTTAACAATAAAAGCAATTAATTTTCTTCTTCAACTGTTTGGAACACTTCTGTATGTATGAAAATAAGCTGATTTTGCTATATACTGTAAATCTGCTTGGCTTAGAAAAAGAATTCTTTTAATCAGTGGTTCTTAATTAGGTAATCAGAACTTTACTGTGCTATGCAGGTGTTAAAAAATGAAATGTGACACTAGTGGCTATTAAGCTCCGGTTTGTTTGCAATATGTATAATGATCACTGAGGCATCTTTAGGGACTGAGATGTGAAAAACACCTCGACTGCATTTTGTTGCAAGTTCAAGAGTGCATGTGTATGTGGGATTGTACACTGATCTCAACTTTGGGGAGAAGTTCCGAAATGCAAAATGGCCTTGCACGGTTTTACTGGATGTTAAATTTCTGCTTCGAATAATCATGAGGAGCTTCACTTTAGAGCAGTGGAAATTTTAATCCTTGTGGGACCAGCTCATAATTGAGAACAGAAGGAATACACGTGATAACTGTATGATCTGGATTTGCACTAAAATGGGGAACTGGAGTGGTAATGTTTGTAACATGCAAAGATGAAATGATCTTTTCCATAGTATCGCTTTTGGTAGCTAAGGTCAGGGATTTTTTTTTCTTTTTTATTTAAAAGTTTTAGTTTCAGACACATGCTTGTGTAAAATGTCCTCAGTAGAAGTTCTGTAGCTCTTCAGAAAAAGCAAATGATCTTCTCAATGCTCAAATACCTCTTGCCCATTAATCTGTTGCAGTCTTTATTGAGCCATCCTTCAGATTCTACCTGTTCTCTCCATTTTCTGTTCAAGTGTTTTCCCATGTTTCTTTGCACACTTCAGTTTAAGGAAGCAGCATGACCTTATTAGTTGTATTTTTTGGTTTGCAAATTGGCAAACTTCTTGGCGCTTAGGTTTGTTTGGAGGGGGAGAGAATCTCCTTGGTTTTGTTGGGGGAGCTACAGAGCCGTTCCATATGAGGGAGCTGTGTGACATGAGGGCTCATCTGCCGTACTGGGCTGTGCTACTGGAGGAACTGCGGTCCTGGTGTAAAGCTGCATTGGTCTGTGGAGAAAAAAGCACACCTAGGAAGAAACCGTGGTAACTGTTACTTTAGGTTTTCTCTAGCAACGTGGAACAGGAAAAGCAAACTGTTGGGAGAGGTCAAATTGCTCCATGGATTGTGCCTTTCCCGTTACAAAACAAATCTGCTGATACGACTTAGTTGCCATCACGGAAACAAGGTGGGATGACTCCCGTGACTGGAGTGTTGCAGTGGATGGCTCTAAGCTCTTCAGAACGGATAGGCGAGGTAGAAGAGGTGGTGGGGTGGCTCTCTATGTTAGGGCATGTTTTGACTGTACAGAGCTACACGATTGTGATGACAAGGTGGAGTGCTTACGGGTGAGGATTAGAGGGAAAGCCAACAAGGCAGACATTGTGCTGGGAGTCTGCTATAGACCACCCAGCCAGGTGGAAGAGACAGATGAATCGTTCTACAAGCAGCTGGCAGCCGTCTCAGAATCGTGTGCCCTTGTTCTCATGGGGGATTTTAACTTTCCAGATATCTGCTGGAAATACAACACAGCAGT